>JAYKKI010000035.1:10367500-10805000 GCA_039881145.1 Druceiella hillmani
CTATTATACTAGAAACATGGTTACGAAAATAAAAACAATGAAACATGGTTCCTAAAATCCCTGTTTTTTCACAATTTTAGTTTCATTAATTCAAAAGCACGAGGAAAAAAATATTTGTTCAATATTTTTCAATGTAATTCAGATGATATATTACATTAAATTATGAAAAATTCGTGTATTTTTTGAGATCCTTATAATTAAACCTTTCAAAGGATTCCCCTCAAACCATGTACGGAATTTTTAAAAAAATTCGAGTGCGTAATTTACCGCTCATAAAATGTCCATGTGAACATTTTTGAGTGTTAGATATTAATGCATTTGAGGGTTAATATGCTTTATTGATGTATTAAATTTCAAGGTTCCACGTCAAGATAATATATGGGGTACTCATAAGGGTTCAATTTTTTCCTTTTGGCGTACGAAACCATGAAATGAGAGTGTAGTCATTTTACAAGTATTTGAAAATGATCATAGTACATCACAACGTGGCGACTAGGTTTTACATAAAAACGGTTTAAATATAAGTTTCATTCTATAAAAAGGCTTTTTGTATTTATATGAAGTAAAAATCATCCAACAAAGTTTCAATTGAGCGAAAGAAAATATGGACAGAGATTGGAGGAACATCATTTTTTCGAACGAAATTCCTCTTTGCACACGTTCTTCTGTCTTCTCATCATCCCTGCTCTATTGACACCAACAGAATTATCCAGAGATCCAGAAATACCTTTATAAACGGCAAGGGCTATAGCTGTTTATTTAAGCTGGAATTGGCCACTTTGCCTATGATTACTAATGACTCTGAATTTAAGTTCTTCTGAATTAATTTAATATGGATTACATAATGTGAAAAAAATTTCCATACAATCATGTTATTTTGTAGACACATCAAAATAACATTTAAAAATCATATTTGTTGGTTAAACACTTAGATTACTAAATTTGTTGAATAAATAATGCAAGTTTTTGTCAAAAGCGAATAAACATTTTTATTTGTCATAAAAAAGGATGGCGAATGGACCACTTTATAATATCCTACAAATCTGACAACAAAAGACTAAGAGTAAATGGTCTTGAAAATATACAAGAAACATTTTAAAGGAAGACTATTGAACCGACAAATCAATGTTTTCATCTAATGTTATATTTCTATTTAGAAAAACCACTTAATATGGAAACTCTTTTAAAAAGAAATTAAAAAAGCCTTATCGGTTGCCAAATTTTTGGTTCAGTCCTACACAGGTTGATATATTACTTTGTTCTTGAACACAGATACATACAGAAACACACACACATGCAAGCACACGCACACATGTGCGTGCACAGCATACATACATACGCACACACACAGAGAGAGAGTTGGAAGTTATATATATATATATATATATATATATATATATATATATATATATATATATATATAGAGCGAGATATACATAACCAACAAGGTCGAAATATTTTAAACGGCTTTATTACAAATGCTATTTATGTGGTCCAAAAGTGATTTATTAGAAAAACCATAAAAATTGAGCAAAGCAAGACGACAATAATCCACTACTATAATCTGCTTTTCAGAATCCTAAGAATAGACTTGTTTATGAAGCGCTGAAAAGTTACAAATAATTAGTATTTTTTCCAAGTACTGTAATTGTCATCGAGATCTTTTAAATACGCATAATTATCAATTTATTTTGTGATCTGCGCCAAGTCCAGATAGGATAACGAAAATAACGGATAAAGATATGATAACGAAATCCAATATAAGAAACATTTACTTTCTATTCTGTTTGTTTTTGTTTGGACTTAACATCAATTCTAAACGAGTGGAAAAACTAAATCCCTACTAAGAAAAAATAATTCCAAATAAGAGGAAAAACTAAAACTAAGGTAAACATGACTAAAAAGCACGAAATATACATGTAGCCTGTGAAATTCAAAGCGTTATATACCCTGATACTCTGAATTATATAAAATCTAAGGATCTTATGTACATACATACATACATAGCCTGTGAAATTCGTAACGTTATATACACTAAGATATTCTCTGCATCATGAAAAATCTAAGTACACCTCATTTGTTAAAATAACTTTAGTTGTTTAGTCAGTACGAGGATAAGATATTCTCTGCATCATGATTAATCTAAGTACACCTCATTTGCTAAAATCACTTAAGTAGTTTAGTCAGTACGAGGACACAAATTAACTCATGTACATATATACGTACATTTCCGGTGAAATTTATAACGTTATTTACACTAATATATTTTCATGAGAAATCTGAGTACACCTCATTTATAAAAATCACTTTAGTAGCTTAGTATGTACGACGAAACATATTTACTCGCATACATAAATACATATGTACATAACCCGTGAAATTCATAACGTTATTACATCCTAGAACACTCTCTGGATTAAAACGAACCTACACCTGAAGATGTTGTAATACAATGAAATCTAGGTCGTGGTAAAGATCTTAAAGAAAGTTATGTACATAAAATTTAAAAAAAAATATGAGTCGTCATGGGGGACCTGTGAAATATAAAATTTTTTTTCACCTTCACTTTAACTCTCATTGTAACTCATATTTTAAACTAATAAACCCTTTTAACGTTTTAAGACAATTTAATGCAATAAACGATTAAATTTATAAGCGTTTGTAAACAAGATACAAGAATTAAGCCGGAAAGAGTCGACAAGACACGAAGCTTACCGAATGACAAGTCGCAATGAGCACGTTTTAACTCCAATTCAAACGCGCCATTAGGTGTTTTACATACAAAAACAATTTTGTCATGCATACTCTACCTACGGTTATTATTAAATAGGTCTTTTGAAATTTAATTAACTTTTTTTAAGTTTCGTTTGCAAAATAATTAGATTCAAAATAAGGAGTGTTCCTACCCCCTAATTTTTTAATATTTTTTGAAAAATTAAAAAACTTATAGTAATACAATTCGATTAGAACTTTCAAATGAAATTACTTCGATTAACTTGTATCGACAATTTCAAGAGACATAGACTAAGAAACCCTACTTCGTGCGCATTTCCTCATGCATTTGACCGTTTTTAAGGCTTTATCCTAAAGACTTAGCGGATTTTGCGATATACTCTTTGTCAGACAAACTGTACACCAAATGGACTCCAGCAAAAACTATTAATCTCACTATTTAATGGAAAAAAAAATATATACTAAACATTCTAACATTTATATTTCTTAATTTTTCCTGTATTACGAACATTTGAATATATTTTTCAGTTCAAAGCGTAACTTGAATTGATGGAAGTCCTTGATCAACGAAACTTTCAAATTCTTTCTTTATGACACTTCTTTATATTATTTTATACTATCTATCTTATTTTATTTATGTACTTCAATGTATCTAATTGATGGCGGACTTACTGCTACGAAAACAATCCCTTAGAGCCGGTCAGAACAGCAGTCCAGCTCCGCTCGACAAGCGATCGCGAATCGAACCGGGTCCCCGCGGTGCGTCGCACAGTCAAAGGCAGTATGCCTTACGATCAATTCGACACACTACTTATCCAACATATCTTAGAAGTAGATTTAGCTAGTTGTCTGCACAAGATATCGGGTTACACTCTGAGAACTAAAAAAAAGAAAAGTTTCTTCGCTATCCCACCTGTAAAATTTTAGAATCAACTGGATTGTGATGCGAGGCATTTGCCCTTTATAAGCGTTTCCAAAGGCCATCTGAAAATGACCTTTTTCTCTTAACCTCTTAATCCTGACCTTCCTTAATTCCATTTTGTTTCCTTTTTCTTAACCGTGATACGTCGACATTTATACTTAATAATTTCACTTTTATTTAGTTTCATTTTTTACTTGGTAATTATACTCGTTTTTACTTGTTAATTTTTACTTGATACAAAATATTTAAAAAATCCACGACGGATATAGTCGTTGCAATTGAAAAACAATTAAATATTTTTTTCGAAAACCGCCCGACTAAAAGAAAGTAAAAACCTATTAATATAATTACAAACCCAAGAAAATCCGTCGGGGCTGTCATTGCCATTTCCGTCCCCAACATCAATTACATTGTAGCAGCATAGAAAAGCTGTTTGAGCACCTAAGAGAATTTCAATTAGTCACGAACTGATGAAACTGCAAAATTTTAGGCATAAGCAGGGCATGGCAGCCCCAACGGATTTTCTTGGGTTTGTAATTATATGTATTAATAGGTTCTTACTCTCTTTTAATCGGGGGGTTTTAAAAAAAAATATTAAATCGCTTCTCAATTACAACGACTACATCCGTCGTGAGTTTTTTAAAAATTTTTAGTTTTGCTTTTTATTTTACACTTTTTCCATTAAAACGTTTACTTACATCTGTCGCGGGTTTAATCAAAATTTTAATTTTAATTTTTATTTTATACTTTTTCGATTAAAATGTTTACATCTATCGCGGGGTTAATCAACATTTTTATTTGGCTTTTTATTTTATACTTTTTCTATTAAAACGTTTACAAATATCGCGGGGTTAATCAACATTTTTATTTGGCTTTTTATTTTATACTCTTTCTATTAAAACGTTTACAAATATCGCGGGGTTAATCAACATTTTTATTTGGCTTTTTATTTTATACTTTTTCTATTAAAACGTTTACATCTATCGCGGGTTTAATCAAAATTTTAATTTTGCTTAACAATTTACAATTTTAATGTTGTTTTAACTAAGCTTTTAAAAATAATTCGCCGAAGGACAAACTTATGTGGCTCTTAGTAGAATAAGATCTTTACACCGTGTAGTAATGACTGATCTAAATCAATGAAAACTCTTCAACAATCCAAACAATAGCATAACACTGGAAGAATTAGAGTGCTTAAGAAACATGTGACGTGGATCATATATCGACGAATCCGAAGAAGGGCCACAAAGCAGTTAATCAAGATTAATCAAAAATGTTTATTGCTGCGCCTCCTGGCGACTTAAAGACATAACACCTAATTAAGAACCTTTGCCTTTAAATCAAAAACTTTTTACCGAAAACCGTATCGAAATCGGTCAAACGGTTTTGGAGGAAAATGGGAGCATTCGTCAAGATAATGTTGCAGCGCCCTCTGGCGAGCTGACACCATAATACTTTTCTAAGAACCCGAAAAATTTGCAAAAAACCATGTCTAAATCTATCAAACCATTTTGATTCACCAAACAAAATATTACAGCGCCCCTGGTAAGCTAACACTATAACACCTTTCTGAGAACCATCGTCGATTAGTCCCAAATATTTTGCAGAAAACCGTATCTAAATCGGATAAACCTTTTGGGAGATAAATAGGAACATTTGTTTGCAACCAAATGTCTATTGCGACGCCTCCTGGTGAGCAATCATCGTAACAACTATCTAAGAACCATTGCCAATTAATCACAAACGTTTTATAGAAATCCGTATCTAAATTGGTCAACCTTTTTGGAGATAAATGGGCTTATTGGATGGCACACACAGACGACCTCTCACCCTAAACGCATATACTTCCTCCGGTCCATCGTGGATAAAAAATGATGTATATTATTTATTTAAGTCATGTAGAATTACCCAAAAACCTCATGATTCGTGTATGCATGGGTCAATAAAACATTTTAACTGAATTCTTAGTAATGGGAACAAATATTTCTTACCTCTGAAGTCAATCTTCGGAACTGCCATTTCAAAACTCAACATTAAACCGATGAAACTGAAAGACATGTTTTTGACGATGAACTGCTTGAGACCGTTAACTTGTACGTCTTGGGCGTTCAGGGTCCCTCTGAAAAAAATATAAATTCGTTGCTTTTCAATCTAAAACTTATGACTTTGGAGAAACTATGACTTTTTTTCATAGTTTTAGGTCTTCTAGGTTAGTATCTTCGGAAGAAAATTTTTTTCTGGAGGAATATGGTTTCTGGTTAGTATCTTCGGAGGAATATTTAAAAATATTCAAACAAATTAGGTCATCTGCCCCCTTCGCCTTCCCACCTTGTACCAAATTTCATAATTTCTTAAATGTACACCAATTGTTAGGTACTAGTGGGCGATATGTTTATATGATGAAAAATTATTATCTGTAAATATTTTAATAGAAATACAGTGTACCCTTAAATGTTTAAGGTATGTTGACCTTCCAATCCTGCTTCTTCAGTGCGTAGCATCAAACTGTAATTGATCTCACGATAAAGCAAGAGGCACCCGCACGCCCTTTGTATGCAAGGGTTCAGATTATGTTCATGTGGTCAATAAATTAGAAATTTTATGCAATTTTTGACAAAAATTTCATACGTTTTTTATTAATGGAGTAATCGATTTTATGGAGACTCCGGTGCCGGTGCTATAAACGTCAGATATTTTGTAAATCGCTCCAGGATTTTAATCCAAAATAGTGCAAAAAACCTGCCGTTCCAAATATTGGTGACGAGTAATAAGTTGTTCTCATGACTGTACATCGATTTTTATAATAATAACAACTGAAGTACAAATCAGAAGTGTTGGAACTGTGGTAAAAACTAATATTGCAAAGTGTTTAAGAAACTTAAAAACAAAAATAAATAAATAAAACTAGTGTTATTAAAATAATAAAAAAGTGAGTTATTAAAGAACTATTAAAGAAAGGTTGTGTGTTGGTTAATAAGTGGATTGCTTGGTTTTTTAGTTACAAGTAAAGTGAAAAGTGACACATTAAACTAAGTGTGGGTAAGCACACAGAGCGGAGAGCCGCTATCTTATTCAACGCCAACTTATTCAACGCCAACTTATTCAACGCCAACTTATAGGTGCCGAAATTAGCCGCGTAGACAACTGGGCAGTGTGGGGCCTCACGGAACTTTATATCGCCTAGCCGGAGATGCACAGATGATATCCATTCAGAATGTTGTTTGTTTATAGTATATCTTATTGACATTAGCAAGTGTGAGTTATTCCGGCAGCTAAACTATCAACGAGAACGTCAACAAGTTCAGTGGAATAAAATCAAAAAATATTACTAAATAATGTCAACTTCTTGTTGCGAAACCTAAAATTACTAAAACAAAGGATAATAACCACACGTATACACAAACTTGTAAAAAGCGTTACCACAGAACAACTTAAAATCTCCTAAAAGAACAACTTATTCCCTCGCCATGGATAATAATATGGAGTTATTACTACTTAAACTGGATGAAAAATTAGAGAAAAAAACAGAACTTATAACACATTCGGTAATCAAAACTGTTATGGAAGCAATAGACGAAAAATTCAAAACGATCACTGAGGAAAACAATAACCTTAGAAGCAAAATATGAAAACTCGAACATAAACTTAAATTGGCAGAAATTGACAAGCAAAAAAGTATCCTGGTTTTGTTCGGAGTGGAAGAAAAGGGTAAATCTGAAACAAAACTAGTATATTACATTAAAATAATCATAGTAGATATGGGAGTATATATAGACAGTCAAGAAATTAGCAACATTTATAGAATCGGGAAAAAAATTGAAAATAAAAACCGTCCATTTGTAATTTCACAAATTTTCAATAAACCATCACGAGGCTATAGAAAAAATATCTTATGCTCAAAAAGAAGTCAAACCTCATGCCAGATATCAACGTAAAAGAAGATCACTCGAAGGAAATCTTAGAAAAACGCAAACAACTTCACCCTCAAGTAGATGAAGAGAAAAAGAAAGGAAACATTGCTTATCTAAAGTATAATTAATTGATAATAAAACAACCGGATTACAACAACCGAAAGAAGAGGAAGAGAGAAATTTCAGGTTCACCCAAGTCATCCACACAGAAGAAAGTTAATACAAAGAAAATCCTGAGTAACCCAAATCAATCGTTACTCAAAACTAATATGAATGATATCAACAGGCCTAACATACTAAACTAGGTAGAGAGAGCAAGACTCGATCCACACCTGAGTACACCAAAAAACTAAATATTGCCTCGGAATACCGGAAACAAACTATAAATACACCAACAAATAGCCACAACCACAACCAATCGATAATAGGCCTCCCACCACGGCTGGTCCCCGCGGGAGATCTAGACTACCACCCTCCAACAAGAAGAAACAAATTAATTAACATTGCAACACTAAATCTGAGAACCTTTAGATCAAAAGAAATCCTACACGAGCTAGAAAAAGCCCTCGAAGACATAAAATGGGTTACCCTGGGTATAAGTGAGATGAGAAGACTACATATCATTCTAGAAGGGCGAAACAACCGGTCAAAAGAGGAGTAAGATTCCTAATTAAAAAGTCAATGAAACAATATATTCAAGAACTCATAGGGATTTCTGAACTTATAGCGGTACTTAACATTGACATACCAGAATACTGAAAATTGTGGTCAATCATTCAAATATATGCTCCAACCGAACAAAAAGAGAAATCACACTTTCTATGAAGAATTTTCACAAACGATGACGAGTTACTCGCAAAACCACATTATATTAATGGGCAACTTCAACGCTGAAGTTGGAATAAACAAAGCAAAGAAGAACACCTATTGGGAATCTATGGACAAGGACGAAGAAGCCCAAATGGAGAATTGCTAGTTGATTACCTACTAGAAAACAACCTAATGCTTCTCAACGGCTTGTTTAAGAAAAATAAAGAGAATAAGTGGACCTGGATATCCCCTGACGGCAATTATAAAAACGAGATTGACTACATAACAACAAGCCACCCCCGGTCACACTATCCAAGATTCATAAAATAAATGGACCACAATCGTATCAGACTGGTACACCAGGGACGGTAAGAGAAATAGAGGGCGCCCACTGAAAAGATGAGAAGATGATTTAAAACTTACGGCTGGACACCCCTGGAGAAAGGTGGTGCGTGATAGAACACAATGGAAGATGCTGGAGGAGGCCTATGCCAAAAGGCACTCTGAACTGTGAGGTATCCTGTAACCTTGTAGTTCAGAATAAAGGGCTTTAATAGTAATAATAAATAATCAATTTTATTAAAAATTTAAGTTTCCTTTATTTAATATTCATTCATTATTTAATTGGACCATTCCATATGATTGAGAGTATAATATGTACAAAATTATAATAAATTTAATATATTTTGTAAACTGATCGTTTGTATGTACAAATACATAAGGTTATAATATGTACAATTAAATCCATATTTGGTACACATTTGGCAGTTTTAATCGCTTATGACCATCGTGAAAGCTGATTATAAAATTGTTATCTGATTATCAAAATTTGATTAAGATTTAGCGTAAAATCAAAGATATATTCAGATAGAATTCTTTAACAATGGTGTTAATTCTTTTGAAAATATAAAGATTAAATTTTATTTCGAGTATAAATTTGAGGATTTTTGGAAATGTTCAAAGGGTAATCTATTTGAATTCGATGAGAAATCATTTTGAAATCGATTTGACCTAATTACGCTGACGTCAAAAATCGCTAATGTCGGAGCGACAGCAACTTCTTCTTTCAGGTCATGAATGAGGATGATATTTTGACATCTCCTTACCTTCGTTTCCTGTAAATGGTGCTGAAAATCGTTACACGTCAATAACAATGACCGCAGTCTGACCGCAAATTTCCTGAACTTGACAAAAAGAGTTTCACGTCACGGAATACTTGTTACGGAAAAGAGTTTCCACTGCGGGTGAGTGAACACTTGTTACAGAAAAGAGTTTCCGCTGCGGGTGAAGGAACACTTGTTAGGGATAAGGTTTTCTATTCCGAAGGAGGGAATACTTTTCACGGAAAAGAGTTTCCGCTGCGGATGAGGGAACACTTGTTACGGAAAAGAGTTTTCGCTGCGGGTGAGTAAACACTTGTTTCGGAAAAGAGTTTCCGCTGCGGGTGAAGGAACACTTGTTAGGGATAAAGTTTTCCATTCCGAATGAGGCAACGCTTGTTATGGGAAAGAGTTTCCGCTGCGGATGAGGGAACACTTGTTACGGAAAAGAGTTTCCGCTGCGGGTGAGTGAATATTTGGCACGGAAAAAATGTCATTAATTTTTTTCTGAAAACTGTTAAGAATTACATTACACGTTAAATTTATTCGGTTTAGTTTAATATATTGTAAATAATAATCGTAAGTATACTACAGATAAATTACATTTACCGAACAAATTAATTTCTCCTCGCTGTTGTGTGCCTGACAGTTATCATCACAAACGCCTTACTAAACTTAATTTCATTCAGATTAAAATAAATGTTAATTAATAAATTCATTTTAATAATAAAAAGAAAACTTTAGGATTACTACACAAATGATGTAAACTTATATATTATTGTAAATTAATTTATTTTGTAATTGAAAAAACGATCCAAAATTCGTCCATTACAGTCTACCCAAATAAAAAATTAGTAGTGACACTTGTATATGATAATAAACAAACATGATTAAAACAAAAAAGACAAACAAAAATGAGTTTTCACCTTTACCAATTATTTTTTTATTTAGTACACCTAGCATTCAAACAGCAGGATATTCCTTTTCCTTTAGAAATTTCTAAACAAACTCATATAACGTTTTGTGTATATAGTAATATATAAAAAAAACTTACGTAATACCGCCTGTGCTTCGAAATTGGATGGGGCCAATGGATGCAAGGCGGATGGGATCCAGGGGTGGTATGGTCTCAGTACCGTTTGCGAAGACATCCCTCAGGTTCTCCAGAACAGCCACCAGGCGAGCAGAAATCGGGTCGAATTCATCCAATTCGTCATAATCAAGAGAGATTTCGGACGCGGGCAGATCTTCAGCAAGACCTGTGTCTGTCAAATGACGTAGAAATATATTTCAAATGCAGTATACTTTCCTAACTTAACGTGAGTGCAGTCAGTTTACCAGTTTGTTAATTATCTGGTCGAATTTTAATTCGTGTTTATATATAAAAAGATATATAAAAAGGGATGTGTTTATATTTTCATAAATATATAGAAAGGGACATTGTAATTTGAAGTAGAAAATAAAAACAAATTGTAAAAATCGAAAAACTCAGAACTATAGTTAAGGTAATATGGATAGTCATTGTTTATTTTTCATGCCAGACGCCCTATCATCGGTACAGTCATTATCTATGGAACGGCCGTTGTAGAACGTCAACTACATACGTCAACGTCTGTTTCGTACGTTTCGTAGTATTTATAAAATTTCATTACAATACTAATACAACCCTGTGTTGCCCCTAGTTGCAAAGAATGGGGTATGTTTGTTTCACGTAAATACAATAAAAAAGTAGAAAAACGTTGTAAAGATTGACAGAATTCTAACTGAGAGTGGCCATGTCACTTCAGTTGCCACCTACGATAATTTTGCGTGACCAAGTCCATTGAAACTACCCCTTCATGTTATTAGTATATAAATAGAAAAAAAAAACAAAATTATTCTTAAGGAAGTTTAAGAAAAATTGTTTCAAAAGTACTAAAACCAATTAAGAATTTAAAAAAAAATGTTTGATTTCCAAGTTTAAGAAAAATTGTTTCAAAAGTACTAAAACTAATTATTTATGTTTGATTTCTCTAATATTATATTTGTTCTCGTTACTAAGAATTCGTTTAAAATTGGTTATGATCTTTTAGTTAGTTGCACGCTAAGTAGAACAGGACTCATGAGACTTTTTACTAATTCCGGTTAAACCTTACCTAAATGAATAATCTATATTTTTTTTTTCAAAACCATGTTTGTTTTTTTAAGGCGATCAATTTTTTACCATCGTCTCGTAAAGACCACGAATTTTTCCTTATGGTGTCAATTCGTTATGAACTTTCAAATCTTGATTCTTTTGCTGTGTTCGAATATTTGTCAGGAAAAAGGTTTCAAAAAAATACTTGAAAACTTTTGAGAACAAAATATTTAAAATAAGCAAGCAGAAAGCTGCACTGTAACCAATAATATCTTGCACAATCGAATTTTCCCTGGTTTTAAGAGTTTTTTTACAGTAATTAATTTGTAATGTAAAAAAATTGATTGATTTTATCTCTCTACCATTAAACTACAATATAAAAATCTATACAAAATTAGTATGGATTTTTCAAATTAATCTATACAAAATACTAAAAAGTATCTCTTTGTCTCAACAAAGAGGATTTGATACAGAGCAAATTATGAGCTCAGAGTCAAGCGCAGTTCGACTGAATCATCATCATCATCATCATATATATTAATACGCTAAGGTTAAGATGTTACTCTCCCTTTTTAGAAAAAACCTCACAACCAATCCACATAAATTATATATCGTTTTATAGATAATTGCTTGCTCTACCGGCATCCACAACTAAAAACATTATTTTTGCTATTGTTTTTGCAAATTAATTAATTATTAAAATTATATACACAAAACAGCAATGCTGCCATCTAACGGCTCAACGTCAATATGATTGACGGTCGGTAAAATGTTTGTTTAATTTCAAATCCACTCACGTATAAATAAAGTGGCGCTTTAGCTCAATGCTTTTGATACTTGCGCCTCTATATGTCAATTTTAGTAAAATATTTGTTTGATCTGTCATCTGAGCTTCATAATGGAATACAAACGTAATAAGCAGTGTGCAACATTAGAAATGAATTGAATACCTGCAATCAATTTTGATTTATTAAATTGACTCTAAACACTCTGTTGTAACTAATATGACAGCTGTGAGTTCATTTCCTCATGTCTAAATATTTATAATCTACCACGCAAATGGATATAATGCGAAGACTTCGCACGGGTCACGCTAGTTGTAGTGTTATTTTTAAATAGTTATATCTTCTAATCAGACAATTATCATTAACTACTTAAGATAAACGTAATTAAAATAACATCTCACCTAAGGAAACCATCGAATCTTTCCTAATATCATTCAAACCGCCGGCTACAAAGACCGCGAGGTTGATGAGTACTGCGAGGAATTTCATCTGAAAAATTATTTATATAGAAAAAAATAACACACTTTATAGATGTTCATTAAAGCGATGTGTATATAATATTAACTTCATAATTGATAGATACAAAGAAAATCAATAAAAATAACAAAAAAATATATATTAATTAATAATTATATATATATATATATATATATATATATATATATATATATATATATATATATATATATATATATATTCACTTCACAACTAATGAATATAAAGAAAATCCATAAAAAATAAAAAATAAATAAAAAACTACTCTACTCTTAGAAAGCGAGAATCAGTTCAGTAAAATATGATGATTTTTAAGTTAAGTTTGAAATCAATGGGTTGTCTACGTAACGTATCATTTATTTGCAGAAAGTGATGGTCAGCCTTCCTCTTAATACCATGCTTAAAATAATGATCAGAATATTAAGGTCCAAGTTGACGTTCAGATCTAAAAGTCCAAGGAATTATTTTCTTGGTTGAAGAATGTAAACTTAAATTGGAAAAGAAAATTATCCTCAGAGATCAAACGGTGATGTTTATTTTGGTTTTTAACATTTGATTTTTATAAAGTCTTACTAAAAGCAGTATAAATTAAAATAAAAGTACATCGCGTAGTCCTGTATAAGTAAGTGTGGGTCAAGAAGTTCGAGAAATGGAGAGGTTGGCGAGGAGTGGGATCGCTTACTCACATAGTCGTTAATGGAACCAAGTATATGTACCAAGTTTCCGCTTAATTTTGTCATTAACCTCTGAGCTATCATCTATTAAGCAACTCATGTGGAAGAAATAAGTTTCTGGCGTGCAAGCCTCCTTTACTATTTGCAATGTTTGACATTGTCTTAAAATGAGCTATTTATATGCCTCGTTTCAATTTTCAATTTCATTTTTTTTAAATGTAGTATTTATTAATTTGTTATAAGTACGAACATAGTGTGATATATATTTGACCTGAACGAACGTGAGACATTTTGACCTGAAAGACGTGTTTCTTAATCATAACGGGGGGCTAATCGGCTAAGATCAAAGTGTCTAATAAAATGTGGTCTGACAACCTTTAAATGCTTTATTCGGTAAAGGCAATATCTTTGCTAGATAATGGGGTGCCATATCATTATTAGCACAATATAGCACTCTAAACTATCATTATTAGCACAATATAGCACTCTAATAATAGGTGTACCCAATCATTACTAGCACAATACAGCATTCCAAACTATCATTATTAGCACAATATAGCACTCTAATAATAGGTGTGCCCTATCAATATTAGCACAAATTAGCACCCTAATAATAGGTGTGCTCTATCATTATTAGCACAATACAGCACTCTAAACTACCATTATTAGCACAATATAGTACTCTAAACTATTATTATTAGCACAATATAGTACTCTATACTAGCATTATTAGCACAATATAGCACTCTAAAAATAGGTGTGCCCTATCATTATTAGCACAATATAGCACTCTAAACTATAATTATTAGCACAATATAGCACTCTAAACTATCATTATTAGCACAATATTATACTCTATACTATCATTATTAGCACAATATAGCACTCTAAAAATAGGTGTGCCCTATCATTATTAGCACAATATAGCACTCTAAACTATCATTATTAGCACAATATAGCACTCTGAACTTCTTTCAAATTGACTTAAGCCCTTAATAAAATAAAATTGTAAATTGAATTCGTTATCTGGCTGAACAATTTCACTATTGACCACAAGTTCCTACCGGACTTCGTTTATATGACCTAGATAATTGTTTTTATAGAACTTAATTTATAATTTCCAAAAAAATATAAAGTAGAAATAACATCGCAAAATAAAAAAAACAAAAAACCTAAAAACAAACTTGATTAAAGGTCAATATAAAAACTTGAATTTCAATATATTCTTACCTTCAATAAAAAGTGGATCGAAGTCGACTATACTTTCGAGTTTCCAATTTGTTTTTAAATAAAAAAAAGATAATATTATCTGATGGCCTATTAATTATTCGATTCGATCGATTGCAATCTGCATATCGATCAGTTCGCATGCACTCTAACTCGCCATAAACTGTATAATAAGTCGTAGATTGCATATTGTTGCAATTATCTCTTCCACAACGATACTGACTCTGATTTGAGATATGAGATATCAATAACGAAACGATATATTGAAATTATAAAGTGGAATATTAAAATTTTAAACAGTCGTGCAAAATTTTTAATGTATATAGTAACGGCTTAGAAAACATATTATTTTTTTCATTTATGACCATATCGGTGCTCGCATAATATAAAAACTACTGAATTTTAATAGAGCTTTGTAATAAGTATACCCTAAAAGCTGCTTGATCGATATCTGTCATAAAAGTCATTAAGAATTAGGCACTCTAATATTAATCGAGTATCAGCGACATCTATATTATATGATAAGTAACATGTTTAGTTTAATAATTCTCCGCTAGATGGCTATGTTTATTTTACTCTTAATAAATGTATTAACGTTTATATATTATCATGTCAGTAACTAGAGTGTTATGGTATGTATCATGACATCACTCATCGCTGCATATCGGAAAAAAGTTTAAAAATCTAAAAATATGTAAAATAGTTCAACTTTTACCCCACGAAGAGCGGGCAAAATTACTAGCATACAATAAAAATACTTCGACATAAAACACATTAAGCGAAAAATTTTTTTTGTTTGATTGCAATAATCTCTGGACTTGCATTATGGATTTCAGTTTTTTAGGGTTCCGTACCTGAAAGGATAGGCACCACAGCTCATGCATTTGTCAACAATGAGGACGTAGAGCGTGTGAAAATTTCCAACATAAGAGCGCATGGGAGCAAGCGAGAAGGAAGAATGGCTTGACGACAACACCAGCTGGACTTATTAGAAGATACCAATGCTGAAGAAGGTCCCTCTTATGGACCTGGAATAGATGATATTATGTAAGTTGAAGAAAAAAAATTTTAACTATGTGTAAACTTCTTCTCAAACTTTAAACACGTTTTTCCCAAAACGGTATTTTCAAAGACGGTGAGCATGATTTCTCAGAAATGGCTCAACCGATTGGTCTCAAATTTTTACACAATCTTTTTAGATATATTCCACAGGTATTGAATGAAGGAACAAGATTAAAAAAAATTATTACTATTTTTGTTTAACAATTTAGAGCGAAAATTTCAGTCGAAAATGAAACATTTTTTTCTAATAGACGCCATTTTGTCAAATCCTGAGACGGACAACGAAGTGATTCTTATAGGATCACTTCGTTGTCCGTCTGTCTGTCCGTCGGTCAATACCATGTTTCTCATGAACGCGCGGAGGTATCAAGTTGAAATTAGTATCAAATACTTAAGTCTACGGTCTCTTGCAGACGTAGACTTAGGTATTTTAGAAGCTTTATTTTTTAAGTCTCCTTAAAAAAATAAAGCTTTTAAGTCAACTTAATAAAAAAAAAATTTAATTTCCGTTGACCTAGAATCATGAAATTTGGTAATAAGCAAGGTCTCACGATACAAGTAAAGAAATAAATCTCAATAGTATTTATTTATAGTTATATTTTGAAATAGTACATATTTTATACTCCTTTGAAAGTGGTAAAAATGGTAGGCATTATATTATGTTGTATAAAACTAATGTTTGTAAATAGTGCAACAGAAATGCTATGCACCTTTCAATATTTATAATGTGTACAGATCCCTCGTCGTGTAAATTCTACTCGTGCTTGACAGTTTTTTTTTGTTTTAGAAAGCTTATACCTCGAGGAAGATTACAAACTATGTTTTTCTACAATTTACAAAAGCAGTACAGTGGTAAATAAATGTAAAAAAAGTCAGAGGACACTGTGCAAGGTAAAAAGAGGCCGACTTGTTTATTGACAAACCATTCAGAGTATTCCCGCTGATATACTCCGAGCCCTTACGGTAATATTTGATGGCGAAGGGGGCGTTTCATGACGAAGGCGGGAGGGTAGAGGGTAGCATAATTAGGAATAATTTCACGCAGGTCAAACTGCAGGGCAAAACTAGTAATATTATGAGTGATGTTCATTTGACGATTATGAACTTAAAAATTGCTAATTTTATTCACATTAAAACATGGCGGAGAAAAAGTTTATTTCGTACTCTGATCAAACCCAATAAGGTTTAATTATCATTAAAGTTATATTCCGCGACGCAGAGATGAAATGCAATCAATAAAAATATTATTGAGCGTATCTGTGGAATCGTTTCTAAAAAATAAAATTCCATTTCTCGATGAAATGCTCTAAAAACTACAAAAATCCTTTATTAATGGAATTGAAGACTTTTTTATAGTGCTTAAAGTTTAAAGAGTTAAAAAGTCTGACAAATACCTTATTCTGCAAAGTCTCGGTGCCGAAATTAAGAACGTTTTCAAAATTCACTTTTCTTCGAATCTAGTACAAAAATTATTACCTTGATTTGCTGACAATTGAAAAGACCTATTCCAATTAGTTGGAGAGTTCGGCAAAGTCTCAGTGCCGAAATTAGGAACGTTTTCAGAATTCAGCTTTCTTTTAATCTAGCGCGAAAATTGTTAACATGATTTGTTGATGATCGAAAAGGCCTATTCGAATTCAGTTAGAGAGTTTGGGAAATGCCTTATTCTGCAAAGTTCGGTACCAAAATTAGGAACGATTTTAGAATTCACTTTGCTTTTAATCTAGTGCAAAAATTATTAACATGATTTATTGACAATCGAGAAGATCTACTCGAATTCAATTAGAAAGTTCGGTAAATATCTTATTCTGCAAATGTGTCAGTACCGATATTAGGAATTTTTTCAGAATTGACTTTTCTTTTAATCTAGTGCAAAAATTATTAACATGATTTGTTGACAGTCAGAAATACCTATTCGAATTTAGTTAGAGAGTCCGGCAAATACCTTATTCTACAAAGTCTCTGTGCCAAAATTTGGAACGTTTTCAGAATTAATTTTCTTTTAATCTAGTAGAAAAATTATTAAAATGATTTTTTGACCATCAAAAATACCTATCCTATTCTCGAATGCTAGAGTAAATGCTATTAGTACCAAAAACGATACTTATTAATGAGTTTGACTGGATAATTTTCTGGAGAGTTCGAGGAATAGAGACTGTATGCGGTTATCGAAATGTCTAATACGTATTCCTAATAAGTAGCATTGAAAGTGTGGCAAAACCAAGTGACGTGGGTTCGACCAATTTGTATTGCGGTTTTTTAAGTGAAGTATTACAAAATATTTAAACAATGTTTTTGTGTAAAAAATTGGAGCAATTTATAATTTGTAAAATTTGTTACTAAATTTATTGAAAGAAACAAGTTGGCTCATATTCTAATTTTACTTAACGGCATCCTTGTAATAAGTGATGACGAAACGGAGATTGTAATTTATGATAAAACCCCATCTAGGTGAGCATGAGGAACAGAGAGCAAAGTGGCACTAATACTTGTGCCATTGAGATGAATGAAGAGTTACAGCCATACCAAGGCTTAACAAACAATATCCATAGCAATCGCCACTGTGCAGGAAACAACAGCTACTGACAATGTCGGGTATAAAAAAGGTTACCACAGTTGCCCAGAAAACAGCTATTGCTGACTGTCTGCGAAAATTGATCTATGCTGTGAATAAAAAGGGTGCAGTAACCGTAAAAAGGATGAAAATTATTGAAATGAAGACATAGAAATCTAGCAGAATAGGAAATGGTTAAAAATATTAAGAAAAAAGAATAAAAGGTATTGGGAACATTTGCTTCAATCAAGTTGCTGGTGGCGAGAATTGAGAAGTTAACTATTTCTGACAGCGTTCGAAATGTGCGTAAATTCCATTAAACTTGAAATTAAAATAAATCATTAAAACTAGCAGTCAACCTCCCCATTTGATAGATTTTTTCCTGGCGTACTTATGGGACACAAACTGAAACCTTGATTGAAGCCAATAAAGGTATGATAAAGTTGGTTAGCATATCAATAAAGGTTAGATATGCTAACCAAAGTGGTATAAGTAACTGTTATATTACTTGAAAGTATTCAGAGGCCATTCAAGCTATTTAAAAGAATATAAGAGATTTTAATACCAAGAAATGGAAAGGCTAAATTCTCCAGTAGGTTACTTCTGAGGTCGAAAGGTGGACCCTAACCGTACACTCAGATTGCCTTGCAGATAATATAGAAAGCTTCGGAGTAAGGAGTACTTCAATATTTTCACGAGTCTGTTCACGATGAATCCTGTTATAAAATAGATATTACACATCTGAATTAAAAGATTTGAAAAGTGTCCTTATCTAAGTCATGATGTACATAGACAAAGTTACATTAAAAAAAATAGATATATACTTCAAGAGACTAAGATCTAATAAGATGACTAAAACTAACAAACTCTTTGCTGAATTTTTGCTAAATGGAAAAAGTAAAAAAAATAACATTTTTGCATTGCAAAGAATGAGGATATTGAATGGGAGACCTTTTACTTAAAAACTTCAATCTACATTAAACGTGTGCTTGGAGTAAATAACGATTTTCTCGAATACTGGTACAGCAATAAAGAAGGAAATTTGAAGGTGATTTACCATTATTCATCTATAAAAAATATGAGAACTAAGATGGAAGAGAACATTTGAAAAAAGTTACCTACATCCACTTAAAACGCAATCCTACAAAGAAACGTTTTATCTACTGACCTATTTGAAATAGACGTTTTCCATGGTAAAGGGTTAATACATGTAAATGTACTATTTAAATAACTATGATCTTCATCTATATTCTTCAGCAAGCACTGCACTGAAACAGAAGAGAAATATTTGAAAAACTGTAAAGAAAATATTGGAAAAATTCAATCCCTTTTATGAAAGTATCTTCAAGTCGTTTAGGGAGTCAGCAAGCATTAAATCCACATTTCATAAAGTGTGTTCGTTCAGTCTAATAAGGAAGAGATACTCAGATTCTCAGATATTTTTGGTTTATCATACTTTTGCTTTATCGATACCCAGTATATACGATATATGCGCATATAGATACCTGTTATCAGTATGTAATAGCATATAGATACCTGTTATCAGTTTGTAATAGCATATACATGCAAGCGCATATAGATACCTATTATCAGTTTGTAATAGCATATACATGCAAGCGTGAACTGGTTCGAAATGATAATGCGCATATAGATAATGATAATGGGCATATAGATACCTATATAGATACGTAATAATGCGCATATAGATACCTGTTATCAGTATGTAATAGCAGATACATGCAAACGTGAACTGGTGCGAATATTATTTCAGTTATTACATCGAACTTTCTTGATTTTTGTGAGAAGCTCATATTTTTTTAATTACCGCTCTGCCGAAAGAGAAGGAGAAACATCTATTAATGGTTTATGAGACTTTATTGTCTTCAAAAGACCGCTGTCAATATTATATTTTTTACTAAAAAAACATGACCTTTCCAAATATCTATAATTTTTTTTTAAATACCAAAAAAACACACATCTTATGCAGAAAATGGTAAAAACAAAACAAAATTATACGTGTCAGCTCCGTCGCACGACTGGAGTTTACTCCTTAAGTACGATTGTCTTGGAATGTATAAAATAGGTAACACTCTATATAAATATCAATACCATTAAATGAAAATGGAACATTCCTTATTAAAAAGATGCTGACAATACAATCATTTTCAAGTAAAACACAAATGAACAAGATCAAATTTATAGAACAAAATTAAAAACATTTAATAAAGTCAGACTAAGAAGTTAAAATAAAAAAAAACTTTTTAATTTTGTATAATTTCTATCCTACACAATTAAACCACCGATGACATTAATAATTCTATTACTGAAACTAAGCCATATTAAGCCAAAGTCGGCACAGTTGACTTCCTTTTGCCTAAAAAATAAATAAAATCCACGTCTCTTAAGCACATTGTTTAAAAAAATGACATTCGTGCAAACAAACGAGTTCTATATTCATCAAACAAATTTATTTCGGCTTCATCTTGGACGAAAGTATTGATCGTATGAAATCCAATTACAGAGATTTAATTTGTCATAACTAGCTGCACGGAGAAAAAGCACTGATCCATTATATGTATATAAAATCATATATTCGCACGCTGATTGTCTGTATCTCCTGGCTTTAACACTCGACTCAGATCCCTTAAACCATTACAGAGATTATTGGTACTACAAGTTTATAACAATAATACCTCTTTTTATAACCCCATAATTCGAATATGCCGATCGCAAAACGATATTGTTTCTCAACATTTGTCATTGGAAATTTTTGAACCGAAATTATTAATATTTAAAAAGGAAATACAAAATATATTATTTATAAATTAAAACCAGCTGCGATAGAATTAATATTTTGTTCAGTATGTATAAAATAATATAATTCTAAGTTAATACTAAGTTTATTCAATACATTTTGTTAATATATTTAATAATACAAGTAACCATTGAATATATATATATATATATATATATATATATATATATATATATATATATATATATATAAATACTCTCAACAATTTTGTGTAGACATAATTAGAGTTATAGTCTAATGTTATACTCTGTTCTTTTTATTCTACATCTACGTGACTGTAACTTGTTTTGTGAGTCTTTCAATAAATAAATTCTATTTTCATTATAAACGTGAACGTTTGACTGTACTTACTCTTTCATTAATAATACCACTAGCAGTATATAGATAAATCGGCATTTTTTTTCATCTGCACTTTGTTTCCCTATAGTTTCTTTTTCTTGTATCCATTTTAGCACTTTTGTTAAACGCAATATTTACAACCAAAACAAATGACGCTTACAACTGTCAGTAAATAATTCGATATGTCAAATAAAGATGTGCCTGAAATTAGCTCATTACACTTTTTTTAACGCTCTGAACTTCTGATTTTACCATTCGTAAAATTTCTTACCGGGCGCTGTATATGAAAATCGATTCTTAAAGAGTAAAAAAAAAATTCAAAACACCCTTATATTAAGATATTTTTCTACCTTGATAAAACCTCAAGAAATGAATAGGATTTAAAAGAAATAGGAAATTATAGAAGAGAAAATTCTAAAATTTCTAGTAGATTTTCATCCAACTTTATTAATCGCTAATATAATCAAAGTTAAAAAGTATCAGTTAGCGTAGAGGGTCCATTGATCGAGAGTCCAACGAAGCGAGATAATCAAACGAAGTAACTGTTTCGATGGTCCAAAATGATAAAAAAAACAAAAATGTTTTTGAAATATTTATACTAAACATAGACTAGAATAAAAAATATACAAAAAAATTCTACGAGTTGTGGTATTATTAAAAATTAATTTTCAAACATTTTTTAAGATATTTCGTTTTTAAGAAGAAGGTTTTCAAAATGTTTTCCTCTTCTATTTTATGGTACGACATTTTTAAACATTTCGAAATTGTAACGATCGCATAATTTGACACTTATACAGAGATTGCATTTTTGAAGAGTTATTAAAAGGAAAACACGTTCAAATTTTATGCAATAATATCTATCATAAATACTATCAATTTTCTTATTAGATCTAGTTTCTTCTAACAAGGCAGCGTTTTTTTTTAATATTATAAGAAAAATAACTTGTGAATCGCGTAATTTTGGACTTGTACAAATTTATAGAAAAAAAATTTTCCGTAAAAAACGATTTTTGAGTTTTGCTACGCTCTATATGTTGCATTACTGAAATATACCTACGCTGTGGAGACTGTATTATTGAAATATAACTATGCTGTAGAGGCTGTATTATTGAAATATAACTACGCTGTAAAGGCCGTACTATTGAAATATAACTATGCCATGGAGGCCGTACTATAGAAATATAACTACTGTGTAGAGATCGTACTATTGAAATATGAATACACTATGGACGCTGTACTATAGAAATATAACTACGCCGTGGAGGCCGTACTGTAGAAATATAACTACGCTATGGAGGCCGTACTATAGAAATATAACTACTGTGTAGAGATCGTACTATCGAAATATGACTACACTGTGGAGGCCGTACTACGGAAATATAACTACGCCGTGGAGGCCATACTATAGAAATATAACTACTGTATAGAGATCGTACTATTGAAATATGACTACACTGTGGAGGCTGTACTATAGAAACATAACTACGCTGTAGAGGCCGTACTATAGAAATTTAACTACTGTGTAGAGGTCGTACTATGGAAATATGACTACATTGTGGAGGCCGTACTATAGAAATATAACTATTGTGTAGAGGTCGTATTGTTGAAATATGACTACACTGCGGAGGCTGTACTACAGAAATATAACTATGCCGTGGAAGCCGTACTATAGAAATATAACTACTGTGTAGAGGTCGTACTATTGAAATATGACTGCACTGTGGAGGCCGTACTATTGAAATATAACTACTGTGTAGAGATCGTACTATTGAAATATGACTACACTGTGGAGGCCGTACTATAGAAATATAACTACTGTGTAGAGGTCGTACTATCGAAATATGACTACGCTGTAGAGGCCGTACTATTGAAATATAACTACTGTGTAGAGATCGTACTATTGAAGTATGACTACACTGTAGAGGTCGTACTATAGAAATATAACTACTGTGTAGAGGTCGTACTATTGTAATATAACTACGCCGTGGAGGCCATACTATAGAAATATAACTACGCCGTGGAGGCCGTACTATAGAAATATAACTACTGTGTAGAGGTCGTACTATCGAAATATGACTACGCTGTAGAGGCCGTACTATTGAAATATAACTACTGTGTAGAGATCGTACTATTGAAATATAACTACTGTGTAGAGATCGTACTATTGAAATATAACTACATTGTGGAGGCCGTACTATAGAAATATAACTGCGCCGTGGAGGCCGTACTACTAAATCTCATAAATACTTTAAATAAATAAACACTTTAAATAAACAATTACGCCAAAAAAAAATTGAAACACATTAAATAATATTTTAATATAACTAAAACGTAAACACCGTTTGCAACGTTTATGTTACGTGACAACGGCAAAGGCACGCGGTTTTTGTGTTTGTCGGCACCGGTAGCAAAGCAGCGCGGCGTGTTTTAAATTACATACATCGTGTTTGAAATGACATACATCGTATTTGAAATTACATACATCGTGTTTGAAATGACAGACATCGTGTTCGAAATTACATACATCGTGTTTGAAATTACATACATCGGGTTTCAAATTACGTACATCGTGTTTGAAATTACATATACCGTGTTTGAAATTACATACATCGTGTTTGAAATTACATACATCGTGTTTGAAATTACATACATCGTGTTTGAAATCACATACATCGTGTTTTAAATTACGTACATCGTGTTTGAAATTACATACATCGTGTTTGAAATTACATATATTGTGTTTGAAATTACATACATCGTGTTTGAAATTACAAACATCGTGTTTGAAATTACGTACACCGTGTTTGAAATTACGTACACCGTGTTTGAAATGACATACACCGTGTTTAAAATTACAAACCACTTAAAACTATTCCTGTGACTAAACTACTGAATTTTGTTAATTGATTTTTGGTGTACAGTTGAGGAACACCATGTGGTATATGAGGATTCATTTAATGTCGAACGGTCAAATCCACATTGTGTAACATTATATAATGCAGCAAATAACTAAAACAATGGCTGCACGAAAAGCAACATAGCATTATCAAATACCAATAAGTACATTGAAGACAAAATTAATGTCGGAAACTGTAAAATTTGTATCTGCAAAATTTGTACCAATATTTTAAAGTTTTCCGAAGATTATATTTGCGATTATTGTACTATTTAATATTTGAAAAATCTGATGGCCGAAAAAGACAGATAACTTTTAGTTTATTATTCTTTTGCATTATATATATATTTTTTTCTTCAACTTATTTTTATGTTATTAATAGTAATTATAGTTAAAATATTCTGCTACAAGTTTCAAGCCGCTTTTTCAGATTAATTGCGAGGTTTTAGTTTAATTTCAAGACGTCCTTAATGTGACGGTACTTCAGGAGTCTTCCTCTATTTATCAATTCTTTAATCATTATGACTTTTAACTTGGACATATCTGATCAATGAAACTTTTGCACGCGTATACCTATGTGACTAGACACTGTGTAGAATAGCAACGTTTCCCCTGCTGTGATGACAGTCATTTTAAATAAAAAATTGGTTGTCTGTAAAGTCGGTTTACGGACGATAGTTTTACGTGATAACGTCATAAAGAAACATTGATGAAAAATTGCATACTTTTATGAATTAAATTGAATTATTATCACTGAATTATTATTATTTTGTATAATACAGAGAAGGAGTTAAATGAAAATTAAAATTTTTTCCATAAATTAACATTTATTTACACTCGTTAATTCAAATATTTTTTTATTTAATTTATACTGATTAATTACAAGTAACAATGTGCTATTAACAATTTATTTACAACTTATATACATTGTTATATTTAAGATATGTTATATTTAAGATCTTTCAATCTGCGTTATTCTGTTAAGGATAGGACGATGATGAAATCAAGGGGAGTGTTTCAAGTGTAATGTGTCTTGAATAAATTCCGACGCTTGGGCCGATCGTGCCTCACTATCGCTTGTTCCGCGCTCTCGCTTGCACGCTCAGGCTCAGGCGGAACGTGACACTTTTTCATGCGTGCAGCCGGTGTTAATCGATTTATAAGACGTTATCACGTCAAAAACAAACTTACATAATGGGGTATGATAAGGTAAATCGAAAGTACGTTCCTTTATGTTTCGTCTAAGTTGTACATACTTTTCTTAAATTACTTTTATAAATGCCCATTGCTTAACTTAAACATTGCAAACGATTACAATGATAGGTCGATGTGTGTACTTTACCTCAGTTGTTCATACTTCGGTCGTTGCTAACGGGCGATCTATGAGCGAAAGTATTGTTGTAATGAAGCGTTGACGTATGTACTTTTCTTCAGAGTATTTTTATATATCGCCCGTTGCTTAACCTAAGCAAAGGGCGATCTACGAGTGAATGTATTGTTACAATGAATAATCGATGTTTGTACTATTGCTCAGAGTATTCTTATAGATCGCCCGATCCTTAATTTATGCAACGGGCGATCTATGTGCAAATGTATTTTTATAATGAAGCGTTGATGTATGTACTTTTCTCAAAGTATGTTTATAGATCGCCCGTTCCTTACTTTAAGCAACGAGATATCTGTGCGCGGACTAATTCTATTTTTATACATTATAATAGCATACTAAGCATATGGCTATACACGCTGCTAAGCTCAGGTGGTGTTGACAATTAAACAAATGTATGAAACCTTGCTGGATATATTAAGATAATATATTTAGGTAAAATATATATTTCAAATATTCCTCTTTTAATTTGATTGAACGAGAAAAAAAGGCTCACACGCGTCTTGTGTGCAGACTAGTTTAAACCCATTGAAAAGGAACAGATAATTAATTTTAGGTCAAAAAATTTAATTTTATTTGTCAAAAACTTTAATTGTGTTCATCATGTAAGGATGTAATACAAATATTTTTAAGTACCAGTTAGACTACGAGAGCACCATATGCCCTCAGGTGCATATATAAGTTTAAACAAAGAATTAACAATAAGTTTTTAAGGTTGGCACAATTGAATATTTTTGTTAATATAAAGCGAGATAGAAATCATACATCCGTAAGTTTTTAGTAATCTCTTATTTCACTTTTTCTCTTATTATCACCATTCGTATTTACAGGTGTGTTAAATATAGAGTATTTAATTATAAATATAAAACGAAAATAGAAAAAAAATTACAATACAAAAAATGGAGGTATTATTGTGAGTAATTGCTTTTATCCAATAAATTTTTCAAAATAAAATAATTACGACCAGACCCATTTTTCTTAAAATGCATTATTTTTTTATTTATATATTTTCTTTAAAAAATCAGTGATATTCGCATTTTTGTTAAACTGCACTTAGTACAACAGACAATATATGGTAAGTCGGCAAACTTGTGACATGTAATCAGCTCTCTGAAAATTTAATAGAAATATCACGTACGCTTAAATGTTTATATGCGTCTAAGTGTGTACGATACCCTCGTAGTGCGAGTTATACTTGTACTCGAGTTTCTATTTATTTTTTTATATACATATTTGTGAATACGTTCTGCAGAGAACAACGATAATTTCTATTGAACAACTTTAATACATCATTTAAATCATAGGTGGCGCTGATATTAAATACAATACTTAATGTATACATTACATTCTTAATTTATAACTTGACAATTATTGCTTATGTCCCCATTGACTGTCAACAGATGTCTCTGTTGTAAATAACGTTTGCGTTAATGGTCTCCGCTGAAAAATCTTAAATATATTATATTTACTTTACTTTAAATCTTTACGTTTAATTTTGAACAGTTCATTTTATTCTATATATATATATATATATATATATATATATATATATATATATATATATATATATACATATATATATAATATATATATATATATATATATATATATATATATATATATATATATATATATATATATATATATATTATACGTGAACAAACTCGCACATGTATATACGCACAAAAGAGAACATTGAAAAAGTTACACTTCAAACGTGCGTATACGTAATGCTGCTACAAACTTTATTTTCCATACATACAAAAACAAAAAGTTTAACTAATTTAAATCTGTAGTTTTTACATAAAACAAGTTCATAAAAAATAAATTGTTACATGTATTTAAAAAAATGTTTTTCTTTTCTCAGTCCGTAATATTTTTAAATATATTTTATTTAAATCTGCCCATTTTATTTTCAGTCTTTTATTATATATGCACGTACGTGTGTACAAAGTTATAATGAATTTATGTAATTTTTTTAAAATTTTCTTCGACCTCAATATAATCAACATATTAGTTAAATTATTGTGTTTTTGTTTATCTACGGGCTATTTTCCAAGAATGTGTAACGTAAGGCGAGACAAAAAAGTCAGAAATCTTGCGTAATAGAAATATCACGGAATGTGCAGCAATTTATTGGCATACAGCGCCATCTTAACATCTTTAGGCTAATTAATAAAAATGCGAGTATTTCGAAATGTTATCTTTTATTTAATAAACCGCGCCATCTGTGATCAGTGATTCAAATTTCAACATTGAATCAAAATCAATGTTGAAATTTGAATCACTGATCACAGATGGCGCGGTTTATTATTATGCTTCGGAAAATATTGTAGTTAATGTCCTTAATAACATTAATTTTATATATTTATTATGAAAATAATCTACATATTTAACTACAACAACGCATTTCAAAAGTTTACTTCACATAACATTATTAATAAATGTAATATTATTTAGAGTTTACAATAAATATGCGCATAATTCTATTATTTGTGCCTACGATCTCGCATTATTAGAAAAAAACATTTTTTTTTCTTCTTGTATTTTGTTCTTGGGTATAAATTATTACCATACCAAATTTATATTAAAATTCGTTCAGTATATTTCTGTTATCATACCATACGATAAATCAATCACTTTTTATAAATATTTTTAATGTACAGTCATTTCACTATTTTACAATTTGATTCATAGCATAAATTAATATTTTGCCAAATTTACGTATATACGCTCCCTCCATGCGGTTTTAATTCACATTTTCAATTAATGGTACCTTCATTGACCAAGTAAAAACGCAAATCAGTCTTTTTTAGCATTCCGTACCTCAAAAGGGAAAACGGAAGGCTTATAAGACAGCCCACGTGTCCATCTGTCCGTCTGTCAGCCGTTTTCCTCAGAGACCGATAAACGTAGAAACTTGAAGTTTAGCATTGCAATAAAGCATATTAATCTTCACATATCTCAATAACACTTAAAAATATTTAAATATTTCAATGAAAATTGGGGGGGGGGGGTTAAGAAAATTAAGTACTCGAAAAAAAAAATTGAATACTAAGTGGCATACTTTAAAAGTAATATTTATAAGGGTTTCGACAATTATTTTTTCGTAACTATAGATGGCGTTGTCAGGGATATACTAAAAATATTTTCGAAAGTACTGAATGTAAATAAAAATGACGAAAAACATAGTTTTTAGAATATAATGTAAATTTTATAGGTTTCTAGTTTCTTCTCTTTCTATTTCTTCCATCTTTTATAACTACAATCCTAGATATTATAGTTTTCGGGATATTCACGACGATACATATGCATGTAAATGTGATAAAACATATATTTATAACTTATATATTTGTAACATATATTTTGTATATTTGAAACATATATTTTTTAACTTTTGATAAATAAAATAATTTTAACGCGGAACCCTCAATGTACGCACTTGGTTTTACAAAGTGCGCCATAATCTTGGTCGTCGATTATTTTTTTTTAATTCCCCAGGTGTAAATGCAATAATAAGTACACCTTGCAAATTGCATGGTTAAATCATGCGAATTGTAAATAGCTTATTGCAAAAGTACTTAAGACACAAATGATGACCAGGTTATTATAATTATAGAACCATAAGTTGATGACAGAAGTCCTCAACCACGAAAAATATAATAATCGTGTTTGAGCTCATCTGATTTATCCTGATATAAGCAAGAAATTGAGAAAATAGTTCAGCATATACATTTATTTACAAAGGTATACCTACCGTGAAGCCAAAACAGGCAGGTCAAAGCTTTGCACGCATGTACACGAACGCGTACACGCACCCGCTCACGTATACACACACGCGCCACGCCCATGTGCGCACACACACGCACATGCACACCCACGCATATAAAACTTTCCAGGTAACTTGGATTTGGTATCTGGGGATCATGATGGATGAAGATGTAGTGAAACCACTTCAAAATTCATGATCTCCGCAACAGGTGTATTTGTTACATTCAGCTAACATGTGAGTTTCTTGGATCTGGGATCAGAGAGAGAAAGAATGATTGAAATAAAAAGGAAGTCGATGGTCGATGACTTAGTGAAAAAAAGCTCTGCAGCTAGGGTGATACTGTATGGTCTTTCTATTAAAAACCAGTTAAATACGAATGGAACTCACACCGCGAGGGTTCCGTACAAGTTTACGTACTTAAAAACTTTTAAGGATACATGAATTATTTAAATAATATTTTTTATAATGTAAATATGTTACCTACTATATAATTCACAGGCGTTAAAACATGGTGTTAATTTCGAAAACAATGATATCTAGATTAATCGCTATGGTTTACCTATTTTTTCATAATTTTACGTTGAATAGTTTCGGGAAAAAAGGGAAGAGGCATATTTTTTTGCACGTTTTTGGGGTTTACACGTTCGATTTACATCAGAAATTCGAGTAAAATCGGAAGTTTATAGCGTACGAAGTTCAGAGCGTTAAAATAAGCGTACCGTTACTTGGACTCCTCGCGGAACATTTCTGCGCATCTTTAGAGTGAGATATCAATATGTTTATTTGGCATTTTGTTATGGTGTAATCGCAATGACGGAGTGTGACATATATATTGACGTGATACACATAGTTTACTATCGTTCGCTTATATCAAGATGTAATCATTAAATGTATTTATGTGTGAATATTTGGTGTCTTCTATCCTACAAAATTAAAAAAAGTCTCTTTTAATTTTAACTTTTTAACGTGTATCATTTTTATTAAAGAATTTTCCATTTACATTTAATGATATTGATATTTATATTTATATCCAGCGTTACCTATTTTATACATTCCAATACAATCGTGTTTAATGAGTAAACTCCAGACGCGCGTGGAGCTGACACGCACAATCCGGTGGTTAACTCATTCTAAATTTTGATATTTTTCTACAATATTGTGAAATATAAGTTAATTAAAAACCAGTCTTGAAAAAAAAATCTAAAATAAGCCAGTTGTAGGCTTCTAAATTTGAATATACGGATAGAGTTGTGTATATGCCTGTCTCTTTTCCTCTCGTAGAAGATAATGTGCAATATTAAAAATGACCTCACAACACAGTATTGCCGTTCTTGTCTAAAGGTTAAATTTAAACTTTAATAAATCGGTAAATTTTTAAAATTATTAAAAATTTTTTTCACTCTTCATCAGCTTGTACCTTGAAATTATGATTAATGAAATAAAAAAAATTTAGTCAAATACCCAATTTTCTTTTTCTCTATATTTCTGGAAGTAAATTCTGAGACCTTCATTATTAGCCTTTTAAAGAATATCCAATGCTATATATGGAATTTAAAAAGTGATATACTTAATTTGAACACCCCCCCCCCCCCGCCCTCTTCTCTAAATACTTGTTTGTTATTGAGATGTGTACACGATTATTGAGATGTGTAACATGTTTTATTACTGTCCCCAATTTCTACGTCAAACGGTTTCTGAGACTGCTTGAACAGCTGTGATAGACAGTCAGATAGACACATGAGTGACCTTATAACGGTTCGGTTTTTCCTTTTTAGGTGTGGATCCCTAAAAACCTGTTAAGTACGATAAAACTTGCAAGCTGAAGACTCTGTTTACACTTAGGTATATATTTGTTTATTTTATTTATTTATTTGTTTCAACTTTAAAGTACATATGATGTATACATTCCGCTGACTTATTACTACCAGAGCAATCTTTCCCAGTCAACCACAACGATTCAATTGTGTAATGTTGGGTATAAAAGATACTAGTAAAAGACAAAATTAATTATGGCATTAACAACAAACATAAATATAATGACAAATAAACAAAAAGAAAACAAACTAAATATGAAACAAATCAAAAAAAATGTTAATTTAAAATCTGGCTATTATTTGGAAAAGGAAACGGGGAATAAAATGGAATAGGGTAGTTGACTTATTCCAAATTTTGATATTTTTCGTACAATATTGTGAAATATAAGTTAATTAAAAACCAGTCTTGAAAAAAATTCAAAAATTGATTGAAAAATAAGCCAGTTGTAGGCTTCTAAATTTGAAGATACGGATAGAGTTGGGTATATCCCGTCTCTTTTCCTCTCGTAGAATATAATGTGCAATATTAAAAATGACCTCACAACACAGTATTGTCGTCCTTCTCTAAAGGTTAAATTAAAACTTTTATAACTCGGTCAATTTTTAAGATTATTAAAAAATTGTTTCGCTCTTCATCGGCTTGTACCTTGAAATTATGATTAATGAAATAAAAAAAATTAGTCAAATACCCAATTAAGGAAATGTAGGATTACGAGGAAGGTGAAGGATTATGAGAGAAAGTACTTTTTCAGACGATCTTTGAACACATTTATAGAGGGGTAGTTCCTGGTATACAGATCCAGTTCATTCCAAAGTTTTATAACTTGGACAACAAAGGACTTTTCATAAAAGGTGATGGTATGTTCAGGAGAAAGGACCCTAAGCTGATCTTCAGAGCGTAGCCCTATATCGTGAACAGATATATTACAAAGTCTGATTCTGAGATAAGGTGCATAAGTAAGGTTGTTCAAAATATTATAAAGTAGTGTAAGGATGTGAATCCGTCCTCCGTCCATTTAAGTTGCGCTCTGAATTCAGAAACATGTTCATATTTTAGCAACCAAAAACATAACGAATGCACAAATTTTGAAAACGTTCTAATTATGTAAGGTGTTGCAAGATTCTATACGAGATTCTACTTCAATTCTGTTTCAAAATATATTTCAAAAAGCTAAAAAACACGCTTTCGTGGCAATATGAAATAAAAACAAAAAAATAATCTTTAGCTTATTTAAAAAACTAAATTGAGTTTTGAAATGTCTTTTCGCTCTTTTTTCAAGAGCGAACAGATGTCTCACAACTCGATATAACTTAGTTTTTTGAATAAGCTTAAAATAATAATAAAGTGATTAACTTTCTAAGTGATAATCTTTGCTAATGTTGTAATACAACGAAAGCTAGGTCGTGGTAAAGAAATTAAAGAAAGTAGAAATAATACTACATCACGTAGTTTCGTTTAATTGTGAATAATGAATTTCTACAAAATTAACGCCAAATATATTCCTGATATAGTTTTTTCCCCTTTATAATGCTTTCAAATTGCATTTCTTTTTTTCTTAAAAAAACATAAGGTATTGAATATATTTGGCATTAATTTTGTAGAAATTCATTATTCACAATTAAATGAAACTACGTGATGTAGTATTATTTCTACTTTCTTTAAGTTCTTTACCGCGACCTGGGTTTCGTTGTATTACAACATCTTCAGGTGGGATATTAGCAAAGCTTAACTCTTAGGAACATCCAACAGCATTTATATGTTTCAAGTACAATAGCGGTAGCCGGGGTTGTGTGGGTTTTCCCACTGTTTATGTTAGTGAGTTTATTGTAGGGGAGCGGTGTAGGTTTTATTATATTTCCGAGAGTTATACGACCTAGCCCTAACTAACCTAGGTCGCGGTAAAGAACTTAAAGAAAGTAGAAATAATACTACATCACGTAGTTACATTTAATTGTGACAACGTTTAGCCGAAAAAAACAGAAATTAAGTTTTAATTGGAACTGATTTTATAACATATTATTAAAAAAACAGAACACAAAAGAAACTGAAAAGAACTAAACAATTTGCCATAAAACAATTATTTAAACAGCCATTCATGGACAAGCTCCAAAAATTCAACGTTAAATTATGATATTAATTATTTCATGTACACAATTGATACATATGGCGGCATTATTGCTGTGAAGGTAATCTCTTACAGCCAAGAACAGTCAGTCCAGCCCCGTTCGACGGGTAACCGAGAATCGAACCCGGGTCTCCGAGGTACGCCACGCTACCAAAGGCGTGTATATTGTAATCATCTCAACACACCACTTGAGATTCACGCGATAATAAGTACATTAATAAAACCTGTTAAATAAGTATGGAACTCGAACTAGGAGAGTTCCGCATACATAATAAATGTATGCGTATTAAATATATTATTGTATTATTGTATTTAATTTTAACAATTTTCCGCTAAATTTTAAGTAGACTTCTGGTAACACTGGTTTTTATATAAATTTTGGTTTACAAATTTCGAAAATAGAGGAGGAGAATATATTTTTCAATGACATTTTCAAAAATATATCCGGAATTATCATAATATAGAAATATTGATTAATGCGGGTTAATATGATTTATCACCACGTCAATAGCACTTCTACATCAAGTAGTTTAAAAAAAACGGCATAGACTTTTTAAGTAACATCTCTAGAAATATCACAATATACAAATATTGGAATACATGCGTGTTAACATGATTTATCACTACGTCACAACTACTTCTACATCAAATAATTTAAAAATACAGCCTAGGCGTTTTCAGTAATGTCTCTGGAAATATCACAACATACAAATATTGAAATACATGCGTGTTAATATGATTTATCACTACGTCACAACTACTTCTACATCAAATAGTTTAAAAAAACAGTTTAGGCGTTTTCAATAATGTCTCTGGAAATATCACAGTATACAAATATTGATACACGTGCGTGTTAATATGATTTATGACCATGTTACAAGTACTTTTATATGAAGTCGTTTAAAAAAAAACGGAATAAACATTTTCAGTAACATCTCTAAAAATATCATAATGTACAAACATTGAGATACATGCGTGTTAATATGATTTATGACAATTGGATTTTAAATAAAAAACGGCATAGGCGTTTGCAATAACATATCTAGAAGCAATAACATATCTAGTAGTAGAAAGGAAGGTTAAATAATCCTTCTATCCTGGTGTTTTATTCAATACCATAAATGACATAGGAAATTGAAAAAAATAATTCGATTATTCTAATATGATTTATTCTAATGTTAATGTCTATGATTATTCTAATATGATTTATTCTAATGTTAATGTCTATGATTATTCTAATATGATTTATTCTAATGTTAATGTCTATGATTATTCTATGTTTTATTCTAATGTTAATGTCTATGATTATTCTAATATGATTTATTCTAATGTTAATGTCTATGATTATTCTAATATGATTTATTCTAATGTTAATGTCTATGATTATTCTAATATGTTTTATTCTAATGTTAATGTCTATGATTATTCTAATATGATTTATTCTAATGTTAATGTCTATGATTATTCTAATATGATTGCCCTTTGCGAAATTTCTATATAAACATTTTATTATGATATTATATCCGGTGTTAACAGGTGGTGTAATCTTATAAGGGTTACATTTTTCACCCTTTTAAGTACGGAACACAAAAAAATTTAAAAAATCGTCATATTATTACATAACAACACAATTTCTTTTCTCGCAATTGAAAGTAGTATTTTCGTAGGAGAAAAATGTAAAGGGGTTGCTTCATTAATTTAGTTTTAATCCTACAGCGTCGTTTAAAAAAAATCCATTTTGAAAACTTCTTAGACTAATTACGAATCCTTATGATTTCGTCACATCCGTCCATCCGCCTATGATAAGGCCATAGTTGCCACAATTTTATATCGGTTCGTATGATATTTTGCAGGTAGATTCACCTCCCCTCCCCCACACATGTAGATTCAGCAGGTAGATTCATTTAAAGAATATTGTTACGTATATTGAGTAAACTTTCATTGTTCGTACCTGACAATTTCCTGCAATTCATGCGATCATCGCCTGTTTGCTGTACCACGCACTAGAACCGTTTCAGAACTCTCCATTATCCCGTGATATTCAACTGCTCAACCACCTGATCGCGGTCACACCAGAGTGTGATGTTTTTACCCCATTAAAATAAGTTGTCCTGCATCAAACAGATTAGCATGTGGTAAAACATGTTATTGATAGTTGTTACCACGTTAAAATATGTTTTAATTGGGGTAGCTCTTTTGAAATGAATTTAAAGTTCCTTTGATTGTAATTCTTTAAGTTTCAATTGCGAAATATTAAACTTGAGAGTTTTAATGATGTGTATTCCATCCAGTAATCTTTGGACAAATACGAATATTTTGAAAACAATTTTAAAAGTGCTGCTTAGTGATCACATTTAATCTGAAATTATTTCGGATGTGTCGCATCAATAAGTTCGTTTAGAGGCTTGGGAGTCGATTTTATTAGAGGCCTGGCTACGAAAATCTATATCTGAATGTATCTAAAAACCTAAAATCATTTCGAATATGTTGCATCAATATGTTCATTATAGGTTTGACTACACAAACCTGTACCTAAATGTATATAAAAATCTGAATTTATATCGGACGTGTTGCATCAAAAAGTCCATTTAGACCCTTGACTACGAAAATTTATATATAACTATCTAAATCTATTTCGGACATGTTGCATCAAAAAGTTCGTTTAGAGGCTTGACTATGCAAATTTAAATTTAAAAAAATCTAAATTTATTTCGGACGTTTTGCATCAAAAAGTTCGTTTAGAGACTTGACTATGCAAATTTAAATTTAAAAAAATCTAAATTTATTTCGGACGTTTTGCATCAAAAAGTTCGTTTAGAGGCTTGACTATTATATAAAAATCTAAAATTATGTAAAAATATAAAATTATTTCGGACATGTTGCATTATATACGTTGGTTTAGTGATGGGACTATGCAACACTATATTTATTAATTTATTATCGTGGTATCGATAAATATATGCGCATTTGTCGATACATTACAGGTAGGTTATTCGTAACGATAAGAATTAATTGGTTGACAAATTAAAACCAAAGAATGTATGTATTAAGCATGAATATAAAATAAACAAAAACTATAAAAAATAAGCACGACACATTTCGACATATTCACTTTCACTTATCATAAACAGATCTCACTCTGGTGCGACTGCGATTTGATGGTTCAGCAGTTGAATGCCGTGGGAAACTGGAAAGTTCCAATATAGTTCGGTTCTAGAGGGTGGTATAGCTAACAGGTGATGATTGCGTGATCGCAGGAAACTATCAGGTACGAAGAATAAAAATTTAAACAATATACTCTAATTATCTAAAAATCTAATTTTTTTTCGGACATGTTGCATTGTGTAATATTATCGGTTTAGTGGATGACATTATCTACAAATTATCTACAAATTTAAAATTGTTTCAAACATATTACATGAATAAGTTTGTTTAACGGAGTGACTACGCAAATCTGTACTTAGAATTATCTAAAAATCTAAAATGATTTCAGAAATATTTCATTATTAAGTTCGTTTAACGGAATGACCATGCAAATATGTATATAAAATTGTCTAAGAATGTAAAATCATTTCGGATAAGTCAAATTATTTTATCGGAATAATCATACAAATCTATTTCAGAAATTATTGAAAAATCTAAAAGTACCTAGAAACCCATATTTTAATTTATTCTAAAGCCCTAACACAATATAAAAATACGAAAATAAAAATGTGTGGGCATGCGTACGTGCGGTCCTGCGTGCATGCGAATTTGTGTATATGTACATGTGAATTTGAGTGAATGTGTGTGTTTGTGAGTGTGAGAGAGTGTACACGTGTGTTAGCATGTGTATATGTGTGTGTAGACATGCTTTTACGTGTATGCATGCGAACCGGTGTGCATGCATACGTGCGTAGCCGTCCATTGTCCGGTCTAGCAAACACTCAAATCACATTTTTCATAACGTCGACAAACTTTTTAATTTATTACACTTGTAAGCTCAAACTTCCGTTTTCGATGATTCATTAATGCTTTAAATTGGCAACTTAAAACAACATTGAAAAAAACGTGTATATATTATACGCGTGTGTTAGCATGTGTGTGTGCGTACGTGTGTGTGTAGACGTGAATTTATGTGCCTGCATGCGAGCCTGTATGCATGCATACGTGCGTAGCCGCCCATTGCCCGGTCTAGCACTCAAACCACATTTTTCATAATGCTGAAAGACTTTTGAATCTAACGCAATTGTATATATTGTACGCGTGTGTTAGCATGTGTGTGTGCGCGCGTGTGTGTGTAGACGTGCATTTATGTGCATGCATGTGAGCCTGTGTGCATGCATACGTGCGTAGCCGCCCATTGCCTGGCCTAGCACTCAAACCACATTTTTCATAATGTTGAAAGACTTTTTAATCTACTGCAATTGTAAGCTCAAAATTTCGCTTTGGCTAATTCGTTAATGCTTCAAATTGACATATTGATATTTGGGTTTCACGACAAAATACTGTCAGCGTCACAGTAGAGTTTATTTCATTTAAAAATTTACACAAGGTCACAATAACAATTATTTACGCCAGTGAGGTCAGAGAGTTTAACACCTGTTCAACTTGATTGGCCGATTAGCCATACTCTCCAGATACGACGTTGAGTGGGTATTCAGTGTATCACTTATGTCTATCGACGTCACGAAATCGGTTGATAATACAATTGTTCCAGCCAGGTGTACGATAACTAACTGATAATCGACTAGTTATGACGAACTTTGTTTTAAAGAAGTTTATAAGTAAAAATGTAATCCCGTTATTATTATGAATGCAAAAGTTTAGATGTTAGTTACTTAATCATGCTAAAATGCCTTGACAGATTTACATTAAACTCAATACAGAAATAGTTTATTATTGAAATTAGCGTATAGGCTACCACTTAACACTATAAATAATATAATATCTGTGGTTGAAACTCGATGTTCTTTACTCAATAATAAAAAAACTAATACTAAAACGTGTCAATAGATGGCGGAAGGTGGGTATTAAATCTACAAAACGTTCAGTGATGGCGCAATAGTATAATTGGGTAAGGAGTAATCCTTATTGTCTTTATCAAAAATCTATGTGAATAAAGTCGTAGGCGAAATCCTTCACCACAATGAGAAAAGCTAATTGCTACTCGCCAGTCTCAAAAGCACACAGAGATGTTTTTGCGTTTAGGTATTTTTTTATTTATTTACCTACTTTATGTATCTAATTGGTACATATGGCGGACTTATTGCAATGAGACAAATTCCTTATAGCCAACCAGAACACTAGTCTAGCCCCGCTCGACGAGCGGCCGGGCTCGAACCCGTGTCGCGATGTTGCGCCGCGCCGTCAAGTGCCGCCAGGGCTTGTGAACAGTCCAATTTACCACGGTATCTATATATATTTAACGGTACATGATATTTATATTACACTATTTACAAAATTTTAACTTTTCAGAACGTAAACATATTTAGTACTACGTCTTTCATAGGCGTATATTTAAAAAAAAATGTTTAATTCCACATAGAACTATACTTCATTTCATTATAGAAGAGAATGTTTATAAACAAATTATAGTGTAAACAATATCTGATGTAAAAAGTAAAATTCAACCTGGCACTCATGTGGGAGGGTCATATCTTGTTCAAAAGGTGCCGCTGATGCGTTATGCTGTGAGCAATGATGGTGTCGGTAGCGTTTCAAAATGTTACGTTGGCCCTGCGTCACGTTGAAACGCGCAAGCTAACACGTACATATCTATCTTATACAACGATAAATACTTTTCACCTCATATTAAGTAGCGATTTAAAAAGAAAAATAAAGGAAAACATCAATTATTTTTTTTATTTATCTTCTGGCAGGGAACTTGAATCGTGCGAGATTCATCTTGGCTTTTCCACTTTTACGGCAGAACGATTCGATGTCCTTCTGTCCGTCTATCACTTCCGATTTTTCCGAAAAGGTTAAATCTATAGTGTAGTATAAATTTACAAAATTGAAGAACTAAACGAGCAGGCATAGCATCCTATTTGAATGAGCAAAGAGCTACAGGATTTTTTTTCTGTTCAAACCGACTGGCACCAGATCAAGAAGCAGATGTAATCTCAGATGGATTGATAGAGGTGGAAAAAAATCTTGCTATATTATATTTAACGAACTGAAAAAAGGTCAATTCAGTACCAGTATGACCTATAACTCATGAATATACTAAGCTTCACTCGGGGCTGTCGAGTCACTGATGATGACCATGAAAGCTGTAGAATAGTAGTACCTCTCTAGTGATAAGGTCATCTTAAATAAATAAAATATCTCCAAGACACCGTGCAATCAAATGTTGAAGTTTAATCTCAAACTGAATTTTAGAAGTACAACAATTTGAGCACCAGTTTTTTATTTCGATATAGACCTCAAATTAAAGCTAGTACAGTTCAATAGAATATATAATAGTTTTTATATTTATTTCATTCTGTACAAAAGTTTTTTGGAGAAACTACACTGAAATATGTAGAACTACACTTTTATCTCCACCAACCTTATTTTTGGAACAGCAGAAGCAAAAAAATTTCGAAACTTTACTTACTATGTCTAATTCATAAATCAGAACAAAGCCAAAAGAACAGATAACTACAGTATCTGGAATATTCTCTATCGATTTTTTTAATGATAATACAATATCTATACATTTTAAGATTAACTACTTTAAGCTCTTATCCGAATAAACAATCAAGATGATTAAGATAATAGACTATATATTTTTTCAATATTTGAAATTGATATTGGTATAAGGCGAACATTATTCAGCTACTAATAACAAATAAAACAATATTATAAGAAAAAACATTTTCAGTTCTAGTGAAACTTGTATTAAAAGAGTTTTGTACATACAGCCGTTTATACACGCTTAAGAGGGCATTGTATTTTTATTAAAATATTTACAAATAATAATTTTTCACTATGTAAATATATTGTTATATTTAAATATATGGTGCATATGGTTACCTCTAATATAGAGTTCCTATTGCAATAAATATTTAATGGAATAAAATATATCTAATTAAATAGGAGAGATATATATCTTAATGTGAATATCTCAAAGACTGCGATATCTGGAGTCATCGCTATAGTTTACCTAAAACTTTTGAGTAGACTTCTAAAAACCATGTTTTTGTAATTGTAGGTTCAATAATTTCGGAAATAAGGTCCTTTTAAAAATGGAATTTTAACAATTTCCCGAGTACTTATGGCGGTTTCCTGCATACCACAACTCTAGCTCCCACTCCTTCCATTCATTTCCACATAAATATTTTTGAATGCGAGGATATTTGTGTGAGTCAATATATTTCGTTATTATAGCGAATTTCAGTTTTCTACGTCAAACAGTTTCTAAGAAAAAGGTTGTAACAGACAGACCCATGAGTGACAGGTTCCGTTTTTTTAAATTTTGAATCGCAAGACCCTAAAAGTATGAGCAAGGGAATGGATAAATGGATTAATTGCAACGTAAGTCTGAACAAGTAAAATTTCATCAGATCCTCAACATTTTGTCATTATAATTACCTTTAAAATATTTATAAACACAGGTTTTGATCTCTTAATACACGTGAATAATGGACTGAATATACAATTTACGCCATTTATATCCGTGTTGTATTAATTAATGTATATTTTCAATAAAAACGCCCAGATTCATCCTACAGAAATAATGCAATTTTTTAATTAAAACATAGTCTACATGTAAATTGAAATTATCAAGTATGTTTATATCAAGTTTCATGGAAATCTGTCATTCTGCGCGTGATTGAGTAATACATTTTTGTGATGTTGATATTCCACGCGAGCAAAGCAGCAGGAATACATACGTATATATGAACCCATGGAAATACATAGATATATTTATAGAGAAATCCCATATATCGACCGCTATATTAGTGCTAAATTTCATAACGATTCGTCGCTTTAGTCCACAGTTATTAGGTCACGAAGAAACTGACAGACAATCCACCTTTCGGATTTAAAGTATTTAAAGCATGGTTCGTATCTGTGGAAACTCTTATTGGGCGAATCTGAATCGAAATTAATCTGTCTTTATTTTTAAAATTTGCTCTGTCCATTTGTCCATCTGCCTTTACACTTTGGGGCTATTGACAATAAACATAAGTAAATGTCGCAGAAAGAGATCTGATTAATTAGCAAAGTTTATTATTGATATTTTTATCAAAACGATCAAAGTATTGTGTTAAGATCATATATATATATATATATATATATATATATATATATATATATATATATATATATATATATATAGTATTGTGTTAAGATCATATATATAGACAAGTGCCTACGTATGAATATGTGCACTTAAATATATACGAATATTTACAGTGCTTAGAGTAAATAATTTTTCATTTGGAATTTTCTAGTGCTTCGTGAAAAATTATATTTTCAAAGTCAGTTTTGTTTGAAAGTTAATTTTCTTGAGAGTTCAGTTTTGAATTGATATTAAAAAAATCGGAAAAAAATCTTAAGTCCATGATTAATTATGAAGTATTTTAAAAAATATTTGGGGCAAATTGCATCATTTTTATAATTACTTTAATTGTGTATTATGATATTTTCGTTTTCACAATTAAATGAAACTACGTGATGTAGTATTATTTCTACTTTCTTTCAGTTCTTTACCACGACCTAGGTTTCGTTGTATTACAACATCTTCAGGTGGGCTATTAGCAAAGATATCAAAAATCAATGCAAAATCAATGCAGTATCTTTGTTAACAGCCCACCTGAAGATATTGTAATACAACGAAACCTAGGTCGTGGTAAAGAAATTAAAGAAAGTAGAAATAATACTACATCACGTAGTTTCATTTAATTGTGAATAATGAATTTCTACAAAATTAACGCCAAATATATTCAATATTTTCGTTTGTTTGAAAGTTTACTTTTCTTGAGAGTTCAGTTTTGAATTGAAATAAAAAAATGAGAAAAAAATCTCAAGTCCATGACTAATTATCAGGTATTTTAAAAATTATTTAGAACAAGTGCATTGATTTTTGATATGAAATTTGATTTGATCATTTCAAAAATCTTTGGTTAACGCGCGAGGAATAATCATAGAATCGTGATACAGACACAAATTGGCTAGGTATATATACAGCTAGATAAACTCAAACCTAACTAAGTATACGTTAGATTTATCGCTAATTGAAAATATCAAACAGCTGGTTAGATATTGCTTTTTTAAACTATCTGCCAGGTGCAAATTACCAGTGAAAAAACAGTTACATCGTATTTCACGGTCGGAGACATCGTTTAATAGATTAAAATGTATTATCGCGAGATAATTATTATCTCGCGTAAATATATTTTAATCTTTAAAATGCCGTAATTATAACACTTGTCGAGATTATCTGGCGATATAAACTGAGATAGCAGCTATTGTTATAATAACTAGGGATTACTCGCCTTTTTGCTCGTGATTTAGTGAGTCTTTGTGTGTAAAATTCTCATTAATTCCGTCTTCTTCTGAGCCAAATTATGAAAAGAAGCTATGAGTTCAGTATGGATATTGAAGCTTTGTTGATCTCATAAAATAATCGGTTCTCCTTATTGGTTAGAACACATTAAACAAAACTTGTTGCTCTCATAAGACGAGTTTTTATGTAATTTCCTTAGGTGAAAATCTGGGAAAACTGATATGTACGTGAACACGGATTTTAACGGATACGAAAAACGAAAGTTCTATATTTTTCTTTCTCTAATTGTGAAATCGATACTTTCTCATAAAAGGGTCGGTTATCTTTATTTGGTATCATACTTAGTAGAGCACAGTTTATTAAACTGCCACCTGACAGTTTATTAAAACTGCCACCTGATAGTTAATTAAAACTGCCACCTGATAGTTAATTAAAACTGCCACCTGACAGTTTATTAAAACTGCCACCTGACAGTTTATTAAAATTGCCACCTGATAGTTAATTAAAACTGCCACCTGATAGTTAATTAAAACTGCCACCTGATAGTTAATTAAAACTGCCACCTGACAGTTTATTAAAACTGCCACCTGATAGTTAATTAAAACTGCTACCTGACAGTTTATTAAAACTGCCACCTGATAGTAAATTAAAACTGCCACCTGATAGTTTATTAAAACTGTCTAGTTTATTTCGTAAAAGAATTTGTTATTCTCATTCGCGAGGCTACCCTAAAAATGTTATGTTGACCTCATAAAATTTCATAAAATATACTGATCTCTATATGGTAAGATGCACTCAAACCAGTTTATTGATTTCATTAAAACACCTAGTCCCTTATTTGGTAGAGTACTTCATGCCATGATGATCTCACAAAATATACCAGCATTTACTTGGTAAGGTATAATAAAAAGTTTATTAATCTCATTAAAACATCGAGGTTCGTATTTTGGAGGGCAATCTAAAAATAGCGCGTTGATCTCATAAATATACTAATCTTTTTTTGATAAAGTATACTAAAAACTAGTTTACTGATCTAATTAAATACCAAGGTCCTTATTTAGCGGAGTACTCTAAAATGTCCTATTGATCTCATAAAATATAGCAATCTTTACTAAGTAAGGTACACTAAAATCTATTTTACTGATCTTATTAAAACACAGAGGAACTTGTTTGAGAGAGCACTCTAAAATACCACGTTAATCTCATAAAATATACTGATCTTTATTTAGCAAGGTATACTATAAATCAGTTTATTGATGTCACTAAAACACCGCAGCCATTATTTGGGAGGGTTCTCTAAAAATGGCATGATGATCTCATAAAATATATTGGTCTTTATTTAGCAATGTATACTATAAATCAGTTTATTGATATCACTAAAACACCGCAGCCCTTATTTAGGAGGGTTCTCTAAAAATGGCATGATGATCTCATAAAATATACTGATCTTTATTTAGTAAAGTACACTGAAAATCAGTTTATTGATCTCATCAAAACACCAAGGTCATTATTTGAGAGGGTACTACAAAAATGCCACGTTTTTTTCATAAAATAAATCGATATGTTTTTGGTAAGATGAACTAAGAATTAGTTAATTGACCTCATTAAAACACCGAGATCCTTATTTGAGAACGCATTCTAAAAATATCACTGGATCTCGTAAAACATACCAATCTTTATTTGGTAAGGTATTTGGGAGGACACTCTAAAATACCATATTAATTTCATAAAATATACCGATTTTAATTTGGTAAGCTATTGGTCCATTTGGTCCATATTGGAGGGGCATTCTAAAAATGTCATGTGATCTCTTAAAATATACTGATCTTTATTTGGTAAAGTATATTAAAAATCAATTTAATGATCTCATTATAACACCGGGGCCCTTACTTGGGAGAGCACTCTCAAATGGCTTGCTAATTTAATAAAAAATACAGGTCCTTATTTGATATGGCGCGCTAAAAATCAGTTTAGTGATCTCATTAAAACACCAACCTTTATTCGATGGTATTCTCTAAAAATCCCCTTCCTCATCTTAAAAAATATCGATGTTTCTTAATTAAAAGGATACTTTAATTAACATTATAATTATTGATGATCATTTGGTACTCGTTTTATAAAATCATCTTATTAATATCGTAAAAATATCACCGCTCTTTATTTAGTATGGCATTCCAACAAAGTAGGGTGTTGATTTGATAAAACTGCCAGTTGTATTTAGTGGATTATTCTAAAAAAAAATATTTTTGAACTCCCAAGAATTACTAAACCACATTATTAATTTGATAACAATTTTCGAATAACCCATTTTTTCGAGTCCTTGTTTCCATTATCGGTGAAAATTTAGTGATTTTTTTTGACATTTCCGATATCAAAGTGGCTTTAAAAGCATCATTTCCTTAAGGGTAAATCTGTGGAAATTGCTATGTGCTAGAACGAAAATTTTAGCGTATAATAAAAATGAAAGGTCTATATTTTTCCATCCATAATTATTTAATTAGTATCAAAAGGATATGCATTGATAGTATGGAATAAAAATTTTACCTGCCAAAGACGGAATTTTGACTTGGAATATAAAAATGAGGAATATATTGCTTTCTGCTAATTCATTGCCATATTATCAAGAATATAAATTATTCGTTGTAACTCTGTCCCGAACCGATTTACATCATGGTACCGCTTTATACTCTGTTATGAATATTGTAAACTGTTTCCCCTCGAGTAGAGTTAAATATTATATAGTTATCTTGAATGAGGAGATGTTTAAGCCTTATTCTACCAAAATCTTGTTATACCGTTAGATTTCTTTATTATTACGTGTTAGAAAACTGTAACAAACAAAATATAAATAAGTTCCTTCTAAAGTGAATCTTTCTATTTTACTGGCTATTTTCACGATTGGCCTAATTATGACAGTTATTTGCTGTTAACGCTTTTCCAAATTGGTATCCGATAGACATATTTCACAAAAAACAGTCCAACTGTTATACTTTCATATTTCTTCGAAAGCCGTACCAGTTTTCGATATTCTGAACTAATTGTACTTCATTCGAATTAATATTGGCCTAATTATGACAGTTACTTGCTGTTAACGCTTTTCCAAACTGGTATCCAATAGACATATTTGACAAAAAACAGTCCAACTGTTATATTTTCATATTTCTTCGAAAGCCGTACCAGTTTTTGATATTCTGAACTAATTGTACTTCCTTCGAATTAATATTGGCCTAATTATGACAGTTACTTGCTGTTAACGCTTCTCCAAACTGGTATCCAATAGACATATTTCACAAAAAACAGTCCAACTGTTATATTTTCATATTTCTTCGAAAGCCGTACCAGTTTTTGATATTCTGAACTAATTGTACTTCATTCGAATTAATATTGGCCTAATTATGACAGTTACTTGCTGTTAACGCTTTTCCAAACTGGTATCCAATAGACATATTTCACAAAAAACAGTCCAACTGTTATACTTTCATATTTCTTCGAAAGCCGTACCAGTTTTTGATATTCTGAACTAATTGTACTTCATTCGAATTAATATTGGCCTAATTATGACAGTTACTTGCTGTTAACGCTTTTCCAAACTGGTATCCAATAGACATATTTGACAAAAAACAGTCCAACTGTTATATTTTCATATTTCTTCGAAAGCCGTACCAGTTTTTGATATTCTGAACTAATTGTACTTCATTCGAATTAATATTGGCCTAATTATGACAGTTACTTGCTGTTAACGCTTCTCCAAACTGGTATCCAATAGACATATTTCACAAAAAACAGTCCAACTGTTATATTTTCATATTTCTTCGAAAGCCGTACCAGTTTTTGATATTCTGAACTAATTGTACTTCATTCGAATTAATATTGGCCTAATTATGACAGTTACTTGCTGTTAACGCTTTTCCAAACTGGTATCCAATAGACATATTTCACAAAAAACAGTCCAACTGTTATACTTTCATATTTCTTCGAAAGCCGTACCAGTTTTTGATATTCTGAACTAATTGTACTTCATTCGAATTAATATTGGCCTAATTATGACAGTTACTTGCTGTTAACGCTTTTCCAAACTGGTATCCAATAGACATATTTCACAAAAAACAGTCCAACTGTTATATTTTCATATTTCTTCGAAAGCCGTACCAGTTTTTGACATTCCAAACTAATTTTATTTCATTCGAATTAATATTGACCTAATTATGACAGTTACTTGCTGTTAACGCTTTTCCAAATTGGTATCCAATAGACATATTTCACAAAAAAGAGTCCAACTGTTATACTTTCATATTTCTTCGAAAGCCGTACCAGTTTTTGATATTCTGAACTAATTGTACTTCATTCGAATTAATATTGGCCTAATTATGACAGTTACTTGCTGTTAACGCTTTTCCAAACTGGTATCCAATAGACATATTTCACAAAAAACAGTCCAACTGTTATACTTTCATATTTCTTCGAAAGCCGTACCAGTTTTTGATATTCTGAACTAATTGTACTTCATTCGAATTAATATTGGCCTAATTATGACAGTTACTTGCTGTTAACGCTTTTCCAAACTGGTATCCAATAGACATATTTCACAAAAAACAGTCCAACTGTTATATTTTCATATTTCTTCGAAAGCCGTACCAGTTTTTGACATTCCAAACTAATTTTATTTCATTCGAATTAATATTAACCTAATTATGACAGTTACTTGCTGTTAACGCTTTTCCAAACTGATATCCAATAGACATATTTCACAAAAAACAGTCCAACTGTTATACTTTCATATTTCTTCGAAAGCCGTACCAGTTTTTGATATTCTGAACTAATTGTACTTCATTCGAATTAATATTGGCCTAATTATGACAGTTACTTGCTGTTAACGCTTTTCCAAACTGGTATCCAATAGACATATTTCACAAAAAACAGTCCAACTGTTATATTTTCATATTTCTTCGAAAGCCGTACCAGTTTTTGACATTCCAAACTAATTTTATTTCATTCGAATTAATATTGACCTAATTATGACAGTTACTTGCTGTTAACGCTTTTCCAAATTGGTATCCAATAGACATATTTCACAAAAAAGAGTCCAACTGTTATACTTTCATATTTCTTCGAAAGCCGTACCAGTTTTTGGTATTCTGAACTAATTGTACTTCATTCGAATTAATATTGGCCTAATTATGACAGTTACTTGCTGTTAACGCTTTTCCAAACTGGTATCCAATAGACATATTTCACAAAAAACAGTCCAACTGTTATATTTTCATATTTCTTCGAAAGCCGTACCAGTTTTTGGTATTCTGAACTAATTGTACTTCATTCGAATTAATATTGGCCTAATTATGACAGTTACTTGCTGTTAACGCTTTTCCAAACTGGTATCCAATAGACATATTTCACAAAAAAAAACAGTCCAACTGTTATACTTTCATATTTCTTCGAAAGCCGTACCAGTTTTTGACATTCCAAACTAATTGTATTTCATTCGAATTAATATTGGCCTGATTATGACAGTTACTTGCTGTTAACGCTTTTCCAAACTGGTATCCAATAGACATATTTCACAAAAAACAGTCCAACTGTTATACTTTCATATTTCTTCGAAAGCCGTACCAGTTTTTGACATTCCAAACTAATTGTATTTCATTCGAATTAATATTGGCCTAATTATGACAATTACTTGCTGTTAACGCTTTTCCAAACTGGTATCCAATAGACATATTTCACAAAAAACAGTCCAACTGTTATACTTTCATATTTCTTCGAAAGCCGTACCAGTTTTTGACATTCCAAACTAATTGTATTTCATTCGAATTAATATTGGCCTGATTATGACAGTTACTTGCTGTTAACGCTTTTCCAAACTGGTATCCAATAGACATATTTCACAAAAAACAGTCCAACTGTTATACTTTCATATTTCTTCGAAAGCCGTACCAGTTTTTGACATTCCAAACTAATTGTATTTCATTCGAATTAATATTGGCCTAATTATGACAATTACTTGCTGTTAACGCTTTTCCAAACTGGTATCCAATAGACATATTTCACAAAAAACAGTCCAACTGTTATACTTTCATATTTCTTCGAAAGCCGTACCAGTTTTTGACATTCCAAACTAATTGTATTTCATTCGAATTAATATTGGCCTGATTATGACAGTTACTTGCTGTTAACGCTTTTCCAAACTGGTATCCAATAGACATATTTCACAAAAAACAGTCCAACTGTTATACTTTCATATTTCTTCGAAAGCCGTACCAGTTTTTGACATTCCAAACTAATTGTATTTCATTCGAATTAATATTGGCCTGATTATGACAGTTACTTGCTGTTAACGCTTTTCCAAACTGGTATCCAATAGACATATTTCACAAAAAACAGTCCAACTGTTATACTTTCATATTTCTTCGAAAGCCGTACCAGTTTTTGACATTCCAAACTAATTGTATTTCATTCGAATTAATATTGGCCTAATTATGACAATTACTTGCTGTTAACGCTTTTCCAAACTGGTATCCAATAGACATATTTCACAAAAAACAGTCCAACTGTTATACTTTCATATTTCTTCGAAAACCGTACCAGTTTTTGACATTCCAAACTAATTGTATTTCATTCGAATTAATATTGGCCTGATTATGACAGTTACTTGCTGTTAACGCTTTTCCAAACTGGTATCCAATAGACATATTTCACAAAAAACATTCCAACTGTTATACTTTCATATTTCTTCGAAAGCCGTACCAGTTTTTGACATTCCAAACTAATTGTATTTCATTCGAATTAATATTGGCCTAATTATGACAATTACTTGCTGTTAACGCTTTTCCAAACTGGTATCCAATAGACATATTTCACAAAAAACAGTCCAACTGTTATACTTTCATATTTCTTCGAAAGCCGTACCAGTTTTTGACATTCCAAACTAATTGTATTTCATTCGAATTAATATTGGCCTAATTATGACAATTACTTGCTGTTAACGCTTTTCCAAACTGGTGTCCAATAGACATATTTCACAAAAAACAGTCCAACTGTTACACTTTCATATTTCTTCGAAAGCCGTACCAGTTTTTGACATTCCAAACTAATTATATTTCATTCGAATTAATATTGGCCTAATTATGACAATTACTTGCTGTTAACGCTTTTCCAAACTGGTGTCCAATAGACATATTTCACAAAAAACAGTCCAACTGTTATACTTTCATATTTCTTCGAAAGCCGTACCAGTTTTTGACATTCCAAACTAATTGTATTTCATTCGAATTAATATTGGCCTAATTATGACAATTACTTGCTGTTAACGCTTTTCCAAACTGGTGTCCAATAGACATATTTCACAAAAAACAGTCCAACTGTTATACTTTCATATTTCTTCGAAAGCCGTACCAGTTTTTGACATTCCAAACTAATTGTATTTCATTCGAATTAATATTGGCCTAATTATGACAGTTACTTGCTGTTAACGCTTTTCCAAACTGGTATCCAATAGACATATTTCACAAAAAACAGTCCAACTGTTACACTTTCATATTTCTTCGAAAGCCGTACCAGTTTTTGACATTCCAAACTAATTATATTTCATTCGAATTAATATTGGCCTGATTATGACAGTTACTTGCTGTTAACGCTTTTCCAAACTGGTATCCAATAGACATATTTCACAAAAAACAGTCCAACTGTTATACTTTCATATTTCTTCGAAAGACGTATCAGTTTTTGACATTCCGAACTAATTGTATCTCATTCGAAATAATATTGGCCTGATTATGATAATTACTTGCTGTTAACGCTTTTCCAAACTGATATCTGATAGGCATATTTCACAAAAAAAACAGTCGAACTGTTATACTTTCATATTTCTTCGAAAGCCATACCAGTTTTTGGCATTCAAAACTAATCGTATTTAAATCGAATTAATAAAAATAATTGTAAACACATGATAAGGATATTTGAAGCGGATACTTTCCAAGCGACAATGTCATTTGCTAATCTTATCAGTCTCGATTTACGTATTATAGCGCAGTCAAAATAGCGTTTTAAGTTACAATATGCTAAATGAGTAGATTATTTTATTTCTGAAATCAAAATTCCAATGTACAAAGGAGTTAAAAAAATTAATGCTTTTTAAATTAAACGAGTTACAAAGGTTTATTAAACATAACATGTCGATAGAGATGGCGATAATGAGTTGTGACGTAATTTTTCATAATGCTTACTGTATTCTGCGAGAGCGAATGAGACGAGAAGATTTTCCCACTCTATCCCTGCCGTTATATTTAGAAGCTCATAATATGCCCATTTGGAGAAAATATTATTTTTGCACTGCCGGCTTTTAATTAAGGCTGTGCTCGTGTGACAGTAAGATCCAAAAATTAATATAAAATTGTTTATTGAAAATTGTTTGTTTTTGTTTTCCAACTGTTATTTATTTTAACAGTTTGTAAGAAATAAACAATTGTTTTGCGTTTTTTAAATAAAATGAATTGTTGTGAAATACCTGCTTTTCCTGTAATGTTAATTGTATAATTTTTTATCACTACTCTTACTAGTCTACATTTATATGAATTATTACTTATGTACGTACCTGTAATATTGTTTTTAAATTTTTGAGAGCAATTTTTACCAAAACTAAACGGTAAACAATTTTTTTCAAAATCTTAATATGACATCATTCTACATTGACTTAGTTTTTCAAACAAATAGCTCGGTTTTTTTTTAAAAATAAAATTAAGAGTATAGTGAAATAACAAATTTTTTTTTAAGTGTACAATTTTCGAGGGCGATTTTTATCAGAACTATGGGCTAAATAATTTTCCATTTTAAAATAAGTTAGATATTTATAGTTAGAATAATGTATAAAAAATCAGTGAATTTTATCGACAACACGTTTAACACGACAACTACCTTAAATTATATTTTCATAATATTTTACTAAAACTATAAGAATTTGGGACTAGTCAACTACCCTATTATACTGAATAAAGAAAATGAAAAAAGCTCGTCAAAAGTTTTCTTTTTTATGAAGTGAAAACTTCTTAGGGTGCACCTGCCCACTTTTTGCGCTTCAGCATTCTTTTTCTGAGCAGTGAACGAAACTGAGCCGTAACGTTCGGATCGGTGATGCTGAACTGCGAGGTTCGGGTCGGTAACACTGAATCGGGTAAACTCGGCTGTCTTCGGCATCGCCCAAGTGAAAAACTTTTTGGTCGGACAAAGCGCAGTATTGTCAAATATTAAGTGAAATATCTTTTAGTGCACCTTAAATATCTTTTATGCGCACTTTTTGGTTTTGTTCGAGTATAATTTAATGTAGTAAGCGTATTTTAAAATAATAGTCTCACACTGTTCCTGATTCGCCGAACTAATATCCATCATATAATATAAATGTGAGTATATATATATATATATATATATATATATATATATATATATATATATATATACATGTGCGCGTGTGTGTGTGTGTGTGTGCCACATTAGAATTTTAAAATCCGCCCGTTTACAAAGTGCCAAATGATTTTCAAAAGATTTCTGTCTTTTTAATGTGGCTAAATGGCATTCAGCCGAATTGTCAATGCTTCGTGTTTTATGACGCAGGTGCTAAATCTTTTGTCACCTTGTAAAATGACTAAGCTGTCAATCACTTTACCAGAATAAGATTCTTTAGAATGGCCGTAAGTTAAGGACTTGGAAAAAATAGACAGTACCGCGAGATGTAGAAGGACGAATAATCACCGAGGTGTACATGTGTAATATTTTTACCATTCTTGTACGAAGTAATAAAAAAACATAAAAATACTAAAGTGATATCACTTAACGATTACTTATTTTATGTTACAAAAGAAAAGATAAATTTTTAAATGGAAAATTAATAAACACAGAGGTGCATATGTATTTTGTTTTTTCCCGTTTTTGTATAAAGTAATAAAAAAACAAAAAAATACTAAAGTGATATCATTTAACGATTACTTATTTTATGTTACAAAAGAAAATATAATTTTTTAAACGAAAAATGAATAAACATGAGGCTATGTGTTACTTTTTACCATTCTTGTACGAAGTAATAAAAAAACAAAAAAATACTGAAGTGATATCACTTAACGATTATATATTTTTTGTTACAAAAGAAAAGGTAAATTTTTAAATGGAAAATTAATAAACTCAGGGGTGCATATGTATTTCGTTTTTTTCCGTTTTTGTACAAAGTAATAAAAAAACAAAAAAATACTAAAGTGTTATCACTTAACGATTACTTATTTTATGTTACAAAAGAAAAGATAATTTTTTAAATGGAAAATGAATAAACATGAGGCTATGTGTTACTTTTTACCGTTCTTGTACGAAGTAATAAAAAAACAAAAAAATACTGAAGTGATATCACTTAACGATTACTTATTTTATGTTATAAAAGAAAAGATAATTTTTTAAAAGAAAAATGAATAAACATGAGGCTATGTGTTACTTTTTACCATTCTTGTACGAAGTAATAAAAAAACAAAAAAATACTGAAGTGATATCACTTAACGATTATATATTTTTTGTTACAAAAGAAAAGATAAATTTTTAAATGGAAAATTAATAAACACAGGGGTGCATATGTATTTCGTTTTTTTCCGTTTTTGTATAAAGTAATAAAAAAACAAAAAAATACTAAAGTGATATCACTTAACGATTACTTATTTTATGTTACAAAAGAAAAGATAATTTTTTAAATGGAAAATGAATAAACATGAGGTGCTATGTGTTACTTTTTACCATTCTTGTACGAAGTAATAAAAAAACAAAAAAATACTGAAGTGATATCACTTAACGATTATATATTTTTTGTTACAAAAGAAAAGATAAATTTTTAAATGGAAAATTAATAAACACAGGGGTGCATATGTATTTCGTTTTTTTCCGTTTTTGTATAAAGTAATAAAAAAACAAAAAAATACTAAAGTGATATCACTTAACGATTACTTATTTTATGTTACAAAAGAAAAGATAATTTTTTAAATGGAAAATGAATAAACATGAGGTGCTATGTGTTACTTTTTACCATTCTTGTACGAAGTAATAAAAAAAAATACTGAAGTGTTGTCACTTAACGATTATATATTTCATGTTAAAAAAGCAAAGGTAAATTTTTAAATGGAATTTAACCTTAAAATAATCCACGTTATGGTAAAAAGGTAGAGTACATTAAGTAATAATTAGGAAAATTATCATATTTTCTAAGGCCGATTATAAGACGTATACACAGATTTTAGATACTTGTAATTTCTTTACATATTAATAATGACATAAATCTTTATATTTACAATATAAAGTACATATATTTCTGGATATGGGTATAATTTTCATTAAAGCAAATTGTCGAAGAATTGAAGGTAAATTGAGATGGCTGCTGTATCGAGAGTACTTTATAAGGAAGGAAATTCTGGGTATTTTTTGTTTTCACTGAACACCGTGTTCGTATCTTGGGAAATTCTGATTCTATTGACCGTATTAATAACAATGCATTTGGAAACAAATTTGAAAGAAGTTTTTCAGTATCAACGTCGGCATTGATACACGAACTAAAGTCAATTTTGTGTAAATTAAAATAAAATTATGATTAAAAAAAGTCAAAAAACCTCCTTCTGCTGTAAAGTGAACTAACAAAAAAATAATCCTTTAATATAAAGATTTTGGTGAAAATCGAAAGGATGTCTCATAACTCGGTATATCTTAATTTTTTTTAATAAACTAAAAAAAAAGAATAAAGTCTTGGACTAAAAAATTAATTTTAATTCAAAAAAGTATCGGATATTGTTACGAAAATTTAAGTCAAGAGTATTTACGAAAATTTAAGAAACATACATACATAAAAGTGAAGCTAATACAAAATATGTTAAAATATATGCAGAATTATTATAAACTTTCTTCCAAGATATAATTATTGACTTTATTTTGTTGCCTGCGTTAAAAATTACAAGCATTTTAATTGAATTCTGAACATTGAAAATATTTTTAAAAAGTGATTAATTTAGCGTACATAACGATAATAGAAGCCAGAAAAACTTTTTTAGAATTTTTCTCTGTCCATCTGGATGTTAATTTGTACTGGTATCACGCAAAATTTCCTGGACGGATTTTGATGAAATTTGGTATGGTAATAGTATATACTCAAAAGACACAAAAAGGTAAAAAAAGACAAATTTTCAGTAGAAGCCCAAAGATCTAAAGGAAACTTGCTTTTTTAGAGTTTCGTACTTCAACACAAAAAAACTGAACTCTTATAAGTTCGCTCATGTCCGTCTCTCCTTTGCTTTATCATTATGGTAATTAAGTAGAACCTTAATATTTGGAGAATTGATAAAGCGCATATATAACTCTCAAACGGGTTTATATAGAAATTTTTGAGTTAGCAAATTAAGTATTTTATAATTTTTTTGTATAATCTGGGCTGTAGTATAAAAACACCGGTTGTAAAGATATCAAAAATGTTTCTTAAGCAACATATCTCCAAAGAAATACTGAAAAACATATGAAAAAATATGAACCGCTCACGTGTTGTAGAAAGATGGATGTCATTGTTGTGGTTTTACTATGGTTACGTTTTTGATTGTTACTACTAGTGTCATATACTTTTACCAGTAACGCTATCTGGTGGAGCATGATCTCACTACATTACAATTTCCTGCCCTTTTAAGAGGTATTTTTTGTAAATTCATTAAAATCAATCAGCCAACAACACTTACGTCTGATGCCATATAATTTGATAATATGGAAAATCTGTAAATATAAACGTAATGAAAACTCATTTTGCATTTTGGAAACTCATGATATCATAACATATTTACCCAACACTGTCAAATATTTATTCCAAATGTTATTTGATGCGACTACAGTTATCCATATTAAAATATAATTATATACACAGACCAGAAGAGTGAAATTCCGGTGTTTACATAAAATTCTAAAACATAATTTAAACAATAATCCAATCCTTATGTAAATGTCGTTATGAGAAAATGTTCGCAACAAGATATACATACGAGTCTAAATGAAAAAGAAATTCCAGCTTATCCTCAGTATTAATTAGTATATATATACGAGAAAATAACATAGGTTTTAATAATATTTTGTTCCAATAAGTCAATCATAATTAATAAAAAAATTATATTTGGAAAAACCTGCATATGAAATGAAGCTTACTAACCCGAATAAAAAAGTTCACTTATTCATTTGAAAAATGTCGCAGTGAACACTAGATATTAAATAATATATATGTACATATGATCATACAAGTACTCATAAATTATACAATCTTAAAAAACCGGCCAAAGGCGAATCGGTATACGCATCGAAGGTTTCAAACCTCGTTTGATGTAATATTACTTTATTTCTCGTATATTACTACTAAATATTTTATAATACCGTATATACAATTAAATGAAACTACGTGATGTAGTATTATTTCTACTTTATTTAAATTCTTTACCAAAACCTAGGTTTCGTTGTATTACAACATCCACAGGATTGGACAGCATTTATATATTACCCAAAACAACAGCGGAAGCGGGGCTTGTGCGGGTTTTCCCACTGGTTAGGTTAGTTGACTAACGTAAGCAGTAGGAAAACCCGCAATAAAAATAATACATCACGTAGTTTCATTTTATTGTGAATAATGAATTTCTATAAAATTAACGTCAAATATATTCAATATATATATATATATATATATATATATATATATATATGTATATATATATATATATATATATATATATATATATAGTTAAACTATGCTTCCATATATCCAAAGCTAAGTCTTTCAAAAACTTCGGAAGACTTTATTCGATTCGAACCAGATGAATTTCAGGCTCTTTGTTTAGGTACATAGTTGGTACCTGTTATATTTAGTCCAAATCAATAAGACAATTTCGGAACTATGATCAAAAGAGTAAATTTTTTAGCGTCAACAGATATATAAACAGCGTAATTACAGTAGAAAGATGGCTGCTACTGACTACTTGTGCCGTATATTCTTACCACTAACGCCATCTGTCATCATCATTGAACGATATATGGAATTTAATCATTTTCATATATTTAATTTTAGCTTAGTTTACCTTCTTAAAATTTCCATGTTAATGTTTTTAAGTGTTCGCCATTAAGACATATTAAGTTAATCATGTTATTAATATGATAAATTTAAAATTTCTGCGTCAAGCGACACGTGAGTGACATTATAGGGTTTCTGCTTTTCCTTTTGAGGAAACTAACCCTAAGGAGTGTTAAATCATTCCAAGCCAAAAATTTCGAAATTTAGTTTAGCACATGAGCAAATTCTTTTTTTCTACTGTTCAATTCTTGACTTCTTTATGTTATGGAGTCTCCTTTTTACTGAAAACTACTGATGATAGTTTCTTAAATTAACTATTTTAATAATAACGAACTAAATATTGAAGTGTGTTTATAAAAAAGTCCTTTTTTCTTCTAATGCATCCTGAAATCTACCTGCTTTCCTAATGTCAGCCTTTTGGTTAACAATTTATTACTGAATGCATTTGCGTAGACTGAACTATTTCCTAATATAGCGTTTGACAGTTTGCACCTGCAGAAACGTTCTATTTTTTCTAAGAAAATTAGCAAGTTTTATGAAATGTTTTGTTTTCAGTCATTCGTATAATTGGTTTTCATGCATATAGATATTGTTGCATTGTGAAGTTGAAGCCAACTCAACTATTTGCAATACACAATAGATCACACGTTTTCCAAGTTTTCCTTTCTTGTTTATTTCGTAACAGTTTATTTTCAGGTCAAATTTTCAGCATTTACAATTCAGAACAAATATTTCTTTTATGAAATTTAAGTTTCAATTATTTGATAGAATACAGAATCTTCTTTATTCTTGATAAAAATCTAGTATTTTTCCTGAAACCTTTTTTTTAATTCGTAAATCTGCTTGATGGGACAAAGAGCGTCCATAGTTTTTAGTCACACCGATCGATTCTGAGCACCAAAATTTGCTTCAAATCATGTCTCGGTGATAATCCTCATCTTTCCTAACAACGCTTACTGCCAGATCTGCTTTGAAAGGCTTTCTATCAAGGATTACAATCCAAAGTCTATTTAGGAATATGGATACATGTCCGTCCCAGCGTATGACTAATCCGGTTCAAGTTGTCGTATTTTCTTTAATGTTCGATCGAAAATTTCGTACATCATTCTATCAAATATTCGCTAGATATTATCTATAAACTTCACAATTAATGAAGCTACCACGTAAGGTGTTTCATTGTATTCCTGCACGATCTTGATATTGGACCTAAATATTTTGAGTTTTACTCGCCGCTTAAACTGTCTCCATTTGTCTGAAACTATTTATGTCTTCTGCCTTAAATATCCGTGAAGTCATATCCTGTTTCTAGTGTAATATTCCCAAGAAATGTACTTTGGGATTATCCCCTTATCTCTAAAGATATTGCGGTGCAAGCGTGTATTCGATAGGGCTGCCTTCTGTCGTCAAGTCACTTTTTGGTTATTTTTTGTTACATTATCTTTGCGATGAAGTCCTGATATAATACAGCACGCAAATTATGAAAAGCGTTGCTGGACGAAACGGGGATTCTCAGAGGTCTTAAAAGACTTGAACTATGTTCACGACTTACGTCTGTTGATAGCGTACACTCAGTGTAAAATTAAGATGCAGAAAGTCAAGAAGATGAAGTAAAACACACAATACCGTTTCTGATAGATAAATAACCACAGGAATACGTCCACCAATTTCAACATGTCTCGATGTTTAAGATGAGTTTTAGTAAATTTATTGAAATGCGAGGGTGGATTAAAAAGTTTGCGGACCCGCAGAAATAATTATAATATCGCAATCGTCTTATTATATTCACCAATTCTTTAGTTATCACTGTGCAAAAGTTCATTATTCCGTTCCTTTAGATTCCGACTTTATACCGATTTAATTGCTGATAAGCGATAGATCTTCTCAATGTGGATAGAATTGAATATCCCGTCATTATTAAGTACCTGTTGAGGAAAGGGCTAATCCCAAAGCAGACTCATGTAAACATGGTGATGATGCTAGGAAATCTACTTCGTCTTACGCAGCTGTTGATATTGATGTTCGGCTGGATTTAAACCAAGTTGCTAGAGCATTGAAGATGGTTCTCTAACTGGACGTCCGTCTACTATGTCTCCTGAAGAAAATGCTGGAAAAATCTGTAATTTGGTCACAGGAGACCGCAGATTGAAAATTAAAGACCTGTAATTATCTGAGACTATAATCATCTCTTACGAATACAATATTTCCAGTAAATATATTAATTTGATTATTTAAAATTAGATGAAATTTTCTAAAACGTCTTCTGGATGCTTGAAATGCTCGTTTCAGTCGAACAAAAACGCGTTCAACTCACGATTTCGTGGGATTGTTTAGAGTTGTTTGAAGCTGATTCACGAGAACAATTAAAAATATTCATCAACTTAAAATTAAAACGGCAGTCAAAACAATGGAGGAAATAGGGAACTCCAAACAAAGCCAAAGTGATTTTGCCGGCAAATAAAACAATGGAATCAGTTTCCTGGGACCTCAAGAAAGTCCTAAGGGTTGATTGCTTACCAAAGATCTTATTATAAACTCCACTTACTACTGCACCCTTTTACGTTGGCATTATGAAATAAAGGAAAAATGACCAAGAATTTTAGCGAAAAGAGGTTTTCTTTCATCAGAAAAAAGCACCCTCTTATATATTCTTAGAAAAGGGAACCGAAGTCCATATCTGTTGGTTCGAATTGCCCCCTTATCAAACTGATCTGACACCGTTTAACTTCCATCTTTTAAAAAAACTTTAGGTAGTGAGAATTTGAAGCGCTATCAACGGTCATGTGAAGAGCATTGAACAATATTTTTTTAAAGCGGTGAAATCAAATGGAAGAAATGCATCGAAATTATTGACAATTGTGTTGATGAGTGAAAATAATTTCGAAAACATTTATATTTATTTTTATACATATGCCAGGAAATTTTCAATACACCCTAGTATATCGATGTCAAAATTATGCTATCATAGATTTTTATGAATATTTTTGTTTTTTATGAATATTTATCAGTAGAAGGCCCGGTTTTGGAAGAAAACGATGCACTGAGCCACGGGACGACCGCTTCATAGTCAGTCAAGCGCTACGAAATCGTCAAGTTATGTACGTGGATCTCAAACAGAACCTCGAGGACATCAGAGGTACACGAGTAAGCCTATGAACAGTCAGAAGGAGACCTCAGGTCGTCAATATACGTCGCTATCGCCCGGCTCGGGGCACTAAATTGCTCCGTGAGCATCGAATTACCAGATTGAGATTTGCTCAAAATTGTTCGTCGTGGACTTAACAAGACTGGAATAGTACTTTATTCTCCGATGAAGCTCGTATATCGAGTAGTGGTGAGGATTGAGGTCGGCCAGTCTTACGAAGAACTGGAGAACGCTTCGCAGCAGTGTGCTTTGAGGAAATCACCCCTTACGGTGGAGGCTCCGTAATGTTTTGGGCTGGTATTAACTCAGATGACCGTACCGAGTTAGTTTTTATTGAAAATGGCACACTTAATGCGCAAAAGCACATAACAGAGGTTCTTATTCCTCATGCCCAACCCGCATTAACAGCAGTTGGGGCGAGTCCATTTTTATGGACGACAACGCTCGCGCCCACCGCTCTAGAGACGTCGATGCGTATATGCAGGAGGCTGGAATTCGTCGGATAGACTGGCCAGCTAGTATTCCCGACCTCAATCCGATAGAACACATATGGCATAATCTCAAACGATGCATCAGAGCCGTAAAATCAGCTCCAGAACACATTCAGGCCCTTAAAAATATGATCGTCGCTGAATGGGAACGTATTCCTCAGGAAATGATAAAAAACTTCGTCGAAAGTATGCCTAGCAGATTACGCGCATTGATTTTAGCTAGAGGAGGCCATACTCGTTACTAAATTTTAAAATTTTATGTTAAATTAATAAAAAATATTCAAAGATAAACTTTAGTCATTTTAAAACGCTAGTCTGTGCACTTGTATCGCCATATAAAATGCAACAAATAATAATAAAACCAATCTCATATGGTTTATACCTATAAGTGCCCATTTTTTTTGCAAAAGAGTATATATATATATATATATATACATATAATATGTTTCAGTAAATTTACGTAAAATTTAATAGACCGTAACAGTGCGTATTTCAAATATAAGTCTAGTATTGTTAAAATATAAATGACGTCCTAGTACTATTTTAAAGGAATTAACTTGGATTTTACTTTGTTTGGTATAACAACCGAAAACTCTTGCACTCTTGCACTTCTGCACTTTATCTCTGTATGTCTTAATTCCTTTAACTATTTCAAAACTGACTTTTGATTTTTGCAATCTGCATATAAATAGATGTTAAATAAAGTTATTTTATTTCTGCATGCAACTTTGGCAGATAAGGTGTGTCTAATGTTCCTTTACATAACGTCGACGAGTGTTAGAAATGTGTTTGTCTTCAGCATTTTCACAAGAGCACGGCGAGACTCACTGACATAAAACGTATTTGCGAATTCTTATATTCGTGGAACTAAACTAACGTCTCTCGTCATATTCTGTCTACCTTATCTTTGTTTATTACCTCTCCCGTGTTATCTCCGCGTTACGTATATTTAACGTATAAATAAAAGGACATCATCTCGTACAAAGCTATGCTCTCAAGTTGTTGCGTCAGTTTATGAATATTAAATTTATTTGAAATGAAAATCGTTTACGAAATGAAGTTCTCCGCGTGGTTTTTGAGTGTTATGTGTGTCGTACTTTTGAATCCTTCCGGAAGTCAAGGTAAGTCAAGATAATGATGATAAACGGAAACAAAGAAAGTGATTGATTTTCAAGTTTAATAATTATGTAATGTTGATATTGCATTTTAGTTAAATTAAATTTTTCATTTATTTGTTTATGTATAATTACTAAAATATAAAGGACAAAGTTTAGTATTGAATGACGAATTAAAAAATACCTGTCAAGCACGAGTGGAACTCATACTACGAGAGTTCTGTACACATTTCGGAATTTATAAACATATAATGGTGTATAATTTCACTATTAAACTATTTACAATATTTTAATTTTTTAGAATAAAAATATATTAACTATTATATCTTTATAAAATATTAAAAGTATATATATATATATTTGTTTTATGTGATATAATTAAAATTAACGATTTTTGGATTGTTTCTTTTACTTGTGCAGCGAGAACTTGCTTCTTGCAAAATTTCATGATTCTTGGTCAACGGGAAATACCCCATAAGTTTTGATTTATTTGCGAGTGTCAAGATGTGCGGCGTAAAAGGCTGTATTTTAGGGTTCTTCTTGATTGCGTTGACTTAGTAGTTTGACTTTTACAGCTCCAAGGCATGGTAGACCTAAGTATTGGATATTAGTTTCAACTTGATACCTCCACGCGTTTCTAAGAAAAAGGGTCTTGACAGACAGACTGACAGATGGACGACAAAGTAATCCTATAACGGTTCCTTTTTCTTTTGAGGCACAGAACCCTAAAAAATTGAGTTCATTACGTAATATTGAAACCAAAACGACCTAACTCGAAAATACGTAATTTCAATAATCATAGATTTAGAAGAGAGTTTACTACCTTTTACAATCATTTAATTGAAAATAAGTATTTAAATTTGTTAATATTTTCGAAAATTCGTAGTTAATAGGTATTATTTTATTTTAGTTAATTTTTTGGAGATTAAACTCTTTCTCAAGCGTGCAAAACAACAATAACATATTTTAACAAAATTAATTTAATCTTGTCGTTTTTATTTAATCGTATTTCCTCTCACGCCGTCTTTCATATTTCAGCTTTTTATCGGGTTTTATTTTATCTGTAAACGTCATTTCTTTAGCTTACTACACTGACTAAAATTCATAGAAACATTAGGCTAACGTTAAAAACAAGTGGAGGAAAAGTCAACAGTGTTTCGTATCTTGTTTACTTTTCCATTTTAAGGTTGAAATGTGTCATCGTCCATTGCCAATCTAAGTCGTAAATCAGGAAAATGTACGTACGAGTATATCACACCAATTTCCCTTGCCCCTACCTAGTTTTCCATACTCTATTATTGTCTATGACGTGGAATATACATTTTTAAGGAAACACAAAACTAAATTTTTTACCTAAATTTTAAAACGAATCTATAAAAAAATACATACGTGCAAAGCGATGGAAGCAAAAATACTTTCTTGCGAATGATTTATTTATAACTTATTGAAATATCCATATATTAGTTGTAAATACTTCGAATTATTTATTTATAACTAATTGAAATATCCATATATTAGTTGTAATTACTTCAAATGATTTATTTATAACTAATTTGAATATCCACAGATTAGTTGTAAATACTTCGAACGATTTATTTATAACTAATTGAAATATCCATATATTAGTTGTAAATACTTCGAATGACTTATTTATAATTAATTGAAATATCCATATATTAGTTGTAAATACTTTTTAAAAAAATGATTATTATTAATTTAATGGCATGTAAGCTTTAGTCATCTAATAAACATGAGTATACAAAACTGGCCAAGAGCAAGTTTAGCTCGCGCATCGAAGCCTTTGTCCCTCATTCGACGAAAAATAACTTTATAAATCATAACTCATCGCTAATGTGGAATTCCCAGAGCAATACATATTTGATAACACCAATAATATTTAATTTGTGAATATCTCAGAAACTGTGAAGCATCGTTACAGTTTTGCTATAACAACTGCTCAAGCTTAAAAAAATTCTATTGCTTATATTTTTAAGTTCCGTAGTTGTGAAAATAAGCAAGTTGAGAAGTTATCTTTTGCATATTTTTCAGTATATATTTGAAGATATTCGACCAAAAATTAGGAACATGATATTTTTGAAACCATCATAATCAGCCATTTCAAACGATGCTAGTACACGTAATTAAAAAAAAAATATTTAAAAAAAAATTAAATTAAACCCGCCCCCTAACTCCCTCCTAAAATTTTCATACAATATTTTTGAGTTATAGTTATCGGAGTATATATGGGTTTAATATGCTTTATTGCTAAGCCAATTTTCAAGATTCCACGTCGGTTTCTAAGAAAAATATCTTAAAAACGAACATTACTTCAGTATCACAGTCTTAAAAATTAATATTATTTCAGCATCATAGGCTTCACAAATGAACATTACTTCATTACTACAATAGTGAAAATGAATAATACTTCAGTATCACAGTCTTAAAAATGAATATTACTTCAAAATTACAGTTTTAAAAATTAACATAACTTCAGCATCATAATCTTAAAAATTAACATAATTTCAGTATCGCAGTCTTAAAAATTATCATTACTTCAGTATTGTAGTCTTAGAAATGATCATTGCTTCAAAATCAGTCTTAAAAATTAATATCAATACAGTAAAATATCAATACAGTTTTAAAAATGAACATTACTTCAGCAACACAGTCTTACAAATTAATATTACTTCAGTATCATAGTCTTAAAAATGAATAATATTTCAGCATCATAGACTATACAAATGAACATTACTTCAGTATCACATAGAATTTTGAAATTTGTGCAACGTGGTAAAATCGTGTGAACACACACATATCTCAATAACTAAAACTCGAAAATAATTATATGGTAATTTTAGGGAGGCGCAGATTTTTAAAATTCCATGTTAGCGTGGGTTCCAAAAAGTATTTTTCCTAATTTCAAGTAGTATATTTTCGGAAATATGCTGAAAACGTACAAAAAAATAAGTGCCCTTCCCTATTTCCGAAACTAATAAAACTATTTTTTTTAAAACATGATTTTTAGAAAAGTCGTGAAAGTTGTAGAAAATGAAGATTCTAGATTCGATTTGATGATCATTTTTGAGGTATTTACGATAATATATACGTCCTTTCAACTCAATTACATCAGTTAAATAAATATTTACTGAGCTAAGAAGTCCACTTTAGTGATGACTTCTGACAAATAAAGTAATTCTCCTTCAAAAGAAGTACGGATCCTTCGATGCTCGAGCCAGATTCGCATTTGGCCAATTTTTTTACGATTAATATTATGTTATCCAATTGCTTTTCTTAATATTATTAATCAATACCTTTACTAATACTTTACTTCAGGAATAACCGTCGAAGAGATACGCAGCTTCGTCCGCACGGGCATCCCTTCTGACAATGTGCCCTCCGTCGATCCCTTCATCATCCCCGCTTTCCGTTACAATGAATCGGTGGCTGGATTCGAGTAAGTATCGTTGTTTTTAACCGATTTGTATATAGACTGTAACAAGTAACGTGTCTATTGTTCATGCAGACTATACTGTATAAAACAGATTTTGTGTGGGAGCGCTGAGACTGTAGATACGGGACACTATTAGGGGACCTTCGATGGTCTCGTCTTTTATATGACGTAGGTCATTACGGGTCCCAGGAGAAACCCTGAGACAACCCGATAGATTGTGGGAATAGTGTATCAAACTGATTGATGTGAAATCTGAAATTTTTAAAAAAAACTGAAATTTTAATGAACTATATAACAATCCTCAAACGTTTCTGCAGAAACCAGTGTCATAGTTGCATTTCCAATAAAAACTAATTACTTTTTTTTACAGAAAACGCGCTTCAACTGTGAATAATAGGTATATCTTTTGGTACACCGGTATTCATACGTGTGTATGATCTAAACTAATCACTAATAACAGTGTTTTAAGTTTTCAAGGATATTTTGCTTCTGTAGTAATATTAACTTAACACCAAAACATTTATCAGTTCGGCAACTACCAATCCAATCATCTTCGTTCATCCTCTTTAGCATATGTGGTAACCAAACAGAATATTTCTATATCATTCTCTTTAGCACATTATCAAACATCGAGAAATTAAACCATGTATGCCCAGAATTTTTTCCAGCACTGGTTTTTGTGATTATTTTTAATTTTTCAATACTCCAAATACTGAAAAAAGTATGTGGAGTATTGTAAAATTAAAAATATTCACACTTTGAATAGAATATATTTAAAGTTGAAAACACTATAATAATCATTCTTCATTTATTTGGTAGACGAGAAAGGTTATTAGGTAAATGATTAAGGTAAGGAACATTAGACGAGATCTCAAAGCCATGATACAAAAACTAAGCAATGCTTCTTGGGCGGGTTGTGTTGAAAATTAACTTGGACAAAACCAAGATTATGACTAACTGTTCAAATAGTACTGTGAGCATTAAGATAAACCAAACATTAAGATAAACCAAATCGTTATATGGAAAGAGTACAGAAATACGTAAATCTTAGTTAAGAGATTGTTACGGGGAAAGAAAACCAAACCAACGATATATACCGATGCATATGACTAGCGTGGGCAGCTTATACCAAAATTGAATTGGTCTTCAAAATTAAAATTGCAGCTGAATAGAAAACTCGCATATATGACTATTATGTATTCTACTCGTACTTACGTATTATATATATATATATATATATATATATATATATATATATATATATATATATCAATACGTATTATAAATACGTATTGACGTTTAATAAATCCTCACCAAGCTCACAGTAGCTCCGAGAGCATTTAAAAGGAAACTGGTTGGGGTCACGCTGAGAGACCAATCGAGTGGCTCAGAGAGAAGAGCAGGCTCGCAGACATCATAAAACGTATTGCAAAGCTTTAATATCAATGAGCTGGCTACGTTGCCAGAAACCACAATGTGGTGCAAAGCGCTTGTGAAATAGAGACCATGGGACGAAAAGCGTCCACAAGGAAGTCCAAATATGCGTTGTCACGATGATACCAAAATAACAGCTGGAGTGAAATGTGTAGAAAAAGTACAAAATCGAGAGGAATGGTATAGAATGAAGGAGATTTGCACCGCTGCTTTAGAACATAACAAAGGAAAATGGAACATAAGACGCAATATCATTTAGGAATGAAAAAACGCTTGTCATGCAAATTGACATCACATTTGCGACACATTTTGACTGTTTTACTTTTATACAATCGTTTTCTGACTTGACCCATAATAAAAGTATGTTCAGCTGCACATTTTCTAGAAGAAATGGGTATAGTCTTTATATTTATCTGTAGCCTAGACTGATTTTTGGCAGTTTCTTATTTCTATAACAAAGACCTTGCAATAGATATTCGAAATTCTAGTGTACTCACATTCGTCCCAAATGATCTGGTGAGCGAAGACGTGTTGTTGACAGCGACGTCGATCGTCTAAATTAAAATGGGAATATATTACTTTTTGCCTTAAATGGCTATTAGATAAACTCACATATTAGCACCAAGTCTGTCTACTTCACCTACTAATGGACAAGCAATATCAATATTTTTTTAACAGCAACTAAATATTTATGTATATTTTGAACAGGTTTACTTCAAATTTATTTGAAAACAGGATACGTACGGCGCAAATGTTATCATCTCGATTCAACCTGTAATCATAAAATCCTATGGATAGTTTTGTGGAAATATTTACCTTCGTTAGTGAGCATTTATTTACTTTATTTTGTCAAACGGTCAAGTGATTTTTATATCGTTCCAATGATTTTGACATTTTAACATTGTTCCTTGTAAATTGCTAAGTAATCCTGAACAGATTAAAAAGTGGTCACAATATACAGAAACCTGTGCATCATGCAACTGTGAATATCATTTGATATTCGTTCACATTAGTAACGACGCCTGAGGAGTTGAACAAGTTGTTCCGGAGTATTCATCCCCAGTAGCGTTTTTAGAAATTTTGGTTATTTAACTGAATCAAAAGCCTTGGAAAAGTCAACGAAGTAAACATACAGGCGGTCTTATTATATTCCTGGGATTTCTCAATAATCTGACGTACTGTTAAAATTTATTCGTGGACGCCTTCACCCTTCAGGAAGCCTGCCTAGTTACGAGCAACCGTTCTAGATAAAAAGGTTTAGAGACGCTCGTTTAAGATACGCAGAAAGGTTTTGCCTGCCTGAGAAATTAAGGCAATAAAGCGATAATTACTGGACGTTTCAGTCGAGCCATTTTTATATAGCAGAATAACAAATGTATGAGCCTACACTTTCTCTCATACAACTATACAATATATTTTATTATACAACATACGGAAAATGTTCACTCCGTTTTCTCCCAAGATTTTGCTAGTCTCAATTGGAATAACAACTATTTCCGTGACGTTTCCTGTCTTAAGATGTTTAATTGCACCTCGAAATATATCTTAGAATATTCATCTCAATTTCCTCATTCGTTGGTTCTTAAAATTGCCTGGAATAGTGAGGAATACGATATCTTGGAATAATGACTGACATTAGACCTTCCATATTTTGGCAATATCGCTTATTTCAGTGCCATGAAAAACCATGAAAGTTCTCGATTCTCAGGGTAAGGTATTCATTAATATAAATCAATTCGAGAATTCACTAGTTTTCGTGATAGAGCAATTTTTTTGATGGAGGTCACTGGATTTGAATTTATCTGCATGTCTTCCATTTCTGCACATGTTTTTGAACTTGGTTGTTATGGTGACCCACACGCAACTTGAATCCGAGCGGAGAAGTTTTTCAAGATTTTTACTTCTACTTAAATCACGTTCATTCTTCATATCTGATCAGTGAGAGTGTTGTCATTTATCCAATGATGTGATTCGGCCTCTTATACCGCGCTTTCTATCAGACTAAATTTATAATTTTCCATGGATTAAGGTATATGGTCAAGTTATTGTAAAATAGTGATGAAGCACAATTTTTCTTCAAAACGTTTCCTTAAGCTAATCAAAGATGGAGCTATTATTGAAATTAATTTTAAAGGTTCTTTATCATGGCGGACTGAAGTAATGTGGTAATTTTCGGTCATTATCGACCCCCTGTGCATGTATGCTTTACCTAGATATCTTTTTCAATAAGGCTTTTAACAGATAGCTCATAATTTTCTTTGGATCTTTATACCTACATTATAGGAGAGTACACATTCATCCATCGTTACATATATGCTGCGTATTGGTTCGTCCGCTTTCTGCATTGAAACCAAAATCTCTTAGTTTTCTTCGTAAAATTTCCACATTTTGATTTTGTTGCAATAAGTTGCCATCTGTATACTCAGCTTTCTAAATCAAGTTTAAAGTTCTTCTGAAAAAAAAATTAAGTAACGACAAAAAGTATTAAGCTATTCTGGAAAATAGTTTATTAAAAAAATTGCTTGAAAATAATAATTGTTATTAGCGCAAAATTTTTGAGGTGAAGTAAAAAATATTGTAACAAAAATCTCTTTGTTTTATTTTAACTCGAAAATCAGGAATTTTGCTTTCTTAAGTTCTTGGTTTTATCTATTATTTCACGTACAATTGAAACTGCCTCGTTTTGATGATGCGTTTTATTGTAATATATATGAATATTTACATCTGACGATTTCATTTCGCCAGAAGCAATCTCTTTCAGTCAATTAAAATTGCGATGTACTTAAGGTTACAAGATAGGTAGATAAAAAATATGACAAATAAATTTTAAAAAATAACCTAATTTTGATTATCGGAAAGGGATATGGAGCAAGATTGAGGGACAGAAAAAAGGTAGCCGAAGGATTAAGGGAGAATGATATAAAAGATAGTGCAAAATGGAGAAGAAAAGTAAAAGAGGAATGAGTATGCAGAAATTATTTTTGATGACGTTTAAAGTTTGGTACCGGAATCGAGTTTATTCGATGACAGGCAGCGTGGAGAGTGTTTTACTGATAAAATGCAATTGAAGATAACTAGCGAGTCTGTTGCAGGGTATATTTTGAATCGACACAAGTGGTGATAACGGGAGGTGGTGATTTTGTCGCCAGCAAGTTCATCCAAGGACCTAATCCCTCCTACTTTGAGTTCAACTTCACCATACCGAAGTTAACCATCACTTCCGGTAAGAAGAATGTTTTTTAATCCATTTCATCGTCTAGTTTTTTGTTATACGATTGCAAAGGAACAACTGATGTAATCAGACTGAAGTATTTTAAACAGAAATATCGTTAAATTCTGAAATACATAGTTTATGAGTCATCATTTAATAACACTTCAATAGATAGAAAATTTTAAATGTACGTGATATTTCTATCGTACTATTTACAAATATTGATATTATAATACAGGCTTAAAAATATCATGAAGTGAATTTCTCAAAACTTTGTGATTTAGATATATTCATTTAATTTGCCGGCAAAAGAGTTACAAAAAATATAACTTAATTTTTTATGTAACACTTTTATAGTCATGATATTGACTTAAGCAGTTTCTGAGAGCAGATGGGAGGCGTATTTTTATGTTCATATGCAGCAACTGCTCTGTCAACTAATGCATTACGGGAGATATGAAATTTAAAAAAAATTAATTAATTTGCACCTTATAAAATGTCTGTGAATATATTTAAGTATTAGCACTGAATTTTTTGCAGGTTAATATACTGTGTAATTATGCCAAATTTCAAGTACCTACGCCAAATTATTTCTTAGAAAAACTGCTGTAACAGACAGATGGACGAAAACGTAAATAACCTCATAAGGGTTCCGTTTTATCTCTTCTTTGAGATGAGGAACCCTGAAAATCGTAAAATATTCATACACCTAATTTTCAAAAAAAGACGAATTCAAAGAATAGTGGGTTCTTGTTGTCAATATAAATTTTTTTACTTAAACATAGCAAACAATTTATGTAACTTATTAAGTTCTTAAATTATTATCTATTTGTGTGATTTTTTTTTTGAAGCAATTGCAAAAAAAACAATAGTGATTATAATTTAGCCCTCAGTTGGCGTAATATTTTAATAGGAAGTATATCTCAGCTCTTTACAATGAAATTAAATATCAATTTTTTTTTAAATCGAAGGCAAATCTATTTATGCGGTATGTCTGTTTCATTTCCTCTGTATTAGACAAACTAAACTGACAACAGCAAGTCAGAAAAGTTTTCCGTGCCTTTTTCCAATTTATCATTCTTAAATAGAAAATATGAATTTTCATTATCACAGAGACCTACAGTTTGGGAGGAAAACTGGCGTTTATCTTCGATTTAAATGGTGTCGGAACTTTCAGGTAAGTTGGAAAATTATTGATCTTGGTATTGACTCTGGATATGATATACATAGCCACAGAGGCATGTCATCTTCAACAATGACTTCAGATAAATATATTTATTCGATATTTTTACACGAATTCAAATCATTCTGATAAAATGTTGATACAAAATATTTCAGTGTTCATTATTATGTTTTAAAAAGGGATTCATTTTGTACCGTCTTGCTATTACACAAAAGCTTCGGAACATTCTCATTGAGCGATTATATATATATATATATATATATATATATATATATATATATATATATATATACATCAGTTGTGAATTTCTTTGCATCATCAACTTCATCCTTCAAAAAGAAACTTTTTGACATTCATATTAGTAAGTAACTTTTGAATGAAAGAGTTTTTTGCGAATGTTTAATATTATTTTCATGAATTATTAAAATACTTTCATGCAACACACTGTACATTTAGACATTATAAATAATTTTGATTAATTACAATATGTAAACTACGGAGATTTCATACGGGAAATATGACAACAGTGCAACCGAAAGTTTATCACCAGATGACACTGATAGCACCTTAGACTGTCCCCATACATTAATTTTAATTTTAAAAGTATAATTTTGATTTCAAGAACGCTGCCGGATTGAATAGTAACTATTATTCAATATAAAAAAAATCGCTGATCAACATCTATGTAAAATAAATCAAATTATTTTTTTCCAATTCACGATTTTTTTAATGTTTAATCTTATATTTTTCACGTTGATATTTTTAGACCTTATAATTCATATATTGAATATATTTGGCGTTAATTTTGTAGAAATTAATTATTCACAATTAAATGTAGTATTATTTCTACTTTCTTTAATTTCTTTACCACGACCTAGGTTTCGTTGTATTACAACATCTTCAGGTGGGATATTAGCAAAGATGGAATTAGCAGTGAAGATAATAATAAATATAAAGGGATATTATATAGATATATAAATATAATAAAGATTTATCGGTATAATAAACATATCGATAAATCTTTGCTAATAGCCCACCTGAAGATGCTGTAATACAACGAAACCTAGGTCGTGGTAAAGAAATTAAAGAAAATAGAAATAATACTACATCACGTAGTTTCATTTAATTGTGTCTTATAATTCATGTTTGCAATGTCATTTTCATTAAGGTTTTCTTTAATGGGTTTTCCGCCAGACTGTTCTTTATGTGTTTTTCTCCAAATCGATTGTACATACATCATTACTTAAAATCATTGCCAACTTTACGATTGAAATTAATGGATATTATTCGTTGCATTAATTAATCTTTTAATCCTGTACCACTTATGTTTTTTCGTACTGCAATCCCCTAATAAATAGCTTCTTGTACCATAGTACCCCTTTATCCTCTTTCATTTTCCCCCCTAATTTATATTAACACAACAATTCATACTTTAGTTTAATTCTTCGATACTAAAGTGGAGAAAAGTGGAAATATTACTAAAATTTTCTAGTAAAAACTAGTTTAGTTTTAGTTTTAATGGCCTTACAAATACCCAGGCAAAATAAAAAAAAACACAAATAAGAATTAATTTATCTCACAAACACTGTTTTTCACTGTGACGATTATGATTTACTCATTTTTATATAAAATTCAAAATTAAATATAAAAGTTACGACTAAAAATGACAAAATATGAAAAAAACTTTCCATAAACATTTTTTGTTATCCAGGGCCTCCCTCACTGATGTCACTATTTCAGGATGGACATTCGTGACGATAGACACGAAGATCAACATGGTAGAGCTTATCATAGGCATGGAAATCGGCACTGTAGCTGTAAGTTGTCTTCGCTCTTTGATGTTTACCTTTAATATAACTTTACGCCAAAGCGTCCACTTCAGCTACTTCTTTTACCATGTGATAGCAAAACATGTCGTTTACTCTATTGATATAACTTTTACGCCAACTTCCTTCATTTCTAAATAATAAATATATCGATAAAACTTTTTTTCAAGACTTTAAGCAGTTATTTCTTAACTTCTCGACTCGATACATTTGTATCTCTCTCGAGATACAAATGTACCTCAATAATAGCTTTTGCTCCGAAGGTTACTTTTAAATAATAAGTAAAAGCAAAATATGTCGTTTACTGTATTGATGTAACTTTTACGCCAACTTCCTTCATTTCTAGATAACCACTATATCGATAAAACTTTTTTTTTTCAAGACTAAGCAATTATTTCTTAGCTTCTCTACTCGATACATTTGTATCTCTCTCGAGATACAAATGTATCTCGATAATAGCTTTTGCTCCTAAGGTTACTTTTAACAAACTTTTATCAGTTCAACTGTATTTATATGTATACAAACAAATCTACCAAGTCGATTTTCTCCTTTCTAATTCTGAAGTGGTGTACTTAAGAACTTAGAGAGACTGATGGTGTACTTACTTTTAGAAGACTTATACAATTAAGGTTATAATACAATAATATGGTACCATCGAGCTGAAGTGTTGATGGAGGAAAGAAGTGGTCAAAAGAACTTCTCAATGGCTGACAATAAATCTGTCGAGTGTGGGCTCTTTTGAGTTGCCTCAATAAGTTCTTTAGTTACGTACGGTAACCAGGATTTTCTAATCATCATGGAAAGAAGTGGTCATGGAAACTTCTCGATGGCTAACAACAAACGCATTAAATTTATGCTCATTTGATTTATCTCAATGGGTGCCTTGATTACAAAAACCTGTTTTTTATTTTTTTTTTAAACTATGAACTTTCTTTACTCTTGAGGTTGTGAGTTCAATGGCAGTGTAAATTTAGTCTTTTTTAAAGCATTGAGTGGGGCAAGTGGATTTTGGAAGTACTACACCACATCAACACTAATGGAAATAAATCTTGAGAATTGACTGCTATTTTTCAACTGTTTTTGTTTCTTTTATTTCCTCTCTTCCATGCACATTTTTTTCTGAGGAGATTCGATATGTCGCCAGCGTGTTGACACTGAAACTGAAAGTACTAAACTAGATTTATGTATGTATGTATGTATGCATATATGTATGTATGTATATATATATGTATGTATATATTTATGTATGTATGTATGTATGTGTATATGTACGTATATATGTATGTATGTATATATGTAAGTATGTATAATATATATGTATGTCCAGGTCTTTATTTATTTGTACAGCCTGAACAGTTCGATGGATGTTTTATTTGTTAAATTCATATTGGTTTCACGTCATATGACGTTGTAATATACCGAGCATGTATTTTATTGCACAAAATATTTACTTATTTGTACATAAAGCTTAGTGCAATTAAACAAAAAAAAACATCATAAATGGTTTCTTGCAAAACCTTTTTATGGGACAAATTGTATTTTCATATAATTGTACTATCCAAAATAAGGTTATGTGTAAATTTTCTTTCAATTAAATCAAAGAAAATAGTGAAAGTTAATTTTTCATAAAATGCACTTTTTACCAAAACTATTTAAACAAAATCTTAAGTTATTTTCTACCACCTTACTTTATATACATAGGCTGTTACGATGCCAGCCCTAATTAGATCCATTGGTACATAATAAACTTTACTAGGGTCTTACGTTTTCTACATAAGACCTTAGAATATTATTTTGTAAACAACAAAAAAGATAGGATCTAAAAGAAGAAAAAGGAAGATACAAGAAGAAATATTCTAAGAGAAAAAGAAAGATACAAGAAAAAAGATCCTAAACTCTTCCTTCCACCAGGTACACTTCGACAACCTCACGCCGTCGGCGTCTACCCTCATGACCGCCATTGCTCAGCCCCTCATCAAGGCCAACAGCAACGCTATAGCATCCACGCTTCGGCCTTACGCCATATCGCTCTTCAATCAGCACGTGGGCAACATACAGCTCGCAGCTCCAACGGTCGTCTGATGACGCGGAGAAAGTCGACGCAAAAACAATTGATATTTCTAAATGCTTTATATCAATAAAATATTTTTTGATGCTTGTAACTTAATAAAAAGCATTTTGTAAACCAAATACCGGGCGTTTTTTATACTTAAAGCGTTCTGCAATTAGTTATTCTGATGCTTGTGATATAACAATAAGCGAATGCTCCAAATTTTGTCTTTTGTCTTGTTTCCCGGGTCGAGTTTTTATTGTATTACAGATTATGTAGCATAATACACATCTGTATTATGTTATGTACTTTTATACATAACATAATACAGATGTGTATTATGTTATGTATAAAAGTAGCATTGTAAAATATATTAAAATATAAATAAATTTAGTATTTGCTTGCAGAATATAATGTCGAATAACTCATAGCATACTTACATAATCCACATAGCCTCTTCAGAGCTGGAGAGAGTTCTGCGAAAAACTACAGTAAGTAAAATGAGGAGAGAGGGGATTAGTGTCAATGCCACGTAGTGTAACAATTTATTTTAGTTAAGAGACGTTTAAGAAAACAACAAAATAAACAAAGGTACTTTGAATAGTTAAAAACGAATTATTTTATTTGCCATATTTTTTTGGAATCTTGTTCATAAACGTTAATACTCCGAAGTTTAAAGTAAATAATGATTTTCTTAGTAATAGATCGAAAGGAAAATTTCTTCTGGAAACAAAAGAAAAGCTAAGTTCCGCTCCCTGTAAAGCTGTGACTAAAACTTTATAAAGATAGAGAGGGTTCAAAAATACCTGAAGTGGACCACGCGGCTTGTGAAAGCCCTTTTATAATTAAATGTAACAGAAATATACAATGACCATTAAAAAATAATTTTTAAAAATAAATTAAATTTATGTGTAATTTCGCGCGTATGTAAAACGAAATTGTTCACCCATATATTGTCACATAAGTCTCTCCGTGTTATTACAAATAATGTCAGTCACTTTTAATAATTCAATTAAAAATTATTTATCAAAAATAAAACTTCAGCGCGTAACCAATACAAAAACAAAATCTTCAAATAAATCAAAAGATAACATCACCATAGCAACCACAATAAAATGACGGCCATCTTTATTCCACACACGCGCGGTTTATATGACATTTAGATACCGAGCCGGCCAGTCGCTTCATAAAATGAATCTTCGAAAAAATTCTGAAATATTCAAGGAATGTCATTTATTTCCAAAGGGGACTTTTGCATAATTAATTTTAACATTAACTTAATTACATATCGTGTTAAACACTAATGATAATAATAAATATAATTAAAACAGGTACATTCTGCAACGCTATCTTAACTTCAAGACATTTTTGATATAAAAACCGTGCTTTCTACTAACTAAAGACTGGATGAAGTATCGATATCTTCCAGTATTAACCAATTTTTCGATATCGATACTGTTGTACGCGACACTTTTTAATCGATATTTTTACTAATATTAATAATTCACAACAGTATTGTATTATATCTCGCTCAAAATTCAGTCCTCAGTATAATAATACTCCAAAAATTCTTTATGAGTTATGAAACACAATTGAATTGTGAAACAATACAAAACTATTACAGTATTGCATATTGGTGACACGTCATGCTGTTTGTAATATGACGTCTAACGTCGTTTATTCGTTCCATTCCAAGGAAGTCTACCAACGCTAACGTTTATATAATATTAAAATGAGACGATTGTTCAAATGCATATGGTGTGTTTGTCACAGTTCAACAACACCGAGTTTCAGTACTGTTAAAAAGTTGTAATTACATTCTTTTGGAAAGAATACTCATTATAAGAGTTTCTACTCAGAGTTACTTAATTTCTTTCTTATTTTGCTCAGATGAATCTATCCACAGACAATTGAATGAATCTATCCAGAAAATTTGGTTATTACAGTAATAACATAAGACGATTTATGTATGTATGCAATGTATTCATCACAGTTGAATAATACTCAGGTTCAGCAATGCTAAATATGTGTAATTACTTTCTATCACACAAAACACACATTACACGAGAATCAACTCACACTTGACAAATTTTAATATTCTTCTTTTGTAAATACATCCAGACAAATCTAATCACACACAGGCATTACAATAATACAACAAAAGTTATTACAAAAATAAAATAAGACATTTTTTACAAATACATCCAATATGCTTAAAATTCTTAATACACAGACATTAAATAATACAATAAAAGTTATTATAAAAATAAAATAAGACAATTTTTACAAATACATCCAATATGCTTAAAATTCTTAATACACAGACATTAAATAATACAATAAAAGTTATTATAAAAATAAAATAAGACAATTTTTACAAATACATCCAATATGCTTAAAATTCTTAATACACAGACATTAAATAATACAATAAAAGATATTACAAAAATAAAATAAGAAAATTTTTACAAATACATCCAATGTGCTGAAAATTCTTAATTACATTATTTGGTACAGAACCATTCATGGCACGAGTTTAGTACCTAAATCCGAATAAAACGTTTGGACAAAATCGTTTTACACGATTACACAAAGAACAAGTAGAAAATTTAGAACTTTACTATAATTTTTAAATATGCCGCTGATCGATTTCACATTTTTTTTATATTAGCATTTATCTTGTTTTGAGCCCGTGTAACTCGGTACACGTGCCAGACGTGAAACTTCTTTGGCGATATAAACCTCCATTTGTAAGTATGTATAGTAAGGGATAAAACAGCAGAGTGAGAGAGAGAGGGAGAGAAAGGGAGATAGATGGAGAGAGAGGGAGAATATACTAAGTAAAAATCCATAGTTTGTACTAAATTCATATAAGAAGATTTTAATACTATACATTCAGAGAAATTAATAAAATGTCATTACAAATTGATGTAAACATATAATAAAATCTTCATATAAATTTACATAGACAATTGTAAATTAAACAAATAGCCGCGATGCCAGTACCACAACACGGTTAAATGCGGATTCGAGAAATCGGGATTTATAATTATATTTACGATAACTATATGTGCGAGTTCATTGCAGATTCATAAATAAATTAAGTACACATGTCGTCAGTCTTGTAATGGATGAAGAACACGCAAAATAATTATAAATTGATCATAAATAGATAAATAAATCAACAAAATTTTGACAGTTTACTTTTGACACACATAACATATAAAACAGCTGATAGACGGGCGCCATTTTTGTTTGTTTTCGCGCATGCGTACACTTCTTGTCTCATTCTATCGTATTCATATATCTCTCTTTGTTGTTAGCTAAGTGCCTATTTTCCATCCTTCGTCAAATAGATTCGTTACATTCAAACGTTACAACAAAACATTCCATTAAATTTGACATTGACATTTTACTTACTAAAATTTGGGCGCGATGCCAAATTTTACTTCAAAAAATATATAATATATTTTTAGAACTAAACACCTGTGTTGCAGTGTGTTTCGAATTTTTTATAGATAGAATTTCACAGAGCGTCATATACGTAGTAAGAATAAGAATATGAAGTGTAAATTGAAGAAAAAAAAGAAATATATATATATATATATATATATATATATATATATATATATATATATTTATATATGTATATAATATTTAGAAAAGAAGGCTTTTCTTTCGATAATTTTATTTACAGGATACTATTCATTGATAGTACTCACGAGTGCAGCAACATAAACATATCTCAATATTTTTTCCTATTTTCATGATTCTTTACTATATATTACACAATCTGTAATTTCGTTCTAATCGTAAAATCTGTAATGTTTTCCTCACTTATTTCTTATTGTCTGTTTCTTTCTGCCCATATGTACAATACGACAAAACTTAACCTTTCCTTTTTCCTTACTATATCATTTTCTTTGCAGGGCAAACACAATTAAATAGGCGAAATCATGCCATAACCGGTTTCAATGAAACTCAGCAAAATTCTCCAATCAATTGCCAGAAAAAAAATCGTTTTTAATTCGTTTTTTTAAATGCACCAATTTGCATCAAAGAAAATGTTAAAAAATATCAATATTAGACTATTATAACTAACTGTTAAAATCTTTCTATTATAGATATTTAGAATAAAGTGCGTTGTTGCATTTTAAAACCAAATAAAACTGACTTTTTTAAATATTTGCTTTAGGATGAATTACATGACACATCCAAAATATAATGTAAAAATAATCTGGAATTTTTTTTAAAAATATTTCACTTTTTAATAAGAAAATATTTCTTATTTTCAATATTTTTTCAATTACAGTTATATTTTAATGTTTCAGTATCGTAAAGAGAACCTCCATGAAATAAAATTACGAAACATGTTAATAATTGAATTGGGTATTTGACTAATTTTTTTTTATTTCAGTAATCATTATTTCAAGGTACAAGCTGATGGAAAGTGAATTTTTAAATAATTTTTAAAATTTTTTAATAATCTTAAAAATTGACCGAGTTATAAAAGTTGAAATTTAACCTTTAGAGAAGGACGGCAATACTGTGTTGTGAGGTTATTTTTAATATTGCACATTATATTCTACGAGAGGAAAAGAGTCGGGGATATACCCAACTCTATTCGTATCTTCAAATTTAGAAGCCTACAACTGGCTTATTTTTCAATAAATTTTTGAATTTTTTTAGAAACTGGTTTTTAATTAACTTATATTTCACAATATTGTACGAAAAATATCAAAATTTAGAATGAGTCAACTATCGTATTAAATAGGCGAAGTCATATCATAACTGGTTTCAATGAAATTCAGTAAAATTCTCCAATCAATTGCCAGAAAAAAATCGTTATTAATTCGTTTTTTTTTAAATGCACCAATTTGCATAAAAGAAAATATTTAAAAATATAAATATTAAACTACTATAACTAACTTTTAAAATCTTTCTATTAGAGATATTTATAATAAAGTGCATCGTTGCATTTGAAAACCAAATTAAAATGATTTTTTAAAAATATTTGCTTTACGACGAATTACATGAAACATCAAAAATATAACATAAAAATAATCTAGAATTTTTCTTTAAAAATATTTGACTCTTTAATAAGAAAATATTTCTTATTTTCAATATCTTTTCATTCACAATTATATTTTAATGCTTCAGTATCGTAAACAGTACCTCCATGAAAAAAAATTAAGAAACATGTTAATAATTCAATTATCATAATAATTCACTTTGCATATGTGTATATGTATACTCCAAAATGATCTACATTTTTTTCTGTGGAAATATCTATGTCAAATAAGGGGTTAATTGGAAAAATGATGGGTCGTATCATAACGCTGTGAGGCATCATCACTCCAGCTTAGATGTGCGTGCACTGGACATCGACAAACTTTGTTGAGGGAAATGGACACGCTATATACCTTTGTTCTTTTGTTTCGTATGTTTCTAATTTAACTTCTGATTAGCAAAACCAGCTCCCGCACGTCTGCATCGATTGATTATTTCAATTAAGCTAACATGTTAATTTTAGATTATTATTAGGAAATATGATGTAAACATAATCTGGAGACAAATGACTCAAGATGATATTCTATTTGTAGAGAAACGAATTTTATGTTACATTCAATATTGAGTTTATACATTGAGCGTATAATAAAAGATTTTCTGAGCTGAGAATATTTTCTCAGTATCAGAATTTTATTTAGGTAATGTTGGATGTTGCGAAAAACAGTAAAAGTGCAAGTCTGACTCGCACAACGAAGATTCCATATGTGGTTTAAAGTAAAATAACTTTATTAATCGTAAGTCATCACCGATATGAACTTCCTAGCGCAATAAATATTTTATAATACATAATTTAATTAAATAGGGGGCATGAAATATTTTTCTCTATAAATCCGAAAGTTACTGCCTCATATTATGAAAAAAAAATGTTGAGACCGTTACAACTGAGATCCTTAGTCCTTTCAGACAATACCTCATACTACACAAAATAAAAAAAATTCAAGGCTCAATTTATCCCACTAAAATTTCCCCATAAATATTTTTGTATGTTAGTTTGGATTAATATGGAATTGAAAACTAACGTAGTAATAAATACTAAGTCAATTTACAAATTTCCACGTCCAACAGTTTCTAAAAAAACGGTTTTTTAGAAACTGTTGGACGTGGGAACGGTGGACGGATATGCGAGTGATCTTATAAGAGTTACGATTTTCCTTTTGAGGTATGGAATCATAAAATGGACTTTTTAATCGTTTAAATGTTATTATGTGGCTCTTTAACTAATAGAATTACTTCTACTGAAAACCATCTGTTTATTCAATAAACACAATGGCGTAATATAAAAATTTGTTACCAATGTTGACTAACTGTCAGTAAGGCAAAAGTGATAAGCAATGTTGACAATGTCAGTGTCAAATAAAATACGGTTAATGGCATCCCTTTAGTACCTCTTTCCTTGTTTACTGTTTCGCGATATACTTTGTACTTTGATACAAAATGTAAACAAACTAGCAAAATCTCCCATTATCATCAAGGTCAACTCACCTCAGATTCTAAATGTTGAAACGAAACAGAAACCAAAATATAATAACAATAGTACTGAATATATTTGACATAAATTTTGTAGAAATTCATTATTCACAATTAAATGAAACTACGTGATGTAGTATTATTTCTACTTTCTTTAATTTCTTTACCATGACCTAGGTTTCGTTGTATTACAACATCTTCAGGTGGGCTATTAGCAAAGAATCTTTGCTAATAGAATAGAGAGGTGGGTACCTGAAGATGTTGTAATACAACGAAACCTAGGTCGTGTAAAGAAATTAAAGAAAGTAGAAATAATACTACATCACGTAGTTTCATTTAATTGTGAACAATAGTATTTCCAAAGAAAAATGTTTTCTCTGTTTTCATTTTCCATATTATATTCAGCCTTCGTGAGAACAGGCAGATATTTCATGGATTGACCCGTCTATGTCAAGGCGTGAAAACCCGCGCATACAATATTGCTTTCTCAAGAAATCCTTATCTGTCCCAATTTTTAAAGTACTCATAAAAAAACCTTGAAGGAAAATTTGTTCCATATAAGTTGAGGAAAATTTTTGTAAAATTAATACAAAATTAAAATTTGTTTTATATAAATTACTGTAAAATTAAATTTGATAAGTATTATGACAGTATTGCACAACAAGATCTAGAATATTGAGTTGAAAAATTATGTTTTCTTTAAACAGTAAAACGTTTATTTTGGATTTTGTGTAACACACACGCTATTTACGGTTTTTATTATAGAACTTTTTAAGAAAAACAATATTGTCATTTATTGTTTTTATTTTTCTTCTCTGGCAGTAGTAATATTTTGCGAATTTTTTTATGTTCGGAAAAGTTCGAATTAAATACTTACGTTTTGTACTTTTCAGTGCACTTATTCGGTGGTTATGTAAAGTCATCCGATTTTAATGTTAAAAAGTTTTATTTTTTCATTTTTAGTGCTTACGATATACTACCATTCTTGTAACTTCGTGACATTCTGGGATTACCCAGAATGTCACGAAGTTACAATGGGAAAAATTCAGTAGTATACCATTCAATGAAATCGAAATAAAATATATTGATATACACCTTCGTACGTACATTCCTGCATACACATACACTTTCGTACGTACATTTTTGCATACACATACACTTTCGTACGTACATTTTTGCATACACATAGATATATACATAACATAGGGGTATATAAATCATATTTCCACTTTTGGTTTCACTGTAGTTTGTATATATGTTGAATATATCTGAATGTACTTATCTACTTATTTACGTTACTACTTTCTTGCTTAGGACAAGACAAGTCAAACGATGAGCTTACTCCTCATCACTGAAGAGTTCCTCTCACCATATTCCGGCTCCATTATTACACCCTGATTCTACTTAAGGACGTACATAGGGATATATAAATCACATTCCTACTTTTGGTTTCACCGTAGCCAGTGTGTTGTTATGCCTTTGTATGTACCTGACTTTACTTATCTACTAATTTACTTGCTACTTTCTTACTTAGGTCGAGTCAAACGATGAGCTTACTCACTGAAGAGTTCCTCTACACTGAAGAGTTCCTCTTTCACTGAAGAGTTCCTACATCACTGAAGAGTTCCTCTCACCATATTCCGACTCTATTATTACACCCTGATTCTACTAACGGCCGTACATAGGGATACATAAATCACATTTTTACTTTTGGTTTCACTGTTGTCAGTGTTTTATGCGTTTGTATGTACCTGACTGTACTTATCTCCTAATTTACTTTGCTACTTTTTTACTTAGGTCAAGTCAAACTATGAGCTTCCTTCTCATCACTGAAGAGTTCCTCTCACCATATTCCGTCTCCATCATTACACCATGATTGTGCTAAAGGACACATTTATGTCGCCTTTACTTTTTATTATCTTTAGAGACTTTGCTATTACATTATCATTAGACCTATATCATCCAAACGATCTCGGCACTAGTGCTTTTCATTTTTGAGAAATTCTATGATATACCTTCAATTTCCATAGTCAAATTCTAATTAAATTTTCATGGAACTAACTGAGGGTACTTTAGTTTATTACTCAATCACAGCTGAACAACGCAACGATCTTCACAGAATTTAGATGTGCGATTATTAAAAGTAACCCTATCTTAATGAGCTTAAAATTATCTCTTATCTTAATAAGCTGTAAAAGGATGAGATATTAATCATATTTGTGTTTCTTACATAAAACGTAAGTGAGGAATGTATAATTATACCTATATAAATATATTCTGATAGCTTCTAAAACATATAAATAAACAAAAATTCCAAAAAAATATAACAATTTTCAATAACACCTAATGGTCTGTCTTGAAATAAGTACACCATATAATCATAAATAAATTTTTGTTCTAAAATTTTCTTTAGCCATATTCTAAAGCAATGGTGTAGGCCTCTTTCATTCTGTTATACCACTCCTATCCTTTTTGTGCTATTTTCAACCATTTTCCTCCAGCTGTTCTTTTGATGTCATCCTACCGACGTGTATCTGACCTTCCTTGTGGAAGCTTTTCGCGCCACGATCTCCTTTCCACAAGCGCCTTGCACCACATGTCTTATTTTCTGACGATGTGACTAACTTATTGCTACTTAAATTTTGCAACAAGTTTAATGATCTCCACGACCCTGCTCTTCTTTCTGAGCCACCCGTTTCTCTTTCGATCTCTCAGCGTGACCCCTACCAGTTTCCTTTCAATTGCTCTCTGAGCCACTCTGAACTTCGTTGAAATTGCGACAGCATTCTTTACCAAGGATTCACACTGAGTCACTTTGAGCTTCAAGAACATGTTCTAGGATCACTTCAGCTAATTCTTGAATTTCACAGTAACGAATTCATTTGCTAAAGCTAATTAAACAAATTTTATATACATAAATTAAATAACTCTAAGGAAAAGCTATCAGGTCTTAGATCATGTCTGTTTTTAGTAACAACTGAAAATTCGTTGTGTCATTCTTGCATTTAGAAGGTTAATCATAAAGGAACATTATAAATTACATTAGAGTATTTTATTATTTCTCATATTAATATTCACGTGTAACTATCTTTTCGAATGTATCATCACATCTTCAACCGGAAGATGCGTCACTGCGAAAATAGGCTTCACCCATAGATTCCCAAAATTGCATCCCGTACCGCTTGCAATCAACGACTTCCCTCGACTTTTACAATATTGTCTGTCCACTTAGCGATAGCATTCTTCTCCAACTGTCGTTGGTTCTATGTGCTATTTGGCTTACCTATTGCCACGTTAATTTGCCAACACTATCAGCTACGAATGGATTGGTAAGCTTATTCTGTTACGAATCTACGCGTCATAGAGACATTTCTATCATGGTCTTTTACCTTTCTGTTTCATACAAATGAGAAATATACATAAACTTCTGTATTCAATTCTTTATCAAGAACTGTAAAATTTTCCAAGGAATATGACTGAGGAAATTTTATTTTCGAAATTAACATCGTTAACGTACCTCTTGGTACTTGTTATTAAATTATAAGTTCGAATCTAAGGTCTTTAATTAAGATAAATTCTCTGATATCGGGATTCAATAGAGGATAAATAATAAAAACAGAAAGTAAGTCGATTATAAGTTTATTTAATTACAACATTTCGTCAAAATCAATTTGACACAAATACGCATATGACTCCCATAAATCATAAGTTAACTTAAAGTCCAAGATGTTGTAGATAAGTGTTGACCTTTGTAAGTACAAGGACCCTGATGTCCATAGCGATGCTGTCGCGGTTCTGTGCCAGGACGCTGGGGGCGTTGTTGCTGATATAGTTGTTGGCCAATGATATCAGACCTTGAAGATTAACCTGTAAAATAATAAAAGTTATAAGCCAAGCAAAGTTTAGGTACAAATATCTTCAAAACGATATAATGTCATAGTTGAATTTCTTTTTCTCTCATACCGTTCACAACATACTCTATTTTGGCATTAATATTAGATGTTATGTAGTGTATCGCACCAGCACCATCAATGTAATACGATGCGACACTGCAAAACTCTTTTTGGGCACTGAACATTGATTGCACTGATAATTCAGTACTTTTATTCAGTTTTTGACGTGAAAACGTCTATTCGCTCGTTAAGTATAGTAATAGCTACTCGAACTTTCTTGTGTTACAAAATAACGTCAAATTACAATGGGTTATAACTACAAGAGTAATAATGCCTTAACAATGGCTGATCGGATAGAGAATATTTGTATATCTTTGTAGTGCAATATTTGTTTTGCCTGTGGCGTCATCGAACTTGTGCAGATACATGCTCGTGATTGTTGTGAATTAGGGTATTGGAAAGTTATAAATTAGTGTAACGTAAAAGCGCGTTTAGCTCGGATGTTGATTCTGGTGTAATTGTGGAGAACTTGTGGAGCACTGCTAGGACTCAAAGTGAGATAATAAAATTTTTTGTCGGAATGTAAATAAAAATCGATATTAAATGAAAAAATTAAATATGTCGTCTCATATGAATCGTATATATGCTCGGAACTATAGAAAACGTTAATCAGAGGAAAAGTTAATCATGAAAAGGAATCCAAGAAACCTAAAAAGTTCAGAGCAGAGCAAATGCGAGAACTACGAAAGAAAATGAAAAAAATAGAAAATGAAAAAAAACGACGCGAAGCTATTAAGTACCTGGTCCATCGGGAATACAGTGTCCAGCAATAATCCTCGTTATATTACTCTATGTAACCATTACATTGAAGAGATTGTTAACTATGTTACATATTAATACGAAACACTTGTTATGATTTTATCCCCCGTTTTCCCAACCTAAACTACGCCTTCCGAGATTTTTTCTATAACGGTTTACGATAATCAAAGGTTTAAATACAATTATAATTGAAAAAAATAAAAAAATAAGAAATATTTTGCAGTTGAAAAATATATTATTTCACCATCATAAAGACTTGGATCAAAAAATGTTCTAAGTTATTTTCGACTTATATTTTAGAAACAAATCCGAAAAAAACTTGCTCTATCAATTAACCAATATAAAGGCGAAAACGTATGTGCGCATTGAGATGACAAATATTTATGTGCTTACCAGTACCTCCTTCTTAACAAAAATTTATTCAACACAAAAGTCTTCGACAAACACAGCGCTTAACATATTTTTTTATGATATGTTTACTCGCCTGGAAAATATTACTTCCGTAACAATACTGTGACATTACACACTTCAGTCAAATAGTTTCTGTGTACTTCCGTAACAATTACATACTTCAGTCAAATAGTTTCTGTGTAGTTCCGTAACAATTACATACTTTAGTTAAATATTTTCTGTGTACTTCCATAATAATTACATATTTCAGTCAAATAGTTTCTGTGTACTTCCGTAACAATTACATACTTGAGTTAAATAGTTTCTGTGTACTCCCGTAATAATTATATACTTCAGTCTAATAGCTCAAAACTTAAAGGGCAATTGTAAAAGTGGTCAAAAAACTTGACGATACAATACTTGGCAGTATCTTCTCGTTCTTTAGATCAGTACGGGTATGAATCATTAAAAAAATTTCACCTGCAAAGTCGTATGACGTCGTTATTTGGTATAACTGTAGCACATCAGATGACATAAAAATTATATGTACACAAGATGAGTGACAGAGTCCATGAAATACGGCTGATAAGGAAGGTTAGACTCGTGTTTAACAAAACAGTTTAGCATACAATGAAAATATAAAATTAAATGTCACCCGATGTGACAAGTTTCTGAAAAGGCAAAACAAATGAAGCAAATAAATATATTTTATTAGATACATAGTCGCGTAGCGAAACGGGAAAGCAAACGACGAAGCGAAACGGGGAAGTACAATTACGTGATATCCGTACGTCCATCCGCCACAGCCCTACAGTTTTTACAATATCAAACATGAAATATTAGGTCAATAAGTATGAAATGTCTAATTTCGAACTGAAAGTTTGACTTATGATATGGCAAGAAAAAAACAATACAATTAATTAAAATATGAGCCAAAACTATCAACATAGTTTTGTCACCTTAATGGTAGCTCATTTATGACGGCGGCAAGGAAGCTGAGAAAATGAGTGGTGATAAAATCGCGAAAGACATTTTCTACAGCTGATATGGGATCAAAAAATTTTTCTTGCAAGAAGCGATCCGAGACCTGTAAAAGATGATAGTCACTTGGAACAAGGTTTAAAGCAGTGCGTGACATAGTTTCCAAGTCCATCTCCTGTAGTTTAACCAAGGTTGTTTGTGCAAGATGTGGTCGAGCATTGTTAAGATCCCTAATCATCGATCTCTAATTACCAATCTCGACTGCTTAATCGCAAAGTTCGTCATTATTTCGTCTAATAAGTTATAGTTTTTTATTTTTTTTTTATATTTATCCAACCACTGTGCAGAACACTTGCCATTAATAAAAAGAACCCACTTTATCACTTGTAACAATGTGTAAAAATGGTTCACCTTTATGTCGTGACATCAAAGACAAGCAAGAAAAGCATTTCTCTCCTGGCACTCTTTTAATTCGGGCGGAACCCATCTATCCAGCTTTTTAACCTTGCCAGCCCGATTCTGTTAGGACAATAGCGTTAAGTCTTGTTGTCAATTCACTATAGAACCTTCAGATCATCATTATCCATCTTGATCTCAGGCTCCCAAAGTGGTTCATTTCAAAAATCAAAATCGGTAAGTCCAAATTTGTCAAAGCATCGACGCGCTTTGCGTTTATAGCCATATCCTTGGCTAATACTCCGATGATATTTCTAGCTGTCTGAGCTGTATTAGTTCCAGGACCAAACTCATATTTGAAGATAATGCGAATTTTTGACTTATTTATAACTTATGAAATTTAATCTACGAAGGATATTTTGACACATAACCTCAAACAAAACATGCTTCTTAGAGGCTAATAACTTACTTTCGTAATAAAAAAGGATGGGATATTGAGAATCAAAGTTGTTATTTTAGGTTGTTGGATATTTCATACTTAAATGACCTAATATGGACAAATGCATCATACGAAAATCCTTATCATTATGTAGCAAGGTTTAAAAAAAATTGTTTTAATTTGTCATGCAAAGTGGAGCAAAACAATTTTCTTACATATTTCGTTGAGTTGTGTTATTGTTCGATAGACCTTTTAAAATGAAAGTGACTGTTATAAGACTAAAAAATATTTCATAATTAAAATGATTATTATTGGACTGAAAAGTATTTTAAAATTACAGGTACTGTTATTGGACTGAAAAGTATTTTAAAATTAAAATAACTGTTATTGGACTGAAAAGTATTTTAAAATTAAAGTGACTGTTATTGGACTGAAACGCATTTTAAAATTAAAATAACTGTTATTGGATGGAAACATATTTTAAAATTAAAATAATTGTTATTGGATTGAAAAGTCTTTCAAAATGAAAGTGACTGTTATAAGACTGAAAAATATTTTAAAATTAAAGTGACTATTATTGCACTGAAAAGAATTTTAAAATTACAATCACTGTTATTTGATGGAAAAATATTTTAAAATAAAAATAATTGTTATTGAATTGAAAAGTATTTTAAAATTAAAGTGACTGTTTTTGAACTGAAAAGCATTTTAAAATTAAAATAACTGTTATTGGATGAAAATATATTTTAAAATTAAAATAATTGTTATTGGATCGAAAAGTATTTTAAAATTAAAATAACTGTTATTTGATGGAAAAATATTTTAAAATAAAAATAATTGTCATTGGATTGAAAAGTATTTTAAAATTAAAGTGACTGTTATTGGACTGAAAAGCATTTTAAAATTAAAATAACTGTTATTGGATGGAAACATATTTTAAAATTAAAATAATTGTTATTGGATTGAAAAGTATTTTAAAATTAAAATAACTGTTATTTGATGGAAAAATATTTTAAAATAAAAATAATTGTCTTTGGATTGAAAAGTATTTTAAAATTAAAGTGACTGTTATTGGACCGAAAAATATTTAAAAATTAAAATTACTATTATTTAACGGAAAAGTATTTTAAAATTAAAGTGACTGTTATAGGACTGAAACATATTTTAAAATAAAAATAATTGTTATTGGATTGAAAAGTATTTTAAAATTAAAGTGACTGTTATTGGACTGAAAAATATTTAGAAATTAAAGTTACTGTTATGGGATGGAGAGTCTTTAAAAATTTAAGTGACTTTTATTGGATTAAAAATTATTTTAAACTTAAAGTTATTGTTTACCATTTTCAATTTTTAAACAATGTGTAATACTAAGTTTATAAATGACGTGACCTCTCCCTAATTTTTCAACCATACGTTTGAAAAATCTGAAAAAAATTCTAAATACCTAATAACATTTAATTAAAACTATAAAAAATCCAAATTATTTCGTTTTATGTTCATCAATAATTTTAGGAGATATCTACGAACCGTATTTTGTACAGCTCCCAACTTCTAAAATCTCGTTTGTTTGTTTTTACTGTATGTGATAATATACGCGCTAATCAAATGTTATTATCAATTGAATAACGTGCTTATACGTCACTAGCTTCTGTCCCCATTTGACAGACTCGTATATATTGTTTATTAATATAGCTGAGTTTTCTACAGTAACAATGTTTGCATCCCAAATATTCTTGAAAAGGACGAAAGTGACTTATAACTTAGCTTGAAATTTAAGCTTTGCTGAAGTAGCGCAGAACCCAATGTGTGTACATCACAGGACATTTAACCTTTGCGTTAACGTTGAAATAATGTATTTCGAGAACGGGATAAAAAATTGATTTTATTCATCTTGATTTGTACTCAGTAACAATAGAAACCGGTTTGCCATACCGACTTAACAACAACCTGTATAACAATTCCCAGCCTCAACTGTCGATCCTAGAAAGATGAAATTAGCAGAGCGCATTCCTTTGTTACGTCAGCATCAATTAAGGGAAAGTTTTATTTAATTTTCACCCCTAATAGAGTGAAAGGATAGAAATGTGATTTTTACAGATTTAGACACTCTTTTCTCTTTAAAGCGAAGTTTATAGTATTTTCTCCCAACGTAGATTTGAATTGGTTTTTTAAAATTGTTCATCCTACTAGTCCAGCAAGCATATTGTAATGTGAAAAGTGTTTTTTCCGAAGAAAAACTATGTGGTATCTATAAATTCCTACACAAACGAAATCTCGAGCAGTAATTTCGAGTGAACAATTTTTCGTTATACTTTTAAAACAGTATTTTCATTTTCAGTATTATTTTCATTTTCCTTCCAGTTTGTTTTCAACCCTTATCTCAGCAACGGCAACTGTTACTTGTCGCTAAAATTAAATATGAAAAATTATTCCAAATCTAATTGGATTTTTTTTAGTTAAGGCAGAAAATGTTTCCCAAACATATTTGCATCTCAAAGGTACATTTGACCAGGACAAAAGAATTATCTGATCGAGAACCAAATATGGCCTAGATTTCTAAACTAATCTCAAAGCATTATATGGAGCAAAGTCTTAAATCTGTTTAGTAGTTTTCGTACAATGCTCTAACCATACACTAACAAATAATCCCTGAGGAAATATTCGATCGACACAAATGTTAGCTTCAATTTTGTTCTGAACTCTGAACGTAATCTCTGTAAAAATCTCATATTAATAAATAATACATAATACTCCGTTCTGGAAAAAACAAACAATTAAACATTGAAACAAGAAAACAAACAAAAATCATAAAAACTTGTCTTGGCTCCTACTCAATCCCAGACATAATCTTGAAAGAAAAATTTCCTAGATATATAAGAAGAAAAACCCCTCTAATTATGTTTTTATATAACAGTGTAACTTTACTAATGCTTAAGACTGTATTGGGGAGGGGGGAGTACTGGGGGTTAAAACCGTATTGGGGAGGGGGAGTAGTTTTACTTCATAAAAAGTATAATACCCCCCGTATTATACTTTTTATGCATATTTTTATCTCTAATAAACAAAGCGATATGTTACATATTATAAATTATTAACTTACGGACTTTCTATTGATTTAAATTCTATTAAAAATCTTTTCCTACACGTATAAAAAACGCAATATTTTAATTTGTCTTTTTCAATAACTCGAACTTTTTATGGAAATATTACCACTAAATTACCAATTTCAGATATTATTATCAAAATGACGATTCTGTTAAAACAATCATTTCACCTATTTGATGGCCAACGTAAATTTCATTAACTGTATTTAAAAAACACATTATCGAGATTATTGAAATTCTACTTAAAATCTCTTCCTACACGTATAAGAAAATTGCAATATTTTAGTTCGTATTTTTCAATAAATCTAACTTTTTATGGAAATATTACCATTATCTTACTGGTTTCAGATATTATTACCAAAATAACGATTCTGTTACAACAATTATTTCACCTATTTCTTGGCCGACATAAATTCCATTAACTGTATTTAAAAAATACATTATCCAGATTTTAATAAATATACAATTTAATTTCGGCTAAAAATAAAATGACCCATCACACAGTAACAACTATTTTACGATAAACGTATAAAAAATATTTTAAATACTTCATACATTTTAATATTGATATATAGTCACGAGAAACATAATGCTTTAATAACGTAATCTTTTGACATAGACATATTAATAAATCAGATCCGATTGTGATATAAAACTGGTAACTTACCGAGGCGCTTCCGACATCAAGGTAAGTCCAGAAGTCGGTTAGGGCCACAGTGCCATCCGTCGCTACCGAAAATAGCCCCGTGGCCTTTACGTTGTAGCCTTCAGCGCTGAAATCGTCGTGGCGATTAGTTGTATATAGCGACCAAAGTCAACTAAAATTCGCAATTTTTATTTGGTACATTAATTTGGTACATAACTATCTTCGACCCGAGGCTTTCCTTCCGTTAAAAGGAGACAAATTATCGTGTAATTTAAAAATTATTCGTAAAAATAAGACAATATTATTCACAATTAAATGAAACTACGTGATGTAATATTATTTTTCTTTAATTCTTTACTAATAGCTCACCTGAAGATGTTGTAATACAACGAAACCTAGGTCGTGGTAAAGAACTAAAGAAAGTAGAAATAATACTACACCACGTAGTTTCATTTAATTATGAATAATTAATTTCTACAAAATTAACGCCAAATATATTCAACACAATATTATTCAATTATTTTTACCTTTTTTGGAGTGATTTTTTAATTACGAAAAAAGTAATAAATTCTCTAGTGGAATTAAAAGAATCGTTTGTTTATCTTCATGAAACAGGCTACATATGTATAAGATTTTGCGAAGATTAGTTGAGTAGTGGAGACGTGAAAGTGAGACAGAAAAAATCTGAAAAGTATAGTTTCTTCCATCACGATCCACTAAAGGAAATGTGATATATATATTTCTTTATTTTTTAAGGTATCTTACCTCAAAATTAAAATCGGATTCTTTATAAGAACACTCACGTGTCAATTAGTCCATCTGTCAACCGATTTTCTCGAAAAACAGGCAACGTGAAAACTTGAATAGTCGGTATGTTAATACATCTTATTAACCTACATATTTTACTCATCAAAATATTTCCGTAATTTTAATTAGCATATTTAAATAAATATTCTAAAAAAATTACAAAATAGGATATTCCCCACACCAATTTCCGAAACTATTGAGTTATGAGAAAACCGGAATTGGTAAAATCTGACTAGAAAATTACTGGAAAACTCTAGCGATTTTCCCAGCATTTACAATTACTTAAACATCCATCATATTTTTACGCCTGTGAAAAAAATTTGTCAATATATTTACGTTTTGAAGAATTAATGTTTTAAATAAATTAGTAACTAAGTACCTTTAAACGTTTGAGTACCTAAATGTGTGCGGAACCCTCATGGTGCGAGTTCTACTCGTGCTTGACAGTTTTTCTGTTATTTCTCTTCTGGGTTCACTTTACTTGCTGGCTGAGGTGCCGAATAGAGCATGACACGTGCAATTTTATTAGGGGCGGATGATATCGAAATCTCACCACAGAGAATATTATGTATTTTTATGATATAATAAGCATATCCTTCAAGAATCCACATATACATGCACACACTTAAGTACGTTTATAGCATATACAGGCATAGACATACACGTGTAAACACCCACAAACCCCTATACCTACACACACGCCCACACTCAAATGTCATTTTAATGTACTTTCTATGTCATTTCATTATATTTTAATGTCATTTTAGTATATTTCCAATAATTTCATTATATTTTAATGTCATTTTAGTATATTTTCAATCGTTTCATTATATTTTAATGTCATTTTAGTATATTTTCAATGTCATTTCATTATATTTTAATGTGATTTTAGTATATTTTCAATGTCATTTCATTATATTTTAATATTATTTTAGTATACTTTCAATGTCATTTCATTACATTTGAATCTCATTTTAGTATACTTTCAATGTCATTTCGTTATATTTTAATGTCATTTCAGTGTATTTAAATGTCATTTCATTACATTTTAATGTCATTTTATTAATTTATGACTTTCAATGTCATTTCATTATATTTTAATGTCGTTTTAATGTACTTTCAATGTCATTTCTTTATATTTTAAGGTCATTTTAATGTACTTTCAATGTCATTTCATTATATTTAAATGTCATTTTAGTGTGATTTCAATCATTTCATTATATTTTAATGTCATTTTAGTATATTTTCTATGTCATTTCATTATATTTTAATATTGTTTTAGTATACTTTCAATGTCATTTCGTTATATTTTAATGTTATTTCAGTGTATTCTCAATGCCATTTCATTACATTTTAATGTCATTTTATTAATTTATGACTTTCAATGTCATTTCATTATATTTTAATGTCGTTTTAATGTACTTTCAATGTCATTTCCTTATATTTTAATGGCGTTGTAATGTACTTTCAATATCATTTTAGTGCACTTTCAATCTTATTTCATTATATTTTAATGCCATTTTATTATAATTTCAATATATTTTAATGTTATTTCAGTACACTTTCAATGTCATTTTAATGACATTTTAGATTCATCTGCCTAATCTTGGAGTTAAGCCGAAAACCGAAACTTAGATAAGCTAGATTAATATCATTAAGTGCAAACTTTATTGAGTGACTTTTAAACGACTTTATACGTATTTGGTAGTCACTAACGCCACAGGAAAAGCGGTAAAGACAGTACAACTATTGGCATGATACGGCAACTAATACTGTTAATATCCATACATTTTTAAGCTACAACGTTCATCATGATATTGTAGTTGTATTAAAATACTTACATCATTTTTCCAGAACCATTGCAAGGTATAATTGCAGCTACTGTGCCAGAAATAGCGTACGTATCTGAAATAATTTTTTTAGTCAATATCCATTATATAGTCATTAATCACAATTAAATGAAACTACGTGATGTATTATTTCTATTTTCTTTAAGTTAACTCAAAGAGAGTAGAAATAATACTACATCACGTAGTTTCATTTAATTGTGAATAATGAATTTCTACAAAATTAATGCCAAATTTATTCAATAATTGTCATTAATATTAAAAATCTGTTGTAAAATTTGATTGTTGTATTCATGTGTAGTCTCGATATGTGATAATTCATATTATGAAAGAATTATATTTTCCCGAGATTATCATTACAAGAGAACACAAAAAGCTTAGGTTTTTTTAATATGCATGAAAAATTAATAGATTTCTAGATAAGAAAAATTGCAGCCTAAATGTACATATCGTATGATGTACAATACCAAAGATATTTACATCTAAAAAGTGGTGATGGCTGCAGAATTCTAGTAAAGGCATTAAAAATTAAAATAATTATAAAAATGCTTATTTTGTAAATAATAAACATTTATGTCATTAAGAAGTTAATTTTATTAAAAATATACTGTCTCAGGATTACAAAAAAGAAAATATAGTGAGTAATAGCAAGGACCAAAAAGGTCTTACAAGTGCCTTAAGAAAATTAAATATAAATTATTTTTTTTAATATTTTTTTTATTCGAAAATCGTGTCATGAGTGACAAAATAAAATAGGAATTTACTTCTTCATAATTATATTATAAGAATTAATATAAATAGGAATAACAATACAAATTTGAACTAATATAAATAGAAGAATTAATATAAATAGGATAAGAAGAATTAATATAAATAGGAATAACAATACAAATTTGAACTAATATAAATAGAAGAATTAATATAAATAGGATAAGAAGAATTAATATAAATAGGAATAACAATACAAATTTGAACTAATATAAATAGAAGAATTAATATAAATAGGATAAGAAGAATTAATATAAATAGGAATAACAATACAAATTTGAACTAATATAAATAGAAGAATTAATATAAATAGGATAAGAAGAATTAATATAAATAGGAATAACAATACAAATTTGAACTAATATAAATAGAAGAATTAATATAAATAGGATAAGAAGAATTAATATAAATAGGAATAACAATACAAATTTGAACTAATATAAATAGAAGAATTAATATAAATAGGATAAGAAGAATTAATATAAATAGGAATAACAATACAAATTTGAACTAATATAAATAGAAGAATTAATATAAATAGGATAAGAAGAATTAATATAAATAGGAATAACAATACAAATTTGAACTAATATAAATAGAAGAATTAATATAAATAGGATAAGAAGAATTAATATAAATAGGAATAACAATACAAATTTGAACTAATATAAATAGAAGAATTAATATAAATAGGATAAGAAGAATTAATATAAATAGGAATAACAATACAAATTTGAACTAATATAAATAGAAGAATTAATATAAATAGGATAAGAAGAATTAATATAAATAGGAATAACAATACAAATTTGAACTAATATAAATAGAAGAATTAATATAAATAGGATAAGAAGAATTAATATAAATAGGAATAACAATACAAATTTGAACTAATATAAATAGAAGAATTAATATAAATAGGATAAGAAGAATTAATATAAATAGGATAAGAAGAATTAATATAAATAGGAATAACAATACTACTTGCTAAAATTTAACGTCCTTATTTATAAATAATAAATAAACTTGAAATAACAAAAATATTTATACATTATTAACAAACGACAAAATTTATTTAAGATTGGCCTATGTCTATGAATAACAACTACTTGAGAGAAACTACCACTAAGAGCAATCCGGCGTAGCTTTTGACTTATAAAAGCAGCGAACCAATGGCTGGTCAGGATTTACAGTGAACAGGGTAGGGAGCAGACGTCAGACGCAGAGCGTCTCTTGACAGAAGAGCGCTTTATGTCCTGATTCGGTAAAATAAATATACCAACTTTAAATGTGCACACGCCCAAGTAACCAACTGCCATTTTGTAAAATGATCTTATTAAGGCATTTTTTTTTAATTATAAACAATTTGAAATTAAAAATAATATACGATAGACATGATTACACTTAACATTTTCAGGATATGGCCATCGGAAATTTTATAATCCATTTTGCATACTTACTCTTGCAATGAGTAGAGGGTTGATTATAGTTTTTTGAGGTAATATTTTCACCAAAAATTGGCATAACTAGATACAAATATGGAACAGAAATTGTATTTTATACAAAATCTTTTATTAATACTGGAAGCCAAGGTTTTGTTAATCAGCAACCATTGTTTCGGTGTTCGGAGAAATACCCAGGAGATCTTTCCCATTACTTTTGAAATATTTTTGGACCGTTTTTAGCTCTTTACGGGAACATTTTAAATTTAATTAATTATTTTTAAAACCTGCATTATCATCTACGCTTTTATATGTAACTATCAGTAATTTGCAACGTGGTCTGAACTGGGCACCGAAATGTTTTCGTATACTTTTAATGTATTCATTTCATGTTCTTTTATCAGACATCAGTAATAATTTTCAAATTCTGCGAAGGTCGACTTGCGTTCTTTCTCCTCACCCCCAGCCAGATTCCGTTTGTTCCTGTAGGCCGCCGATGCCCACCACCCGTGTTGTTTAATTTTCCATCTAATTTTTTTATGATCATAACTTCGAAACCATTTAAAACATTACAATGAAACAAAAAGAATGAGGTTCCAGATTTACTCTGGTTCTAGATTTAACTGTGTAAATTCCAGATTTAACTGTGTAGGTTCCAGATTTAACTGTGTAAATGGCCTGAGTAGTTTCCGAGTTAAATTCATTCATACACACAGATTATCATACAGAGAGATAGATATTGTTTAATATTAGTTTCGTTTTATAATCGAGTAGGCAAACGGAAAAGTATTTAAAAGCTGACAATTCTAAAATTACAAACAGGTGCTTTAATTTTATTTTTCTCTATGTTGTATAATTTCCATAATTTTTCACATCAGTATTGTGTCAATTTAAATATTTTATAGATTTATTGAAATCTTTAAATTAATTATTGATATTAAGATCGGAAGATCTCTTGACGCCTTCATATTTCTGGAAAGTCAAAAAAATCGCGTAGATACAGAATTATTCCCACTCACCTGACTCCAAGATTATTTTAGGGAAGGAGAACTGGAAGAGAAACTGGTTGGCCGAGGGTCCTTTGGAGACGCTGTCCAGATGAAAGTTGGAAATGCCGGTCAGTGTCCCGTTTTCCGCCTTGAAAGCAACACTGTGTGAGGAAACCAACAAAGATTATGTTAGTGACCTAATATTACTGAGATAAATTATGCCAAGAAAACTTATAGACTGTTTTCTACGCTTTGATCCACGACTCCGCTAGCGTGTTATACGGTAAAAATGGTGGAGCGATATAAATATTATTTGTAAGATCAGGCAATATTAAACATTCCTTAACGTTTTTTTTTATTACCAAAAACAAAGAAATTCTCTTCCTGGATAAAAATAAAAATACCAATTATTCATCTCCATGACACAGGCTACATAACTTTAAATAAAATTTCACGGAGACCGACTGATTGGTAGAAGAAGCAAGACAAAAAATGAACAAATTCAGTTTTGATTACTTATTTTTTAATGAGGATAGAGCAATTACCATTAGTTTTTATAATTATATAAGTTTTTAGTATGTTACCTTCTTTAATTTTGCATCAGAGGACCTATTTTTATAAATTTCAAATTGTATTTATAAAATTTATCTTAATGGTACTAAACCGTTTCAGATACTAGTGCTAATTTAATGCCTAAATAACTATTTTTTTTAATTGCTTCAAGATCTGAAGCTAGATTCAATATATCTATAACTATTATTAAATTATGAGGACGTCCAACGAGCTATATATCTGTGGTTTTCAATATATATAGCTCATTAGATGTCCTTTATAATGTATTTGAAACCTTTCTCTTCAACTATTTCTTTTGTACCTTTACATCATAAGGGTTAAAATTATTGACCTAAATCAGCTTAAAATAGATCTTACTTGACAAGTGGTTCATTTAGATCCAAAGCGAAAGGTCCAACAGTGGCAGGATCCAGTGACGGAACTCCAAGCTCTGGAATACCATTCTGGATAAAGGGCTGCAGCGCCTGGATGATTGCTCTTATCACTTGGTTCTCAAAAGATTCGGTGGTTGCTGTTGCTGCATTAATACGTAATAATGTTTAAAACGTAATATAAATACAAATTAATCGAAGATTTGAATGCAATTTTAATGGAGGAAGTAAATAAAGGAATATTTAAATCTTTATGTAAACTTTCAAAGTACCACCTATCTCCAGGTGAAGAAGGGAACAGTACTCCTTCATGCACAATGCCGTATCTTTCCAAGCTATAGTTTAAATGGATCAGGTAGATCATGGCATAGTTCTCTTTATCTTCTAATATTGAAAATATATGATTTCCATAAACAATCTTAAGAAATAAGATGAGATGTATTTGAGAATTATTAATTTATTATTTACATTTATCGATACATTAAAGGTCATCTCATCCCAAGGTTCTGCGGAAGGGAGGGGCCTGTCCTGGGTATCCATTGAAGAAGAATCATAAGGTTAAAGAATTAATGGATTAATAGAATATAAATTTATAAATCAAAATATGTTTAGAACACATAATTAAATAAGAATTATAAAAAATAATGACGATATGTTTCTGCAATTTCACTCATAACAAACAAGTCACAGTTGCTGACGTATTCAACAGCTTTAACGTGACCGCGGGCAGTTGTACGTCGGAAAATTACGGACTTCCAGTACAATTTTATTTTAGATAATATTAGAGAAAGAAGGTAACAATTGTAATAAAAGAAAGAAGGTATATGAATTATCATGTAAGACGACACGACCATTTTATGAAAAAAAGGTAACGATTGCGTTAGCACAGGAATTACCGCGTACAAAGATGAAAGTTTACCCAACCCTATGCCTGGTATGCACAGGGTTTTTCCTCTTATCAGTTGGAAGATATATTTTATAAGTGCAATGTCTATTCTGAATTAAAACGAATGGAAACCTAACGTACTCAGCAGTAAATCAATAGGAAATAAGAAAGTATGTAAAATGAATCCAAGTTTTCGAAATAATTTTATTACTAGGTCCACTATATATCCACAAAACGTCGGTGGCAAAACAAATTTGACTCCCAAATAAACGATCTTAACCAGACAATTCAGTGGGGTCCTGTGGACTGTATTTTCAAATTTAATGGAAACGTCTGCTCGCTTGATACACTCTATTCGAAAAATGACGCGGATATCATATTACAACCTTCACCATTGGCTCCATCCTTGACAGCTCTAAAAATATTCGTATCTCCACTAATAACAAAAAACGGACAGCTTTCACGCGTTACCACATAATTACCATAATGTTGAATAACAGAGGCCCGAGATTCAAACCCTGGCTTGGTTCTGATCGTCTGAAATAAGGCCCGGATATACAGTGTCCCACTTGTACGTTTCACTTTCTACTTAAAGATACGTATAGAAGAGTCGTAAATTTTGAACGAAGATGCCTGCCACGTCAAGGCGATTTGGCAAGGTATCGTTATCTATAGAATTGAAAACATTGTCAAAATACGCGACATACTTGAAGTCCAATGTCAACGTGTTAAAAAACATAGTCAAGGAGACGTGCAAGGAGAATGCCACCGAACGGCCGACACGAAATCTATGCTGATCACCACAGGAATTGACTTCTGCAGCTAATATATCAATTTAATTCATTAAAATGTTTATAACACGAAATATTAAATTATATTAAAAACTTGGGTACTATTATTCCAACTAATAAAATATTATGAAAAATAAAAGTACTGCTTCAGTTCCGATTATACATAAATTGTAATTTGTAACTTGGTCAAACTAGAAAGGAAGTAACTGAAAACTAATTTGTGAGAAGTTTGCTTTATAAAATGTAAACTCTTCACTAATTTTTCTTCTTTAAATTAAAAAATAAACATGGGTTTACGTATCCTTTAGAATTTAAAAAAAATCTAAAAAGATCACAGAAGCAACTGAGCTGCAATATTCAATGATGAAATTTTATTAAAATAAGATGTGATAGCGGTAATTTCGTACAAATCTTTTTGCTTTTCATGATAAAATATAGTATGAAGAATACCGGAGAGATGGCGTTTTCTGCGAATTTCTTATGATTATCAGTTTGTTTTTTATGAAGAAGAAAAAGGCATGTAAATTCATGAAAAAATCCCTAGGAAGATCAGACAGACCTTGTAAGTAATTGAGGAGAACTTGAAGAGATTCAAGAAAACGTAAGAACTGAAAGGTCTACAGCAAGATTGTAAAGTTTATTGTGTTACATGCGGACTCATAATAATAGCTTCTAACTTGTTTCGCATTAAAGTCAAATATTATATAGTATATTAAATAAGGGAACATATCGGAAGTCCCTGGCATTAAGCAACACAAATCTAAGCCTTCTAAATGATTTTCTCACTACATCTGCCAAATACCCATGAAAAGTCAACCGCAAATCAAATTGAACTCCTAGATATAATGTGTGTCAATAAACCCTTGTTTAGGGTTTCCAACCCCTGCGCTTTATGTGTGGTACTCTAATATAAATCTTTGACATTCCTCAAAGAATGTGACTAAAATCCTGCTGTTTGACTACCTGCATAGATGCATACACGCTAACAGGTTAAATTATTTTTTTTAATTCTCGTACAGTACCCAACGCTGATAGATAAACTATAGGAGTACACCATGCGATTCAGATCAACAAGGTTTTTAAAAACTACGTACAAAACTTTAGAACTAACATGTTTCCACAGCTTATATAAAGATTAATTTATGTATATATTCCACCTAAGTTCTATGTATTCTATTTACGTCTGTATATGATATCCAGATTCAAAATAAGCCATTATATTAATTTCCAAGCTTGAAATAACCACTTTTTGTATAGTTTATTGTTAGGGTTTTGTTATGTAACTAAAAATAACTAAAATGTTTTCACATGCATCCGTTCACCCGTCACAGCCTTAAAACTTTTATAGTGTAAGAACTGTGTGCACAATATATTTACAAGAATGTACATCATATGAAGGTCTTCGTTAATAAGCAGTAAGATGACAAAAAATTATACTATTTTCCCGAAATCTGAAGTGGGCATAAACAGTCTTTGACGTTAGCTAAGTAACTTAAAATAAAATTGAGGAACTTTTAAAATTAAAGTTTAAAAACATAAAAATGAAATGAATTTAAAAAAAAATAGAAATCTTTAAAAACATTGACCTATAGAAATATTTATGGCATTATTAACAATTGTCGTTAGGTATGTAATATAAAATAAAACTGAATTTTGCCCAATAATTTTTTTTACATCCCATTTGTGAAATATCACTTTTCAAAATGATAAACTTCTCTTCATGAAATATCACTTTTCAAAATGATAAACTAGTCATCCCTCCCATCTGGTTTTCCAGTCATGAGTTTGGAAAACCTAAAAAAAAATCTTGACCCTGCCTTTGATACAAACTTTCAATACAAATAACTTTAGCTAACTTGTACTAAACATTTTAAGATATCTGGACTATTATCAAATACAACTTATTGCGGGTTCTGACTAGCACTAAGTTTTGAAATATCTCATTACGCAAACAATTTTTTACATTAATAACGAGGATGTGACGAACATAATATCGTAATGTTGAAATAATTACATAGGCCTTTAAAGATCTCGGAAATCATTTTTCCTTTCAACATAATTTATGGGAAGTCTCAAGAAGACCAAATGATACTGGTCATCCTCCATCTGATTTTCCACACAAATATTGCCCTCAGGAAATGAGGATATGCTTTCTTCTGAACGTAAATGACATGTAACACTAGATTCATGCGTCATGTATCACCTTAATTGAATATAGTAAAAAGCTAAATTCACAAAAAGTTTATAAAAAGCAAGAAAAATAAAATCCACTTACTGCCGGTATTGCAAGAACCAAAACCTAAATTCAAAACGAGACACGTAAAAATACAAAACAAATTTAAATTTCCCATCGTAAGACTGTTCAAAAAAGAAGCTTTCGAACCGAACTCAGCACCTTCACTTGACGTTTGCACGTCGCAGTATCGTTATAATGAAATCTCGCAATTTGTTTGAACACAGATAAAAATCATATCATCACGTTGAACTGCTTGTTTATGCAAAGATATTTCATCAGACCGGAGAAAGAGATAAAACATATTCTCTGAAATTATTTCAGTAAATAGTTGAGTTGTTGCTGTAATATTTCGTCGGTACAACAAACTAATCGCACTGTTCGGGTGAAACAATGTTACATCCCTAATTAACTTGATCTTCCGGCTTGGTATATATACTTTCTTTTCTTCACCCTTCTCTCTACATAACCCAAAAGTTTATTTATTATGCGGCAGCTAAAGTTTTGAGAATTTTATTTAATTATGTGTGGTATTGGTAACATGCCTCGACATTGATCGGATAATAATAGTGATTGTAAACACAAAATAGGTTTAAGTCATCGATTAATAGGGTTCGATATCCAAAGAGACCACGAGAGACGTCAACATGACAATTCTATGCGAATACGTCTCTCTGACTGTTATGTTAGAGTATCTCATAGACACGTTGTTTCCCTCACTTAAGTATTTAGATTTAGGATAATTTATTTTGGTCAGCAAGCCACTGTGAGTATTTTTAAGTGCCATTAATCATTAGCAAATGGCTCTGGAGTTATAAAGATTCAGACACGATCTAATCTCGAACACATCAATAATAGAAGCGACTTAGGTTTAATGGTGGGCAAGTGCATTTTGTACCGAACTGCAAATTAATTTCTTGGAATTCCTTTTATTAAAACAGACTTATACATTAATTAATAAATGATATCAATTGAAGAGCTGGTAGATTTTCTTTCTGAACTTCTTATTTCTGATTATTCTTCTGTCTTTCTTCTAGCGAAAATATTTCAAAATAACTCCAGCAATTTCTAAAATTTTCTCATAAATATAAATATGAAAAACATATTTAAATTCGCACATTAGAATAGTTTTGTCGATTTATATACAAACAGATAATTTTTTTATATTCGATTTTTCTCATTAATTTTATCAATGCTAATCACAATTAAATGAAACTACGTGCTGTAGTATTATTTCTAGTTTCTTTAAGTAATTTACCACGACCTAGGTTTCGTTGTATTACACCATCTTCAGGTGGGCTATTAGCAAAGATCTTTGCTAATAGGCCACCTGAAGATGTTGTAATACAACGAAACCTAGGTCGTGGTAAAGAACTTAAAGAAAGTAGAAATAATACTATATCACGTAGTTTCGTTTAATTGTGAATAATGAATTTCTACAAAATTGACGAAAAATATATTCAATGCTAATCAAGTTTATTGAAATATGGCAAACTATTAATTTTGGGATGAGTTACATAAATAATTTCATCTGTTCATTTCATCTCTCACGTGAGGCAGTTTAGGTGACATAACAGAGTATACGATTATGTTGAATCGAAATTACTAAACGGACACACATTCAACTACTAACGTAATCGATAATGGAAATATTAAATACCTATTACAATAGCTCGAAACAAAATTTTGTGGATATTTTGAAATATATAAGCTGTATTGTGAACGTCAATATATTCTCAAAAATTTTCATTTAGACAAAAGTGGGTACGCTCTTTGAAAAACGTAACAGCATTAAAAATCCTAAAGTTTTATTCAATTTTATTAAGTTTTATTAAACATGTCAATTAAAAAAACAAAAAGGTGGTTGAACAAAAACTTAATAAATTCTCAAGTCTGAATTCTCAGATCTGACGTGAAGTTTGCTACAAATGATATCCTACAGCGCCGTAAGACAGTTTTTTATTATCTATGCCCTCCCGAGTAAGGGTAAATAAAAAATAAAAATTATTTCCGGTTTTTGACAAAGTTAAAAATGTCCTTTTTTATAGGAAACAGTATTTTGCCTTCTTAGTTTAATAGATTCCTTAGCAACATAAGAAACTATTAAGAGTTGGAAAAAATGAAATTCACATTTCGTATCCTTCAAAATTCGTTACAAATCACCTAAAAGTAAAAAAAAAAATTAGCGTCATTAAATCCACTTAGATGGTGAAAGAAAACACTAATTAAATTTTTAGTTACTACCCTATGACATTACTAGACCGCATTTAATACTACCACAGTCGGCCGCTATATTAAGTCAACAACTCATTATTGTGTATATAAAAATTACGTATGAAAATGATGAATTCTCAGAAGATGCTTTGTGTAACTTGTTTGTTTCGTTGCTGTGACGACATTTATATAATTACACTTGTCTCAGATTGCTCCAAGATCAAGTACGTAGTCGTAAAGCCTTGCTTTAAAGCAAGGATAAAGAATTTAATCCTAAATCCTAACTATAAATATTTTAATCTCTCGGAGTTTTACATATTGACAGTACTTTAATTATACAATATCTCAAAATTATATTACAATGCATGATGTAAAATTCTCAAAGACACTAGCATTAGTTACAATCCTTGAATTAGTGACATCCCGCATTGTCTCTTTGGACACGGAACGGTATTTTATCGTGAATTAGCGATTTGTTACACTGTGCTACAGAATATAGAAATTATAATTATTAATATTAAAAAAAATATTACAATTATGCAATTATATTTTTCAATAACAATGATGTTAAAAATCACAGAAAATTTATGACAAATACAATGATTAATCCATCTAACTATACTACAATATTTAATGTTGATCCATTTCACGAAGTTTATTTTCATTCATCACAAATAAATCATATTCCAATCCAACCCTGATCAGGTGATTGAGCTATTGTACACCACAGAAAAGTAAGGAATTCCGATATATTTCGTTTCTAGATGTCGGTATTACAAAAAAAAGAAGAATGGAGGTAATCGGATAACTAGAACTTTTTGTACTCAAACTGATGATTACTGTGAAAACTTTCCTTATGATAATCGGAAAACAAATTTGATCTGAAGACATATTTCTCATCTGTACCGCAAAGTATGGTAACCCAAAATATACTAGAGGAAATGAGTAGGAAATAGAAAAAGGAAATAACCATACCCGTCTCATGTATAAAATTAAATCCATGTCTTTGGGCACATTAAATAATGAAGCTTTATTTAGTTTCGAATGGGTTCCGAGTAAATGGAACTTGTCAAACAATTAAATAAAAGTTTCAAAAATTACGTAAGTCAAATGCAACCTTCTGAATGATTTTTTCGCTACACCTACCAAATGCCTAAAAAAATTCATGCGCTAGCCAAATTCGACTCCTAAGTTGATCACTAATTTACTGAAATCGGTATAGAGATGTTTCACCATGATATTAGGTACCTGTATAAAGCACTATCGCAATCATAATCTTGTCGAAGACAGAACATAAGAAGAATAAGATCTTACTGACCTGTCTCACTAAAGGACGTGTAACATGTATATCGATAATGGCTGAAAAAGAAATATTTTATTTTATCACTGATTCAAAACTGTATTGACGCCACCAGTGCTAGTAAGATATTGTAAAGAACTAGCCGAAAAGTTTAAACCTGCTTACTTGGCAATGAAATGATGTTTATTCCAAAAGAAGCTGAGAATTTTTGCAGCAATGAGGGATGATAAAGAAAATTTATAATCGAAGAAGTAATGATGATGAGAAATTAGATTTTTCGGGAAGATGCTTATTTCCTTGGCATCTCAACTTATTGAAACTTAAAGTGATATTTTTAGTTGAACGATGTCAGTTTAATACAGTTTTGGAATATATTTAATTTGAAATCATTTTTAATTCAAAAACGATTTGCGAGATTTTTAGTTTGTCACTAATTTTTAAGAAACTATACTTAAAGGCAAAAACGCATTCCTTACGGTGAGATATCGGTCTATATCTGCCTGTCACGGCTGTTTTTCTCAGCTTGCTATCAACTTGATAGTTGGAATATTTAACTTGTCTGCAACTGTATAACATAACATATCATGTTATGTATATAGTATATCATGCTTGTCCGAAAAAAAATGGAAATATTTCCATATGTATTCAAAGTGGGATCCAAAATGGAGAGTTGAAATTTAAAAATAATCGTAATAAGGTCTATTTGGGTATTATGCGAGAGGGCACTTTTCTGTACATTCTAAGACTAATTTTTTTTGGTTATATTTATAATTTGAATTTACTATACCAATTTTGAACTAAATCTTAACTACATTCCTAACTTTACACTTTATTTAAAATAAATCTATATTATATTATAACTTATAACAACTAACTAATTTATAACTTATAATATATCTATATTATATTATAACTTATCAAGTATTTCAATAGCATTTCAAGTAACAAATAAAGTACATTAATTAAATCTTCTCCGTCTTTAAGGTAATAGGATTTCCTGTGTTGTGTCAAATTAAGCCGCAGCTACTCCACTTCCACGCAGTTTCCTTTCCATCAATACGTTTCAATATCAGCTTCGCCACCATACTTCTCCTAGAATCTAACAATTTTGGTTCCCTAGAAGCTGCATTATACTTTTTTAGTAGATTCTAATCTCATAAAGATGTACACTCCCAGTAGAAACTCAGTCTCTCGATACTTTAAACTAAAAAGGTAAACTTCCTTTGGCTACTTTTCTATTTGAACTAGAAATACCCAGTTTTCAAAAATCTTCTTCGATCTGATCTTTCGATTGATCTCAGGGTCTTGAGCCTCCTAAGTTTCCTGGGAATAATTTCTTTACTGTGATATTCTGGTTTATTCTTTCAATGAGAAGTCTGTTTTTTTTTAATTTCTGTGACAATGGCAATTTCTTTATACTTATCATAATTACACCAATTCCTTTTACAATACCTTTTAGTCTAAATTTATCTTTTGGAAATGGAGATCCTTTACCATTTATTATTTTTATATAGAAGCCATTCTAATTATCTGTATAATTTTTATTTTCAGATATGTATTGCCGAAACAATAATATTTTATGATACTTGTGAAGTGAACATGATTATAATATCGACATAAACAAGTCGTTAGTGCGATATAATAACCCATTTATTTTAATAACGCCATCGACATTTAAAATATACTGAACAAATAATGCTTCTCAATAATGAATATTTGAATATTTAAATAAAATTGAGGTTAATTTTTGAGGGTTGGCGTAGCTGACAGGCAAAAACAGAACTTTTATAATTTCATCATGTCTGGTCGTATGTTTCAATATCCTAGATATCGTATTAAAGAAAAGAATGTTAATACTGGCTGGAATGTATGGACAACATTTGCCTTGTTGTTTTCTTTTTCTCTTTTGGAGTCTCCTGGTTCCATTCTCTCGTTTGCTGTTTAATATTTTTGGTTATCTGTTTTTAAATCTGTTACTTACAGTTTGTATTTTTCCAAGAAAAGAAATGAATTTTAGTTTAAAGAACTGTAAAAGAATCTTGCTTTTTTATATAATTTGAATACATAGTTCGTCCAGTTTAAAATCGATAGAGATGACATTTTATAGAAAGACGTAGTTTAATTACGTGAACAGGTTGAAATTAGGTGAACATTAGAAAACGTATTTTTTATAGTCTATAGATATATTTTGAACTTGATTCATATTTCGAACTTGATTTTGTTTCTCTAAATGTTTTTACTTGGTTTTTATTAAGGAACGCAATTTATTTTTTAACAAACCAAATTACTAACAATTAAGCCTTTAATTTTAATAAACAGAACGTTTATAGAAAAAGGCTTTAAAACACTAAATTACCAGTGTAATTAATATTTTTTCTGCAAAGTAATTTTAGTATTGCTGAATATTCCAATCCCAATCAGAAGTTTACTTTCTATGACCAACAAATGACGCGTAATGTTTCTTTATATTAGTCAATTTTTTGTTGTGAAACCTTATAATTATCGCTTCGAAATAAGTTTCCATAGGCTTCTACGATTCACGCATCGAAAAATTTCACTTTGAGGAAATTTTTTTGAAGAAATTTCACTTAGTACAAACATAGTTACAATGAAAAAAGACACTGAAAAAGACTTCATTCATGTAAAAAAATTTCTGAAGTAGTTTCAGGTAAAAATTGATTTTTTCCGTATAATCGAAGGTCACTGAGAGTTTCGGAGCCAAAGAACTTAAAAGATGCACACCTGTAGTAAAAAGGTTGTTGTCACGCTGTCATCATTGGAATGGTTATATTATTTGACAGGTCAGATCAGATTTGCGCAGTAAATTTTGATTATGTGATAATTTTGGTGAAACCTAGTTCTCTGTCTTTATATGTTACTCTGGATTTAGTTTGGTAAATTAATTACAGTATTAAAAACGTATTGTTTTTCTTTAAAAAAACCCAATACGAAGAGAAATTACCCAAGAATATTTAACTAATTTGGTGAATATATTTTTCTGTTATATATTTTATTTTCGTACGAGTGTTCCTCCGATCCCTAAGATTTATATAAACGACCATATATTGGAAAATTTCGTTTTAATGGCGGTTTCGTGTGATGGGTTTAATACCTTCCAGATTGCTTGTTAATTTTTACTTGAAGACTGGAGTGATGACTGGAGACATGAAACTGATACCTCGAAATTTTCTCTCGTGATATCTATTCATAATCACCACATTATATGTTTCTTCCATTATCGCGTGATATGTTTCTTCCATCGCATTCACCATCGACCATGTCCGAGTCTACTGAGGCGTTCTAGAAATTAACAATGGAGCTCCTTATCGGATGGTAGTAAAACGGATGGTATTGCAAAATAACTGCACCATCGACCAGATCAGAGTCTGCTGATGAGTTATGAAGATGAATAATGCAACTCATTATTGGATGGTAGTAAATCGACCTTGCTTGAATATATTTGCTATTGGTTAGTTTTTACTTAAATCATTACTTTGCAAAATCTGATATTGATATGGATATGGATTGATGATTGGACATTGGATATGGAGAACGGAACTCGTCAACGGCTAACAGCTAAACCACTGGCGGTTATCCCTTTGTTTTTGTATATGATTGATAATCAACTTTAGACAAAGTGGAAATTACCTATGTACTAGTTTTGCCCGTGATTTTTAATAATTATACAACCTTCTAAAAAAAATAATTGAATTTTAGTTATAGTGTGATGATTAATATAATTAATCATTGAAAATTCAAAAATAAAATATCTTTTAGAAACCGACTTCAAAAAAGTGTGTACTAAAAAGTAAAAAAACAATTAACTCAAAACAGCTATCTACTTAATCACAATAAATAACTAAGTTACTTATTTTTGAACCAGCTCCGATCGATTGAAACAAATGTAAAATTTTATATTCCGCATACGCCTTTATGAATCTATTTCGTATTGTGAGTACATTAAAAGTTTATGTCTTAAATTGACATTATATAAATTAAATTAAATTATAAATTTGTTTAAAACATTTCAGGCACCGACTTAAAAAATGAGTTACTTATTTATTGCGCATAAGTTTATTGCGCATAAGTAATTGCGTTACAGAACGATTTTGCTCTCGAATTTCGAATATTAGATTTCAAGGGCGAGCAATACTACAATAGTAGTAAGTTTATCAAAATATCTGTTTGCATGTTACATCACTCGTTCACTGATGTTAAGAACGAAGTAAGTTTTCTATGGGAAAACGATAGATGGCGTGGCAATGGCGTGACTTGTCACCATGTTACACAACGGTTATACCCACTATTTTTATAAGGTAATATAAACGTAATATGTGTAAAAAAGCTTATGAATGATATGAAAAAGTCAGAAAATATGTGTCGAAAACAGCAAAAGTAGAATTTCGTAGGACAATAAATAAAATTTGGTCGAAATGATAATATTTAGACACTTTGAGATAATTATTTTTTACTTTTTAGTACCAACTTTTCCGAAATCGGTTTTTTATAAGATATTTTATAGTAATTGTTGGCTTTATATATTATAATTTCGGCTTGCTCGCTGGCCGAATCACTATGCCACAAGTAGAGACGAAGGCAGATCTGAAATTACAAGTGCGACAAACATTCAGCGACATTTAATATACAAAGTAATTTTAGACCAATATTTAAGAAAAATTAACTAGGAACGCCTTCGTAAAACAAAATTCAACATGTGCGCGAGAAAAGGTTTGCTATTCAGCCCATACATCATACTCATTGCTTACTCTAATCGATTGAAAATGCGCTGCAGTGGATACATTGTACTCTACAAAGGTATAAAGATAAACATGACAGACGATACCGGAAGATAACAAAATATTTCAATTAATTTTATAAAACTCACACATTTTCACAAATCTGTTTAAATTACTGATGAAGATAAAGATAAAACATTGATACCATAAGTAGAAACATGAGCAGGTGTTTACACTGCGACAAGATTATTTGTTTATATAATATATTAGTGACGACACATCAATATTTATTACCATAAGCGCATTTTGTTTCAATAGCTTCTTTGAATTTATGATACATATATCTGGTTTATTGAATTATTCAATGTTCGGATTTAGCCGAGTACGGCTCAATCTTGTAAGGTAAAAAGGCTTGTATCGAATCATTTGGAACTAACCCATATATATATATATATATATATATATATATAAATGGTGAAATTTTCTGCTGGATTTCATTATTATGTACAAGTATTTCGAATATTATGTTGGTACTGCTAGTTTGCTAAACCCAAAAATATTTCCAGATCCAATTTTGTCTTCTGTTAATATCATTTGTAATAATTTCCAGAATATACCAGTTAATTTTTTTGTAGGTCTTCCGATTGTCTGCAGTGTACTCTTATAATAATTTAATATAGCTATAATGTTTTAAATGTTTAATACACATAAAAGATTATTAAATATTGTTCATACGAATACGTATAACTTACATATTATAAAAATATTTGTTTATTTACTTTAATGTATTTAATTTATGTATACAGCGGACTTATTGCTACGAGGGTAATCTCTTACAGCCAATCTTAAGACCAGTGCAGCCCTGTTCGGCGAACGAACATGAATCGAACCCGAGTCCCCACCTTATGCCGCGTCGTCAAAGGCCGTTTACCTTGTGATCAACCCAACGACCAACCAAAACACACATTAATTATATTGTATACCCTATGTTCATCTGGATACTATAAGCAATACGATGGTTAGGTTTATGACAATCTAATAAACCAATTTTACACTGAATTCCAAAAAACAAAGAAATGAAACGATAGTATCTATATCTGTAAAGTTATTACAATTGAATTATTGACACCAAATTTTTGCCAAATTTTGCTCGATAACAGTGTTGAAGTTGCAAATACATTACGTGGAAAACAGAACAATGTACTTAATAATCCACCGTAAATCTTTCAAGGAACTTTGCTGCATAGCCACGTACCTTTGTACAGTTCGAATGTATCATCATCATCAGAATTATTTTCCTATTTATCAACACTAGATGGCGTTACGTCAACGTTACGTATTGCCGCGTTACAGGACGATTTTGCTCTCGAATTTCGAATATTATTTTTCAAGGGCGCGCAATACTGATTCTAGTACATCACTCGTTTACTGATGTTAAGAACGAAGTAAGTTTTCTATGGGTAAACGATAGATGGCGTGGCAATGGCGTAACTTATCACTATGTTACACAACGGTTATACCCTCAATTTAAGATAATATAAACGTAATATGTGTAAAAAAGCTTTTCAATGATATGAAAAAGTCAGAAAATATGTGTCGAAAACAGCAAAAGTACAATTCCGTAGTTCAATAAATAAAATTTGGTCGAAATGCTAATATTTTCAATTATTACATTTTTTTAGGATAAGGGGTTACATTCAGGTGTTTAATGTTTGGAGACAGGAATATAAAATGGTAAATGTAATCCTAGTTTCATTTTTAAAAATCTACGTATCTTATAGCATTCCACTTATTGGGGTGCGCGAAAACAATTTCCGCGCCCCAATTTTAGGAGCATCAAAAAAATTTTAATTTTACTACATATTAATTGAAACATCATTTCATATACAATTATATATAACATCATTTCATATACAAATCATTTCAACATCATTTCATATACAATTAAATAGAAACATCATTTCATATACAATTATATATATTCTTGTTTCAGTGCAAAAACAAGATTCTTTATTTTACCACGTGAACAACGCTTCTTGTTTCATTACTGGGACAAAGCTCCTTGCATCACCATAGAAACAAGTTTCTTCTTTCACCACGGGAACATGGCTCGTTGTTTCACCACGGAAATAAGGTGTCTTATTAAGCCCGGGAACAAGGTTCCTTGTTTCACTACGAAACCAGGTTTCCTGTTTCGTCACAGAAGGCTCGCTATTTCACCACAGGAACAAGGCCCTTCGTTTCTTCACAGGAACAATGATAAATGGTATTACTATGGTAACACGGTTCCTTGTTTCACTACGACCACAAAGTGTTTTATTTCCCCCGGAAATGAAGTTTCTTGTATCGTAATGAAAGCGAAGTTCCATATTCCACCCTGTAAACAAGATTTCTTGTTTCACCACGGAAGCAAGATCTATTATTTCGCCCAGGAACAACATTCCTTGTTTTGCCACAGAAACAAGGTTTTTTATTTGCCCAAGGAAAGAAGGCTCCTTGTTTCACCTCAGAAACAAGGCTCTTTGTTTCACCGCAGACGCAAGGCTCCTTGTTTCACTACTAGAAAACAAGGTCCCAATTTTATTCACGAAAACAAGTTACCTTCTTTCACCATGCAGACAAGATTCCGTGTTTCACCACGAGACCATGGTCCTTATTTCATCACGGAAATAAGGTTCCTTTTTATCACAAAACCAATGCGCCTTTTTTACCAAGAAACAAGATTCTTTGTTTCACTATGGAAACAAGTTTCTTTATTTTACAATGGGACAAGATTATATTGACCATTGCGAAAACAAAGTCCCTTATTTTACTACGGGAATAATACTTATTTCCCCATGGGAACGAGGTTCCTTATTTCAACACGGGAACAATGTTCTTTGTTTCGCCACGGAAACTAGGGCCCTTGTGTCACCATAAACACCAGGTTCCTTGTTTTACTACGATGACAAGGGTCCTTGTGTCATTACGGGAACCAGGTTTCTTGTCCACCAGGAATCCTTTATTTTGAAACATCGAACATTTCCATCCTGTCATCCTTACAGAGAAATTGGATATTTTTTTCTGAATTGGATCAATTTTATTACATTATTTTCTGCAATATTTTTAATGCTATCTATGATTCATTACAAAATTAATGTTAATGTTAAAATTTCAAATCACAGCTGACGTTATTATTTTTTCTCTTGATTTATCCAAAGTGAATTTATGAAATAATATTCCAAAATAATATTTGTTTTTATATATTTCGTTTATTAATTTACAAAAGAATTGCATGTTTAATTACAGAGCTAGTTGAGTAAATTAAATTTACAACGGATACGTCACACGTGTCAAGTGACAGGTAATGTGACACGCGCCAAGCGACACGTATTCGTTGAATACGTGCCGCAGTTGGACACGCGCCACAATCTGTATTCAAAAGTTACCTAAAATCATTTTACCTAAAATAATGTACGAATACAAATTCCTTTTATACCTAATTCTTCTTTATCTCCTTATCCTTCTTTATCTCCTTATCCTTTTTTATCCTTTACGTGTCACTGGTGTTTCAATCAACTTTATATTGTATTTCTAATTAGTTGTACTTAATCATTTACAGTTTAGTATTTCTTATTTTTTGTACTGTGGTTGACTGTAAGAGATAGTCACTGCAGCAATAAGTCCATCGTCTTTGAGCTTAGCTCTCTAAACCTTCTCCATCTGACCCTATCCAGCGCAACAGCCCTCCATCGGTTTACTTCCAAGAGCTTTAAGTCTCTTGCAACCCCATCCAACCACCTAGTGGGTCGTCTTTCTCTATGTGGTTTTCCTTCTATTTTTGAAAACGTAGTTTTCTTTGTTGGGGATGTATCATATTTAAACTAATTATATATCTGAATAATTATATAAAATTAACATAATTATATATCTGAATTTGGCAAGTTTCTCTATCGGTGATTAGTTTAACTTGATATAAAACCTTTAAGATTTTAACTTGGAATAAAGTACTTGAAATAAATTTTAAGAGTATTTTAATCTAATTTCACATGAAATAATTGCTTAGAAAGTTATGTTTATCTTGATTAATTTTTTTTCAGTTAACATCACGATGTAAAGAGTACTGGCCTATTTTTTGCATTGATTTGTTTAGTAGGATTATAAATGAACAGAAACATATTTTTTGACTTAATAATCAGCATTCCACATCGAGGTGTGGCCCGTTGCCAATTACCTAGTCATAAACACCTGCAGACGGTGATAAGTAAGGCGTTACATTATTTTCTTGCTATTAACTTGAAAAATGAGATAACAAAACTCTTTGTCGACTGATGTAGGATTCCGATAAGAGGACTAAACGCGTGCGACGTCTGTTTTCAAAAAAATGCAGAACAAAAATAGTTAGATAGTTTCTAAAAATTAGTTCATGTTTGCGCTCAAAGATGGCGTTCCCTAATAATTAGCATTACATATTTAGTTTCTTGAGTGATACTGAACAATTTTAGATTTTCAAAAACGAAAGTTAGTTACTATTTTTTTTTGGTTTTCGAAATAGCGGAAACCGTTACACTTTGCTCGACTTAATATTTGCATCCGCCGGAACCATAGAGTTAAGGACAGAACCTATTGTTTTTTAGGTACTTTTTCCGAGCCAGAACCTCATTTATGCTCATAAAATGCATACCTCGAAATTTGTCCACCATTTTTTGGATGCAAATAACCGGTTGAGTTTGTGTCGGACTGCGCATAAGTAAGAGTTCTGTTCACAAGATAACAAACTGTATATATTACATAAATTCTTATGTCTTACTCACATGTGCCCATAAAGGGCTAAAAAACTCTAAAGTAGCTGAATAAAGAATTTAGCAATTGGATCTGTTGTTGCGTTATTTACTATTTTTATTAACTAGCGTGACCCGTGCGAATTCTCGCATTATTTATTCCATTATGAAGCTCAGATGACAGATTAAACAAATATTTTACTAAAATTGACATATAGAGGCGCAAGTATCAAAAGCATTGAGCTAAAGCGCCACTTTATTTATACGTGAGTGGATTTGAAATTAAACAAAAATTTTACCGACCGTCAATCATATTGACGTTGAGCCGTTAGATGGCAGCATTGCTGTTTTGTGTATATAATTTGCATAATCAATTAATTTGCAAAAACAATAGCAATAATAAATTTTTTAGTTGTGGATGCCGTTAGAGCAAGCAATTATCTATAAAATGATATATAATTTATGTGGATTAGTTGTGAGGTTTTTTCTAAAAAGGGAGAGTAACATCTTAACCTTAGCGTATTAATATATATGATGATGATTATGATGATATGATGATGATTAAATATGGCAAAAATTATTTTAATGATTCATATTTAGTAATCATCGTCCAGTGGTTGAAATTCCGTATTTTGTTATTGAGGTTCTTTTGTCACAGAGTTATATCTCTCGACTATTATATGTTTTGACATTGATAGTATAAACGCAAATAATGAATCTTTTAATGTATTTGTAATATATAATTTAATATATTTGTAACACATAAAATACATAAATTTTAGCTTTCTGCCCTCTTTTTCCATATAAACTTTGACTGTACCAAATCTCGCACTCCACCGTGTGCGCAATATGCTTAAAAAGGGGAAACAATTTTTTTTCGTGTATTAATATACAGATTTATCATAAGTACATTGGCGAGTTCTATCACCAGGTACTTTCTAGCTGTGTCTTTTCCACATGAGTTTTTTTACAAATACGAAACTAATAAAATTAGCTCACTCACAACAATTTCATTTGTATGTCCTTATCAACAACTATTTTCGGGACTTAACCATATTTTCACACAGTCGTGTTTTGAAATGGGAGAGAGGCTATACTTTTTAAACGACTTTTGAAGCTTATTATTTCGTGAAAGAGGTTAAAAAAAACGAAAACTGGTAAATGGAACCTAAACTTCATTCACCTTTCTAGCGATACCTATAAACGTGGTACTCTAAATTTTTTTCACCTTCACTTCTTAAAAACTTTTTGGTACATCTTAATCAGCTGCATCTCATTCATACATAGAGATCCCGTAAAGGTTCCAAAATAAAATACCTCGGATCATAAAAGATGTCCGATGGTTCGTGGCCTACGAGCAACTGCATAAAGACCTAAGAGTACCCACAGCCAGGAAAGAAATAATCAAACATACAAAATCATACAGAGGCAGAATCCTTAAACACCCAAATATTCAGGCAAAGTGGCTGATGGAAGTTCAACAGTTAAATCGCAGACTAAAACGAAAAATACCCCAAGAGGCGCTTAAACAGAATAGTGCTAGGTTACAATATGCAGCAAAGGCCGCACTCTTAAGCAGCCAATATTTAAGGATATACTGTCCAGTCCAATATTTAAGGATATACAGGCGATAGATTACTGTATTTTATATAATTAAAAAATCTTAATCGAATTCTTTACCTGAAGCGTGTGCTTGCAAAATTTCATACGCGTGGATGTAAAACCGTAGAAACTATGAGCACATGACAGACGGAAGGCCACACACGTAGACATGATGAAATTAAGGTTCCTTTTTGCATACCCACACAGACACAAACGTATCATATTCAATGAAGCAATAATGTACCTTTCGAATTGAGAACCTCCTCCTTTTTGGAAGTCGGTTAAAATGAAAAACTGTAAAGAAAAATAAATATAAAAAGCATAATAAAAAACCTGTCAAAAATAGCTGGAACTCGCACTACGAGGGTTCCGTACATATTTAAACATTTATAACCACTTAATGGTATTACCTACTAATACTGTTCAGAACCTAATACTATTTAGAAAATATAATTTTTAGAACGAAAATATATTGTCCACTATATCTTTTATAGACGCATATTTAAAAAAATATTTATTTATGTGATATAGCTGCAAATTAATGATTTTCGAATGTTTTCCTTTCCTTGTGTTATAAGACCTTGCTTCTTGTCAAATTTTATGACTCTAGATCAACGGGAAATTTTCTATTGTTTTTTATTTATTTACGAGTATCAAAATATGCGGCATAAAGGTTGCATTTTTATAGTTTTTCCTGATTTCATTGACTTGGAAGCTTGATTTTTTACAGTTCCAAAGAACTATAGATCTAAATATTTTTTTATTAATATAGACTTGATACCTCCACGCCTTTCTGAGAAAACTAGTCTTAGCAGACAGACCGACGGACGGACAACGAAGTGATCCTATAAGTGTTCCTTTTTTCCATTTGATATACTGAACTCTAAAAATAAAGACAATTATACCTAGTTATACAACTACCAACTACACAAATACCAACAGGATACAACTTTGAATAAAACAAGACAAGTAATACGTTATGGGTATAAAAATATAGAGGGTGCATTTAATGCCTAATGGCAGGGCACTTGAGCAGAATGGACGACAGTCGGGCAACAAAAAAGATCTTCGCAGCAAGACCATTGGGCTCTCGAAAAAGAGGAAGACCTAAACTTAAGTGACTCGACTGCTTGGAAAAAGAAAGTCTTTAAAATCCTAAGTGCAACGAACTGTACGTCTCTGGCAAAGAACAGGAGAGCTTGGGAGTTGATTCTGCGGAAGGCAGGAGTCCATACTGGGCTGTCAAGCCATTGAAGAAGATTTCAACGCTTAGTTTATTTTAGGTAATGCGATTTCAGGCACATTTTGTGCACAGATACTAAAGACTAACTTTATGTTTTATGTATAGTTAATTTCAGAATTTTGTATGGTATGTGATAAATGTTTTTCGACAGATACAGTTCTATAGTAAAGGATTAAGAGGTTTTTCTTATCTTTACAGCGTATTCAGAAGACTTGAGCTAAAAGGTATCTGAATTAAGATTAAAGATATAGAGGACAAGAGTGTTATTAAGTATGTTGATTTAAAAGGGATAAACGATGTAGATTTCACCAGTCGCGATTCTCTAACCATTGTGAGCGATGCTAACATACATGGTAAAGCATTTTGAGACCGAAAATGTATCAAGTGGTCAGGTTTCAAAGTCGTACCGATTCTTTGGAAGGGTTTTCAATCACACACATCTCCATAATCTATGATAAGCAGAAGAAGAACTTCATGAACATCTTCTTTAGTTTGAACCGATCGAAATTCTTGAAGAACTTTAAGCGAGTATATTCTGAAAAAATATTGTGACTAGTATCATTGATTTGCAGTTGTTATGTAAGATTTTGACGAATCGATAGGAATCAGAGAATTGATAGAATATGTAAAAGAAGTAGGTTTCACACAGTTCTCAATTAACACTTGTGCCAGATCGAAAGCATTTTTGATACATTTTGTTTATTATTAAAAATAATAGTCCACAATACACATGCATTAATCATAATATCGATCTTGCTATCCATTAACTAATTATATTTAGGTCGGTACTGAAAATAAATCGATGCAGATAAAGATTTTATTAGGATTAGATTGAGTGTATACTTGGATATTATCAGCATAAAATTATAGTTTGATGAGGACTGTTTTACAATACGGTGGATAAAAATGGAAAAAAAGTGAAGTAAAGCTCCTTGTGCCTGCAGCAATAAAGCTAATCCAAGTTATTATCGGAAGTTTTAATTGCTCGTCTACGACGGCCATGAAGATAGAAATTAAATCAATGATTGTGGTAGATTTAAGTATTTAAGCCATTGAATCAAAATTATCAAAATATAAAATTGAAAGCTTTACTGAAATCATAACAGAAAGTTGGGTATTGTTCACAGTAAGGTTTATATCATCGATCACTTTGAGCAGTGTAAGTTGTGTAGTGCTAAATTAATGTCCGCGTAAAATTTTTCACTAAAGCTAATGGTCAAAGTAGTCTATGTCTTTCACGGGTAATACATTTTTTCTACTTAAAACATGAGTCATACGTTATTGATGTTACCTCCTGTAACTGGCGTCCCGGGAAGTCGACCGTTAGCTTTAATAAGTTGAGTTAAATTGAGATTAAATTTAACAATTAAATGAAACTACGTGATTTAGTATTATTTCTACTTTCTTTAAGTTCTTTACCACGGCTTAGGTTTCGTTGTATTACAACATCTTCAGGTGGGCTATCAGCAAATATAGTTCGCAAAGAAACCTAGGTCGTAGTAAATAACTTAAAGAAAGTAGAAATAGTACTACATCACGTAGTTTCATTTAATTGTTAATAATTAATTTCTACAACATTAACGCCAAATATATTCAAAATGAGATTAAATTTGTTAAATCAAACATAAGCAGAAAAACCGGCAAAGTGCCAGTCGGACTCGCACACGAAATTTTCCATAAAACCAAACAACTTTAAACTGATAAGTTTGTATTTCTCGGACCCTCTAAAAAAATGTTGCTGCTGTCGGTACGAAAAATATAGCATACCTCCAAAACTACACAATATATCTTATTCAAACCGATTTTCTTTGAATGTTTATTTTCAGTTCTACTACATTACATTTTTCAGAATTTTACAGACGTTAGATGAAGAGTTAGAGTGGACGACACACTTTTTAAGACTTTAAAAACGCGTATTGCTCTGTTATCTTAAATAAAAAAATTATTTTGGAACCTCTATATCATTTATTAAGACCTACCTAATGATACCACACGCTTATGTACACTGGATTTTTTAATTTTTTTTTCTTAATTCCAATATTTTTTATAGCAGTTCATAGAAGGCACCTACTATCCAAATTTCATCTACTCGTATGTAGTAGCAATAGTCTCCGAGAATAGCTGTGACATACGGACAGACAGACTGACAGTATGAAATTACAAAGGTTTTGTTTTGCCATTTGGCTACGGAACCCTAATAATGGGATCAGGCTTCATCGTCAAATTGTACTCAAAATCCATTTTGACTCCCTTACTCCATATTTCGTCTCAAAAACACTTGTTGCCAAAATTACAAGACATATGAGTATCTTAATTTGAGTAGAATATCGTAACCAAATATAGCTGTTATCGAAATTATACTATAATTGTTGACTCATTTAGACTAAGCGGTCAGTAACTGGGACTTTAAGAATTGTTATTGAAACTTAGGGAACTATAACTTAAGACCAAACATCATGTTTGTAACCTGAATACCAAAGTGTCCTATTTTCTTATATTTTCACTTAACTGCGCTTGGTATTGAAACTTAGGCAACTCTTACTTAAGACTAAATATCATGTTTATCCCCCGAATAACAAAGTGCCCCATTTTCTTATATTTTCACTTAACTACGATTGGTATTGAAACTTAGGCGACTATAACTTAAGACCAAATATCATGTTTGTATCCCGAATAACGAATCGTCCCATTTTCTTATATTTTCACTTAACTGCGCTTGGTACTGAAACTTAGGCAACTATTATTCAAGACCTAATATCAAGTTTGTATCCCGAATAACAAAGTGCCCCATTTTCTTATATTTTCACTTAACTGCGCTTGGTATTGAAACTTAGACAACTATTACTTAAAACCAAATATCATGTTTGTATCCTGAATAACAAAGTGCCCCATTTTCTTATATTTTCACTTAACTGCGCTTGGTATTGAAACTTAGGCAACTATTATTTAAGACCAAATATCAAGTTTATATCCCGAATAACAAAGTGCCCCATTTTCTTATATTTTCACTTAACTGCACTTGGTATTGAAACTTAGGCAACTATTATTCAAGACCAAATATCATGTTTGTATCCCGAATAACAAAGTGCCCCATTTTCTTATATTTTCACTTAACTGCGCTTGGTATTGAAACTTAGGCAACTATTACTTAAAACTAAATATCATGTTTGTATCCCGAATAACAAAGTGCCCCATTTTCTTATATTTTCACTTAACTGCGCTTGGTATTGAAACTTAGGCAACTATTATTCAAGACCAAATATCAAGTTTGTATCCCGAATAACAAAGTGCCCCATTTTCTTATATTTTCACTTAACTGCGCTTGGTATTGAAACTTAGGCAACCATTACTTAAAACCAAATATCATGTTTGTATCCCGAATAACAAAGTGCCCCATTTTCTTATATTTTCACTTAACTGCGCTTGGTATTGAAACTTAGGCAACTATTATTCAAGACCAAATATCAAGTTTGTATTCCGAATAACAAAGTGCCCCATTTTCTTATATTTTCACTTAACTGCGCTTGGTATTGAAACTTAGGCAACTATTACTTAAAACCAAATATCATGTTTGTATCCCGAATAACAAAGTGCCCCATTTTCTTATATTTTCACTTAACTGCGCTTGGTATTGAAACTTAGGCAACTATTACTTAAAACCAAATATCATGTTTGTATCCCGAATAACAAAGTGCCCCATTTTCTTATATTTTCACTTAACTGCGCTTGGTATTGAAACTTAGGCAACTATTACTTGAAACCAAATATCATGTTTGTATCCCGAATAACAAAGTGCCCCATTTTCTTATATTTTCACTTAACTGCGCTTGGTATTGAAACTTAGGCAACTATTACTTAAAACCAAATATCATGTTTGTATCTCGAATAACAAAGTGCCCCATTTTCTTATATTTTCACTTAACTGCGCTTGGTATTGAAACTTAGGCAACTATTACTTAAAACCAAATATCATGTTTGTATCCCGAATAACAAAGTGCCCCATTTTCTTATATTTTCAATTAACTACGCTTTTCAGTAACATGATGAATAAATCGGAGATTACTATTATTAGCTATACCACAAATAGGCTGCAAACTTAAAGGCTTTTGGTTAGTAATTAGGTTTTTTACTAGATTATGATAATATTCTGTAATCGATGAAATCTTTTCTTCGTATAGTATTTAAACCATTACCTTAAATTTTCTATGAATAACTAATAGACAATTTAAGATAATGGTTGGCGTAAAAATATGGTGCATGTTTCAGTAATTATAAGATCTAGGACAATTGCTATAATTTCCTATAATCTAATCAGACTTTGTGTACCCAAGTTATCGTGATTCTTGGTTCAGTATTTTTGAAAATAAGGGAAGGATGGAGATATTCCTTTTTCACATATTTTTTGGAATATCTCTTTAAATATGCAACTTAAAATTGTGAAAAAAAAATATTTTGTATTCCTCATAACAAGCCATATGACGTATAAAATAAAAAAAAATTAAATACTTTGTTTACTTGTTCTTTTATTTTTATATTAATATTATAAATATAAGATTGAATGAGATGTATTAACCGAATTTCAAGTATCTACGTTACATAATTTCTCATTAATTATTATATGAATATTATAAAAAAGTTAACTAGTTTAAAATATATGAGTTGATAAGATCATTACTTAACCAAATTTCAAGTTTCTACGTTACATAGTTTCTCATTAATTCTTATATGAATATTATAAATAAGTCAGTTAGTATAAAACATGTGAACTAATAAGATGTATTACTAAGCCGAATTTAAAGTTTCTACATTACATAGTTTTTCATGAATTCTTATATGAATATTATAAATAAGTCAGCTAGTATAAAAAATGTGAACTAATAAGATGTATTACTAAACCGAAATTCAAGTTTCTACGTTACATAGTCTCTCATTAATTTTATATGAATATTATAAATAAGTTAGCTAGTATAAAACATGTGAACTAATAAGATGTATGACTAAATAAAATTTCAGGTTTCTACGTTACGTAGTTTCTCATTAATTCTTATATGAATATTATAAAAAAGATAGCTAGTTTAAAATATGTGAGTAAATAAGATGCATTAATAAACCGAATTTCAAGTTTCTACGTTACATAGTTACTCATTAATTCTTACATGAATATTATAAAAAAGTTAGCTAGTTTAAAATATGTGAGTTAATAAGATGCATTAATAAACCAAATTTCAAGTTTCTACGTTGCATAGTTTCTCATTAATTCTTATATGAATATTATATAAAAGTTAGCTGGTATAAAACATATGAATTAATAAGATGTATTACTAAACCGAATTTCAAGTTTCTACATTACATAGTTACTCATTAATTCTTATATGAATATTATAAAAAAGTTAGCTAGTTTAAAATATGTGAACTAATAAGATGCATTACTAAACCAAATTTCAAGTTTCTACTTTACATAGTTTCTAAGGAAATTGCATGTGATCCACAGACAGACAGACATGTGAATGATCTTACAAGTGTTTTTCCATGTTTCAGTTTGAGTAATGGAACTCTAAAAACCAATCAATTTTACTGAAATATTACAATTTTATTTTATTGCAGCACATTTTTCAATAGTATCATTTTTCGTATTCTTTCGGTTCATATAGATATGCTTTTCTCGTTTACTTGTATAGACTTTTGAATTTATTAATTGTTTTTATTTACATAAACATAAATGTAAATAACGTATATTTTTATTTTTTATTACCTTATTAAGATGATATTTATCGCTATCCTGGAATCCATCATTAGCAAGTTAGATAAGAAATATTCAGCACACAATTTACAAGGTGAGTATTTAAATCATCTAAGATTCGCAGATGACCTGGTACTGCGAGCAGAGACAAGTTCTTAGCTACAGCTTATGATCGGATCACTGCATTCAGCTAGTCTGGAAATGTGCCTGACAAAGACTATGACAATGATAAACGCCTCGAAAAAGCTATAACAATTAATAACATGCTACTGAAATGTACAGAAAATTATGTCCACCTAGGCGAAAGGATTAGTTAAGTAGAAAGAAGTATAGAATGAACGTAGCACAAATACTAGAGCCTAAAAAATATTCGAAAGCACCATACCAATAAGTATCAAACCAAAAAGTATGAACTTGAGTCTTATACCGTGATTGACGTATGGCTACCAGACATGGAAATTCAACACCAAAATAAAAAATTAAATTAACACCTGCCAAAGAGGAATAAAGTTCAATATGCTCAACGTCAAGGAAATAGGCAAAATAAGACACACAAAAATAAGAACAATTGCTAAAGCAACTAATGCTTTGAGCTACGCGCTAAAACTAAAGTGGAAGTGAGCAGGTCATGTTACTAAAAATGAACTGGAGAGCGACACTACGGGGCGACCTACGCGATAAAAGGAGCAGAGGAAGACCTTTGAGACGCTGAAAAAATGAAATCAAGAGCACAGCCGGCTCGCTATGGATCCGAGTAGCACAAGACAGAGAGTTATGGATATATTTAGAGGAGGTCTTCACCCAGACCCCGGGGTTCTTGCAGATATATATATATATATATATATATATATATATATATATATATATATATAAAACATAAAGTTAAATTAATAAATTGTAAATAAAAACTATTTCACAAGCTAGTTGAAACATACATACATTATACTGTAAAAGTAACAATATTTAAGATAATTTTTTTAAATAATACTAACCCAAATCCTTGTTACACACTTTATAATTTGCAAGAAATAAAAGGTTTTTTTATTTCATTTTTATTTATTTTTATTAAGTTTAGTTAAGTAGCTAAGTTCACTTCAGTAACTGAATCCAGAATCAAAAGTGTAGAAGAACTTTTAAATCATTATATGCGATCTAAAATGACTAAACTCAAGAAACGCCTCCTCTCCATTCCCATTCGCCAAACGACATCGTTCGTTGGGCTCGGAGGTATATCGGTAGGAATACCTGGAATGATCAGTTAATAAATAAACTGGTCTCACTCTAATTTGCACTATTTAAGCGGCGTTCCCCTATTTTTGTTACATTTTTAGCAATACTCTATCCCATTAAATTATGGCATGATGATATATAACTAATAATATTTCTTAAAGCATGGGTTTTCTGATAAAAGCAGATTTGTTTAAATCAAACATATATTTCTAGAGATTAGCACAAATAAATGAGCAAAACCAGCTTTACCGTTTTGTGCATTAATACAGATTAAGAAGTGATAAATGTCCGTGAAAACTGACATAAGCCCTGTATAGACGAAGCTGCTAATCTGGAAGTCACCAAAGTCCATGATCTGCACTAGAAAAAGTGGAACAAGTTTAGATTCAACATCACATCAGTATATATGTATATCTATATGTAAAAGCCTTTTGGATTTCAATCCGTTTAGCCTGCAAATCTGAATTGCATACGTAATCATAAATGAAACTTGATCAATTACAACCCCAAAACAAAGAAACAATATGTAGGCAATGTTAATATTTCTTTGAGTTTTTTGTAATTTTTTTTAAAGATCACTAATATTTATTTGTTGTTTTCTTTTTACTTTTTAATCTTGGCACTAATTTTGAAATATTTTTAAAGGAAAAGTGCAAAATTAACTTTTCTCTTTTCCTTAAAGTGCAACTTTGTTGAATATATTTGGCGTTAATTTTGTAGAAATTCACTGTTAACAATTAAATCTTTGCTAATAGCCCACCTGAAGATGTAATACAACGAAACCTAGGTCGTAGTAAAGAACTTAAAGAAAGTAGAAATAATACTACATCACGTACTTTCATTTAATTGTGTGCAACTTTGTACAAAACACGGACACCCAAGTAATTCGCGCATGATTGACACTTTTTAGCAATCACAAAAGCTTGACCATAAACTGAAAAAAGTTAAAAGGGGGCTAGCAGAAACGGGTGACCATATTTTCTTCTCATGCAGCCGTACTTATACGCATTATATATTACATATACTCGACTATTAATATTTATGGTCGAGGATATAGGTTTAGCTCGTGAGTTACTGGATATTTGAGGTTCCCAGCGTCATTTTCGAAAGTCGACGGACCGTTTACATGCCATGTCATACCATTTGTGCACGTTGTTTCGCATTTGGCGCACAGTTTGTTCGTTTTAGTACCAGCAGCGTTCATTTTACATTTGCAAGTCTACTGCTACTACTATCCTAGACTGTATGTAATTTTTTCCACTGTGAACAGTTTTGTACTGTATTAGCGTGCAATTGGTTCGTGCATTCAAGTCTTTTTCAACCATCACCAACCAAATGAAGATTGATCGTCCACGTCTACTTTTCGTCGTTGGTTTAGGCAAGCTTCACCAAGTTATGGTCCGGGCGTCTCTGAATATGTCCATAAAAATGGAGGCGTTTTTCTTTTATTTTGTCTATCATCAGGGTGACTATAAAGATCCCTCTCTTACGCATTCAATTCTAATTTTATTTAGTGACGTAATACCCACTAATCAGCGTTTTTGTTATATATAGTTTGCTGAGAAGTTTTATGACTTCGTTTTCTATTTGAAAGCCTGTTATGTTTAATTATTATTTCATGCCAAGTTTGAAAACGATCCGTCAATGTTATGATCTCCAGAGCGGAAATTTTGTATATGTATGTTATATATATATATATATATATATATATATATATATTACTCTTCATATGAACGAATAGTATCTTATTATTTTAAATTTACAGAGCACTTAGTGGTCGAATTTAAGGAAATTAATCTCTAGGTATTCGAAATAACACTCCCATTTTTTCTGGTTTAATTACATATTTTTAATTTTGAGATTTTGGTAAACCTAACTCAGGAAATGCAGATTTAAACATTACAGAAATTAGAAAAAAAATAAACGTTTACGTCCAGTGAACCGACACTTAAAATTAACGAAGTCAAGTGTGTTGTGATTTATTAAAAGGTTTATAAGATACACAATTGACTATTACACATTTTGTACACGTTTAACTTGTATATTGCTGGATATTTTAGATAATTGACTATTACACAATTGACTATTACACATTTGACTACACAATTGACTATTACACATTTGACTACACAATTGACTATTACATACACAATTGACTATTACACATTTTGTACACGTTTAACTTGTATATTGCTGGATATTTTAGATGTCTACATGGTTTCCGAAGAACATATATCGTTTGTGCGCCACTTCGCACCACTTATGCGCATTGTTCTGCCATCGACGCACCCTTTGGACACAGATTTTTCGAAAACCATTGGAAGTGGTGACTTGGGATCGGTAGCAACAAATTTTATCAAATCTATTAAGCTGAAGAATGCGAAAGTTATTAATTTTTTTCCAATTCAGATCCTCACTTTTATTTGATTTTATCTATTTAAAATTAATTTTTTTTTTAGTTTTAAAATGTCTGGTAAATTTAACTCAAAAATATAAATACATATTAAATAATTTAACGTTTAATTTTTTAGTTTATTTTTGTTAAATTTTGCAGTGAAACAAAACTTATAACTTCCAAAATCGTGTTATATTATAATATTTACGAGATTATACATATATTACTATGCTTTCAAAGGAGACTAAGTTTAACTACACATTTAATGCAGTAGAAATTAATACTCACCTCTCATAAAACTCACATAAAACCATTTTTATTTAACTCTAACTCAAGAAAAGTTTCATTAGATATTACATAATTTAAAGAAAATGAAACGCGTAAACGTTTAATTTTTCTTAAATTATGCAGTGTGACAAAACTTATAACTTTCCAAATCGTGTTATATTAAAAGGTTTACGAGACAATACATATATTACTATGCTTTCAAAGGAGACTAAATTTAACTACACAATTAATGTAGTAAAAATTAACCAACAACTCCAACAAAATTCACATTCAAACTATTTTTATTTAAATCAAGAAAAGTTTCATTACATATTACATAATTCAGGAAAAATTAAACGGGTAAATTATTAACTTTCGTAAATTTAAAAATGTTTAAAAGGTTTATGAAACTATACACATATTATTAAAGAAGACTAAATTTAATCCCACATTTAATGTAGTAAAAATTAATCCTCAACTCCCACAAAATTCAGATAAAACTATTTTTTTTAAGAAAGTTTCATTACACATTACACAATTTCAAAAAAATTAAACGCGTGAACGTTTAATTTTTGCAGAATCAACGCGATTTTGCAAGTTAGAGTTTTGTTTCTCTGCAAAATTTAAGAAAAGTTAAAAGTTTATGCGTTTAATTTTTCCTGAATTATGTAGTATGTAATGAAACTTTTCTTGAGTGAAATAAAAATAGTTATATGTGAATTTTGTGGGAGATGTTAAAAGGTTTATCAAACTTTACATATATTACTATGCTTTCGAAGGAGATTATATTTACCTACACATTTAACATAGTAAAAATTGACCCCCAACTCCCGCAATATTCACATAAAGCTATCTTGTCAATTATTCCACAAGTGTTTCGACTTCAATTTTCATGAATAAATTGACAATTAAATGACAAGTGAGGGCTCAAGTATACATTAGCAGACATTTTGAAATATCTGAAATATCAGGAAATTAGGTATGCATACCATACAAATCGTGTTGATAATAAGTTAATTAAGAGATAACAAAGATTGTATGCAATTTTATTCGAGATGGATTGACGATACAGATTTGGTATAAAAGACTCGATTTAATCATAAACTGCACAGTGATTGAAGTGTCCGATCATGGTAAGTCTTCCATTTATTTATGCTCTATCAAAACAGCGCTGGTTGGAAAAAAGTTATTTAAAAATTAGAAAAACGAACACATCGTTTCATTATTTTGATAAAATCTTTTGAACTTATATTTGTCCCTTTAATGTTTTTCTCGCTACAACAAATTAATTTCTCCGGTAATTATATAATATTTATTTCTCGCTGTAATTGTGTAATATTTTTTGCATTTCTAGAGTGATTATGTAAATTTAAAAACAACACAAACGCTAGGTAGACCTATTGCGGTTTCTTACTCGAAGGTTGTGAAACGTGACTTGCACAATGACTAGCACGGAAACGGAACTGAGAATCGATTTATTTATTGTCTGATCATCCCGGTTATTTTCACCGACATACCTCCGATCTTAACGAACGATGTCGTTTGGCAAACGGAGCGATGGCGTTTATTGAGTTCAATCATTTTAGTCAGCATGTAATGATTTAAAAGTTTTTGTGCAAGTAAACCGAACCACGGTTACACCGGTATTCGTTTATCTGTTTATCAATTGCCAGCTGTCTTTTTTGAAACTGAATTATCTATTTGATATTTAAACTAATGAAATTTAGAAACAGAATTTAAACTATTATTGGGGTTGATTTTCAGACTTATTCAAAAATTTAAATTAAAACCGTGTAATTTTTTTCTGAAATCTTAATACGGGTGTCATGTAAAAGGTGTGCGTACGGTGCTCGCACCCGAGGCTTCCACACGGATTTAAATGCACGGAAAAATATTAAAATTTAAGGGTACACAGTTTTTCCATGAAAGTATTTAATTTTACATTATGAAAATATTTTATCTAATATATTTTTCACTTGTGCAAAGAAAATCGAGAAATTCTTTAAGAATTATCAGATCAAAAACCAGTAGAAATATCGGTATAGCTTGGGCGAAAGTCTAGATACATTTCTAATAAATCTTATTCTCATTACTTTATGTTAAGCAGTTTTGGAGACAAAATAAATATATTTTTTGTGAATATTTCTTTTTAATATTGAAATGTTTATACATTTTTCTTCTACCTGTAACAAATACTTCTGTCTCTGAAATATGAAAAAAAAAACGAATAAGGATTCACGCCCTCAATATTCTATACCATTATATCATATTATCATAAAACTTAACTACTCATTAAGCTTTACAAATTAAACATTCAGTTTGTCATATAATGCTTATTTTTAGCTATGCTTGTGCTTTTGGACCTTCTTCCAGATCAAATTTTAAGATCCAAAGTCAACGGGGAAATATTAACCTATGGGTTTTGATAAATAAGTCACTACCGAAATAGGTTATATCTGAAAGCATAGTTTATTTTTATTGCGTCGCATTAAAAGCTTCAATCTTTATGGGAATGTAGGTAACAGCGGCGCGCCGCCTATATACGATACATCATATATCTATGAATATTTAAACATTTAATTTATGATATTCAAGCGATGTTCGCAAAATTTACGATCTGAATCCTGAACGCACAAATCAAACACTACCGGTGCGTATAATAGATTAAACGTACATACTTCATACCTGTCAAATTACATGGAACATTACGTTGCAAAACCACTAAAATTGATTACGTCATTTCAAACACCGAAATATAGGGCCAAAATAAGCTGTAACTTCCTAGTTTCGTTTGGCTATATTCAGAGTGAACATATTATAGTAATGTAGTAGTATATACATTGTAGTTGTATATACACACAGAAGTGTTTTGTGAAGATCTTCCAAATGGCAAAGGCCAGCCGAAATAAACTAACTGCAATGAAAATATCTTTTGTGAAAATATCTTGTTTTCCATTTTATAAATATCCTCTTCCTATACGAAAATTCACAATAATAAACTAATAAAATGAATACAAACAGTGTGAATTTTCGTCGTGACAGTTTAAAACGGTGTAATGGATACTGTTATGCAGCTGAGAATTATTTTTGTTGAAAAAATAATATAATTCTGAATGGTAGACTGAATCGAATTTGAAAGTTACGTGTTCTTAATAAATATATTTCACGCCATTTTCATATGCGATCAATATTTGCAGTTAACTGGGAGTTGTATTTTGAATGAAATATTCGTTCGACTCTGACGGTAAATTTACTTTTTTTTTCTTTCTATAAATAAAACAATATTAATATAAAAAAAATATTCAATAATAGAAACACTGCTTGTAATTTTAATAAAAAAATATATATTTGAAAAGTGCTTTTACTATTAAAGGATCTTGACATTAAATTTAAAAAACCTCTCTTAACGTAATCATTCATGATAATTTCAAGTTTTGAATTACTTTTTTTTTATGTAAATTCGTCTTTATATTTGGATATGTAGCGTTAAGTGCCGCTAAGGATAGATAGCAATTATGTGAAAAAAATACAACAAACAGTTTGCAAAAACGCTGTATTTACGACAAATATTTTTCAAATAATTTTTTTTTGTTTGTGAAATGATCGCGTGCAAAAATTACTTTTTTAAATATATATTAAAATATATTAATTATTTTAATAAAAATTATTTTTTTAAATATATATTAAATTATTTTTTTAAATATATATTAAATTATTTTTTTAAATATATATTTAAATATATATTATGTAATAAATAATAAACAGTGATATGTTCGCTGGTGTTAAGCTGCATTTGTTCCATTAAACTGGATTAATACATGTGCTTGTGGGGTATACATCTTAGACTTCAGTCATAGAAAATGTTAAATTAAAGAAGTGTAAGGAAGTGAAGCAGGAAAGACAAAATTGACAAGAATTCCATTGATAAGAACTTTGATAAGGAGTGCCTCCCTTAGTAGCATACCCTAGCCAAGAAGCATAGCAAGCCCCTGGTAGATAATAGCATTTGATTTCAATTTCAACTTCACCCCTCTAGTCGTTCTTGAGAAAAAACATTCCAGGCAGACCACAAACTGATCCTAAAAGTGTCTCGTTTTATTTTAAATTTTTTGAGGTATGGATACCTAGTGAGGTATAGGTATAGATAAGAATATCGTTAATGGAATCAACGACACCAAAATTATCATCTTTGCCTTACACAAAATAACTCTTTGGTTTATAAAAAAACTCACAATTAAATGAAACTGTGTGATGTAGTATTATTTCTACTTTCTTTAAGTTCTTTACCACGACCTAGGTTTAGTTGTATTACAACATCTTCAGGTGGGTTATTGGCAAATATCTTTGCTAATAGCCCACCTGAAGACGTTATAATACAACGAAAACTAGGTCGTGGTAAAGAACTTAAAGAAAGTAGAAATAATACTAAATCACGTAGTTTCGTTTAATTGTGAATAATGAATTTCTATAAAATTAACGCCAAATATATTCAATATATATAAAAAATTGTTAAGAAGTGATGTTTAGCAGTTTGTATTTAGATGTCTCAAATTAGTAAAGATGAAAATAATTAGCTACAACCAATAAAAAAACAATTAATTAAGAAATATGCGTTTAAATGACTTCAAATTATTGTTACTAAATATATACTATTAAAGCCAACATTTCTTTATTAATTTATTCCTTTATTAAAAAATTAACCGAAAACATTGAATATACGCAAATACCAAAAATAAAATAAAATATAAACAATAATTAATAAAAAAAAAATAGTATATTAAAATTAAACTTAAAATGAATTATCTATCGTGAAATGATTGATAATTAATTCGTTTTAGGTTTAATCAATCAAGTATTTTCGTAATCGCATTCCTGAAACAGCCAAAGGAGCAGAGAAAGGTATCAAGATTAGGCTTCACTAGCAATATCGCATTAATAGTACACAAAATAAGTGCGCGAAAACTGATGAGCGCTGCAGTATGTTCGCGTATGCTCCAGGCAGACTAAAAAACTATAATTTAATCCTCATACGTAAAAGTTCGTTATAAGTGTCTTTTCGTAACATAAAACACTTGTAACGAAAAATTTATAACACTATTCATAAATATGCTTGAACTGTTGCAAAACAACTCTATAATCATTATAATATAAATTTTATTATCATGTAAAATTATACTTCACGTTATTTTGATATAGCTACAATGATTTGAAAGTTTAATTCAAAAATGTACCCGGTACATTTTGACTCCACTTTGTTTCCACCCCCCGGTATAGCTAATTATCCGGGAGTCATAGAGCAGCTACACAATGGTAAAAACTTTATGTCAATCGAATAAACCACTTTCGTGCAAAATCTCACAGAAACTAACAAACAAAATTTCCTTCCAGATGAAAGCCTTCACCGTATTCGTTGGCCTTGTGGCCCTCGCTACCGCAAATCCCATTGCCTCAGATGAAATCTCCGGCGACTCGATGATCCCTATTGGTAAGTTTCACTCGAGAGGAATTACTATGATTACCGAGAGTAATCATAGTAATTCCTTTTTCATAAAGCTCCATAAATACATTTGCAGGAAATATTAATGGCATCGAAAAAAAATCGAAGATTTTTTAACTATCGAATTTAATGACATTTTCAATTCTTTCTCTGGATAGACCCCTCGATGGCGGAGCAGTTCTCATCGGTCAGTTTCTCGCTCAAATACGGCGAGGTTAACCACTATGAGGTACCTGCAGCGCAGAGATTTGACCCGATCTCAGCCCAGATAGTGGGTGCCCTCGAGGAACTACGTGGACCACCTCTGGACCCCATCTTCATTCCTGCCGTCGGACCTATCAGTTTTCGCCAAATTGGCGTCATTAGGTGAGTACTTCTACTACTCAATGGCACTACGGTCCATTAAGGACTCGGCCTCTTCTATATGTCTTTCCGTTGTAAATGTTCACTTTATGCTGATTTCATACATGGATCTCCAAGGTATGTAGGCTAGTCTCAGGATGATCTACTCATCTGAGGCTGGGGCTACCAGGTGGGTATCTAATGCTTAGCTTCTGACTACAAACTTTCTTCATAGATCTTCAACACTATTCTGCATATTTCAAAAAACTTCATTTTATATTAAACTTATGAACATGTTTTGTTTACAGTGGAACCTTTAACGCCCAAAACCTTCTTGTCATTGGATTGAAAAACTTCATCATCCAGAACATGTCCTTCTCGTTCATCGGTCTTACTTTAAGGTTCGACATCAGAGTACCTAGGATCGACGTTAGTGGTAAAGTCACGCTGAAAATATTTCTTCACTTTAATAAAATGAAAACTTAAATTTGGTAATGACGGAATCGTTTGGAGTATGTGTTGAACATTTTTTAATGTGAAATTATTGTAATATTTACAATCTTTTATTAAAAATGTTTTTGTGTATTCCAGCTGAATACCAATTGGATTCCCAAATCCTCATCTTCTTCCCATACAACCCGAGAGGCGCTGCAAGGTACAATTTTCAAAATTATAACTTATATGCTCACGAAATTTAACATTTCCAAAACTAATTTCTAGAATTAATCAAAATTCGACTTAAATTTAATTTTAAATAGCACCTTAATGTAGCTCTCAACGGTAAATTTAATAATGTTCCGTAGGGTTCTTGTACTTAACGCCGGAGTATCCGGATTTGCCGGTCTGGGTCAAGGACCTGATGGGTTCCTGCAGCTCTCCAGCTTCGAGCTCAATTTCGACTTCAGTAATATAGCTGTAAGTTTAACATTGAAGTGAACAGTCTTTTTTACAAAACTTAAATTTTTTATTTGGTTTAAACCTTTTAAAACCATTCACATCAATTTTAAATAACATGTTTTCCGAAAGTGAATTGTTGTGCACACATTCTTTTAGTTTTTAACATGCTTCTCTTGCATTATCTTCAGGCCAACATCGACGGCGTTATTAGCAACGGTATCATGAACGCCACATTCATTTTTCTATTGAACTTGCTCGGGCCTGGCTTCCTTCAAGGACAAATTGAGAACATCTCCGTCCTGGCCACTAACGAGCTATACGCCATATTAAATGAAATCATCGGACAATATCGCCTCGCAGACCTACTTGGCTAATCGCCTCATCCTACAATTTGCTTTTCCACTTTTGCATCACAGTTTTTGATGTATTGCTATTTGGAATGTTTCCTTTATAAAGCAAAAAATTAAAAGAATACAGATATATTTAATTTTCTTTGTTTTATTATTTCACCCTATTTTACTTAGATATCGTTTTCGTAAAAAAATACTTACAATCGAATTAGATAAGCCCCAGGTGGTTATATTGCAGAGAGTGTACAAGGTTTAAGAACATACTAAGCAAACAATTAAAAAAAGGCAAGTTTGAAACGCTAGGAGTGTAAAAGATAGCAAGTTATTGTCTAATAAACGAACTATCATATGACTTCGCTGCTTACGTCATTATAATAAGACATTTCCATAAACAATGTAGTAGCACCATCGTCTAGCAACACCCTCAGAAAGGTTTTTTTATTATTCTTGAGGAAACTTCATGTTTTTTTGAAGTAAAATTCCTTAGCGATATCTTAGTCTTTCTGTCACGTTACAATTATGTAACGCTTGACAAAACAAATGCTGAATGCGTTCAACCGGTAGCAGAACCGAGCGAGCGCTAACAACATGATGCTTGAGAATGTCAAAAAGTTTTACAACATGAAATTACTTCAAGAATAATAAAAAAAACCTTTCTGAGAATGTCGCTAAAACTATGATTTGTCGATAAATCGACTGGTGGTTTTGCGTACAGTATAATGCAAAAATTATAAGTATGACACCGTCTTTTTACTCAAAAGCTCCCAGAGAAAATTATTAAGTATATTACTATAAATTGTTGAAGATATGGTTTTAATCAGAATCATAAGGAAAAAAAACATACATATACTAACGATTATTATAAACTATTAACAACGATGGACTGTCAAAGAAGTTTTGCTTGATCCATGAGCTTGTGTAGTTGAGAGTTACATTTTTTTAGAATAAAACTATTCTTCATATTAACCTGTAAAGCATCTATTAGAAAAAATAATTTAGAATATATCAATTTAAATTTTTAAAAAATCGATTATGTAATAAACAAACAAAAATTATTTCACATTAGTAATATGACTCAGGTTTTCTTTTCCTTTAAAAACACCAATGGATGAACATGGACTCTTTACATCATTGTTAATAATTGCAAAAATTACGAACATAATAAACCATTGGGTTGGCTAATATAAGTAATAAGCGGTCATTAATGTTATAATTTGTTATTATACTTCCAATTTAATGTCCATTAATCGTAGATATGTAGTACAAAATCACCATCATTTTGTACTACGGATGTGTGCAATGTGTCCAACGCACTGGCGGGGAGCAGATAGCATCTGCGTAAGGTAGGTGGTCTTCATCACCAAAGTTTTTTCGGGTAAGGCGTTGCTGAGCGATCTAAACGAACAGTAATAAGGGATGCAAGCTCTGGGGAATATGAGATCTGTGGCCAACCAAAATCCAAAACTTTAAGGCGAGTCTGTTTAGACTAATACTTCAAGTGGTACCCACGCACCGTAATTGAAGCTTATTCCCAAACTGTATAAATGATTCTCTATTGTTCCGTGAGAGCACCCGAGCTCAATGGCTAGCCAGCGTGTCGCTATCGGTTATCTTCTTCGATTAACAATTTTAACTTGTCACTATCCAGTACCACTGGTCGACCAGAGCGTGGTTGACCACCCAGGGAATAATTACCACTTCGAAACCGCTGGAACCATAATTTTGCAGTAGCTTCAGATATTGCTTCAGGAGTAACGCGTTAGCATATGTTACGTGTAGCTTCAGCAGTAGAGTTACCGGATTGCTTCTCGTAGAATAGACAGTGTCTCGCATGCGTCTTAAAGTAGTCCATATTTTATGTGTGTTAACAGTGTATCGTCTTAGTTACTACTGAATCAGTGAGAACGTGCCACGCCCTTTATATATCTTCCATCATGGAAGCTTCTAGGAAGTTCCAATATTTTCTGAATAATTTTCGAAAAAACGCTCATTACTTTTTATCCGACCCAATACTTTTTAAAGTACGCAATATCCGGTAACGTAGAATGTTTTAAGGCTGTAGCTGCATTATAGAATGAAGACATTTTGTACGATACAACATCTGTATTAAATTGAGAAATGTTCCAATGACTGATCTAATATTTTATAATAAGTTTTTTTCTTTTACGTAAACTATACCAAAGCCTACCATAGCTTTAAACGATTTAATGTTTGAAGCGCTGCTGCAAATGAAAGTATTATAGAAACTTTGCAATTGATCCAGATCTCAGAGTAATATGAAACGCTGGGGTAGACGAAACCGTAGTCTTATGTATTTTTAACATGACCCTTATAAGATAATCAATTTTGCACCCTCATCAAGCTCCCTTAAATTAAAAACATAAAACAATTTTGCCAAAGTGTAGGTCGTTTTAAATAATTCAGGCACGAAAACCTTTTAATGTGAAATCGTCTTTAGGTTCCATATCTCAAAAGGAAAAACAAAACCCTTATAAACGTGTGCGTCTGTCCGTGTCACTTGCGTGTCTATCTGTCCGTCTGTCAGAAGAGGTTTCCTCGTAATCAGTTCAACATAGAAATTTGAAATTTATTGTTGCACAGTAATAAAGCATATTAACGCACACATATTTTATAACTACACAGTAATAAAGCATATTAGTGCACATATATTTTATCAACAGACACATGTTTTATTATTGCACAGCAGTCAATCATATTAACGCACACATGTTTTATTATTGCACAGCAATAAGTTATATTAATGCACACATATTTTATTATTGCACAGTAATAAAGCTTATTAACGTATATATATTTTATTATTGCACAGTAATAAATCATATAAACGCATACATATTTTATTATTACATAGTAATAAAGTATATTAACACACACATATTTTATTATTGCACAGCACTAAATAATATTAACACACGCATATTTTATTATTGCACTGTAATAAAGCATATGAACGCACACATATTTTATTATTGCACAGTAATAAAGTATATTAACACACACATATATGTTAATTTATTGCACAGCAATAAATCATATTAACGCACGGATATTTTATTATTGCACTGTAATAAAGCATATAAACGCACACATATTTTATTATTACATAGTAATAAAGTATATTAACATACACATATTTTATTATTGCACAGCACTAAATAATATTAACGCACGCATATTTTATTATTGCACTCTAATAAAGCATATAAACGCACACATATTTAATTATTGCACTGTAATAAAGTATATTAACACAGACATATTTTATTATTGCACAGCAATAAATCATATTAACGCACGCATATTTAATTATTGCACTGTAATAAAGCATATAAACGCACACATATTTTATTATTGCACAGCAATAAATCATATTAACGCACACATATCTCAATTACTAATACTTAAAAATATTTACACAGAAATTGTCATCGAATTAAGTACTCGAAAAAAAATTTTTAATTCCATGCATAGGGCGGAGTATCGTTTGAAAGGCTTTTTAACTAACCTCAAAAATAGTAAAAAATATTAATTTTTTACATAATTTAGGTATTATGTATTCACAAGGTAGTTGGACAGTGTAGAGAAAGACTTAAAAATTTTGGGAGTCGACAGGTGGAGAAACCTTGCATCAAGGCATACTGCCTGGAGGGAGCAGATTGGGGAAGCCTTGGCCTGAACCAGGTTGTACTGCTGACGAAGAAGATGTATTTAGAGATGAACATATGCAAAAAATATGTTAAATTTACCTAAATGTGTATGGAAACCTCGTGGTACGAGTTTTACACGAGCTCGACACGTTTTTATATCATGTTATGGATAGAAAACTTCTACCAGCACTAAACCACAATTACCACTACAACGTAATTGTAATACAATCGATAAGTTGGGAAACGAAAACCTTAAATATTTAATAAGCAAATCTATTTCAATCATTTTTTCTAATATTTACTACTATCCAACTGTGTCAACCGCGTTTATTACACTCGCAATGATCACAAATCTGAAATTCATTCATTCCAATTGACATACAGCTCCAATGGATCGTAATCGATTTTCTTTATCAAATTTAAGCGAATTTAATGTTTTCAAAATTCATTTATGCTTTAATACAACAACAAAAAAGAAACGCTCGACGTACGACTAGTACTGCTCGACGCGTAGTAGTTACATAAATACATAGTGTACTTATTACATATATCGACGACGCTTTGTGTATGTGTATTTCATGTTTTCCGCCCTACATAGGCGAAACCGCCGTAGCTAGATATTATATGTGTAGTGGTACAGGAGGGGTAGTTGCTTAAGTAAGCTGTCAGACTGTGGGCAGACGCATGAGAGCAGACGTCATTGTCAGTTGTCTTCCATAGATAACTTTTATTCTCTGTTTTGTGTATTCGATGTAAACTTAGATTTTGTCTCATTTTTTTAAATTTGCACATTAAATCACTATTTGTTTAATATTAGACAGTATAGATTTGGTCGTTATATGTTTTATTTCCTCTTTTAACACATATCATAAAATTGTAAAATTGGCCTGCCAATACATTGAAAATATTTGCGAAAAAAGTATTTGAGAAAACATAAAAAAAGTAATAGAATACAAAAATATTATATTTGGAATATTTGTCTATTTGTCTGTGAGTATGTTTGATTGCTTCTGCATTATTCATGAATAAAAGTGGATTTTGCTGGATCTGGATTTTTCTTCGCAATAAACCAGTAAAAAAGAAGATACGGTAATTTAAAAATTCAATACAAAGTGCCCTTACTTAAAAAAATCAGTTTTATCATTATTATAATAAAAAAATCTTACAGTTAATTTAATACTATTTTCAAAATGTTCACGTGTGTAAAGGCGCAAGCAGGACAATTTAATAAATAAAAATGAATTATAGTTTTAATAAAAAATAAACAACGATAAAAGCAGGGTACATTTACAGTTAATTCATTGACAACAGGCTTGAATTTAATTACATATAATAAAATTACGCTGTATTCATGAACGACAGAAGTCAATTTAAAAAAAAGTAAATACATTTTGTAATTTCCTCTTGATACAAATTTTTCGTAAAGCGACTTTGACTTCTCTCCCATAATTAAAATTTATGTACGTTAAAAACCAAGCAAACTGTTGAAGAATTTTAATTAAAATAACGTCACAATGCACATGTCATAATAAGTCTCATCATATTTCTGAGAATATATTGCATCTTATTAATAAAAAATATTTGGTGATTGAATCAACTGATCCAATATTTTTAAAAAGTCAATCTTAATTTTTCTTCTGAATTAACAAGGTCGCAATCCTGTGTCTATGATCTTGCTTATCGATTCCACATATCGCGCAGTGTTCTCATTAGCAAAGATACCATAATTGGTAATTAATAAACAATCTTGATTTACTATTATCCATTCCATAAACGAATATTCGAATAATAATCGAATAATAAACATCCAAACAGTTTAACAGTAAAGATATTTTCAACGAAAAGGTTAAGTGCAGGCTATACTTGCACTTAACTTTTCTCCGTACAGTCAACTCCCACTTAATATTAATGATAATTCACTCCGACTAAGTGCTTAAAAGGGGCCTACCTATTGCGCTAACGCCGCTGACTGTACCAATGCCGTATCAAGTCGCGCATGTGCGTAGCTGAGTAGGGAGCTTTTCGACTTGTTAAATTAAACATTTTGAAAACGTATAAAGACAAAAGTTGTTCGTAACATTGTAAGTAATATTTTTTACAAAAAAACTATTTGTAATAATTAATCATTCTAGTATTTCCGAATCCCGGTAATTTTGGTTCAATCTATAACTAATTCTCAATGTTCATGACGTTTTTTTAGATTTTTCCGAGCTAATCTTTGGGATGGGGATAGTAATTTTGAAGTGTTTTCCCAAAAAATGTTTAAAAAAAATATATAAAAAAATACATCACATTTATTGTTGAATTTATTGTTCAACAGGTTTTCATTTGACATACGATTACCTTGAAATATTTTCTTTAATCCCAATTTTCAGCCTGAAATTGAATCCAAAAATCAAAATTCAATTTTTTGTACCCCACGTCTCTAATAGGGCTAACATACTCTGCCTACTCAACATTTTAAATTTTTACGTCGTATAATTTCTAAGAAAATTATTTGTGACATACGGATGGACGGTCACCGAATTTATTCTTTTTGTATTCCGTTTTGACAATTTTGTCACGGAATACTGACATTACCCACAGGATAAATGTTTACTTAAAAATCCCAATTTGAAACTGAACTAAAAAATATTGCAACATAAACTCATCTTCAAGATGTTTTGTTCAAAAAACTAAAAATAAAAAAGATATACTACTTTCAGATATACTATTTATGAAATTACAATAAAAAATAGAACGGTCCTATATAAAGAACCTCATTGATATTTAAATATCTGTAATATTAATTTTATTACAATAATATTACAATAAGGCGCAATATCCTTGTTGTGAAACATGTCAATACTTTGCACTCGGAACAAATTTCAAGTGGTTAGACAATATTTATGTTCGCATTAGTATTCGCGAAAAGTGGTGCAAATTATTCGTATTCGTATTGGCACATAATATTTATTGCAATTCAAAACATTTCTAATAAGAAAGTAACCTACTACTAACTCCTACTTCTAAATCATACCGGTAAAGAGAAGATTAAGAAAAAGTTAAGAGCTATTGTAGAAAAGAGAAAATGTCAAAGACCATTAACGCAAAGCTCAAAAGCTATCATAAAAAAGAGAAAAGGTTAAAAGTTATCATATAAAAGAGGAAAAAGTCAAGAGATATCGAAGAGACGAGAAAAGGTCAAGATCTATCTTAGAAAAAAGAAAATTTCAAGAGCTATCCTAATCGTTACTTATATGCAGGTGTCCCGTAATTCATGGAATAAGAGAAAAGCTCTAACTATGACTAGGTTACTGACAAAATTTGAGCTCTATAAATTGTTTTTCGATATATACACTTTTTTTTAAATTTGTGACTGTTGAAGTAATAAAATAGCTTTCCTTTTGTCTATGATAACTAATCGATAGTCGATAACTTATTTAGTCTATGGACTATATGCTGGCTGTACAACACTACTACTCCTTGCTTGATTCCTTTGTTTGTGATAAAGGTTTATAATCGCGTATAATAAAATTACATTATAATCGTCTTTAATTTGATTAATCACAACAGTGACAATCACTACTCTGTGTCAATGTTTTGTGTGCCACAACTACAGATTAAGTCTGTTTGTTAATTTTTTATAGTGAAATGTAGGTAGTTATCCTTTTAAACTGATTGAAACATTTTATCACAACTAATACGGTTCTCTCAAAATAAAAACAATTATGTACTTTTTAGGATTTTGTAATTTTCATCACCCAAATTTGACACAAACATATGCTTAAAAATATTGTACTACTCAGAACTTGCAAACCATTTTAAAAATTGGCATATGTAATGAAAAAAATTATAGTAACAAAAATCTTACTGCATTCAACTATACAAAAAATATTCACACTTAATCACACGAGGCACCCATTATGGGGTAATTACTCCATGTTTTAATTTTCATGTAAATATGTTTTTCTTTAAACTTTTTTCGTGAAAACTATTAAATACACCTGGAAAACAATAAAAGTAATTTAAGGAAGAAGAAATTTAACAATTTCTTCAAAATTTTCGTTTTTCGTTGTAACAGATGTTGAAACTGCTTGCAATTGTTTTTAATGCATATATTTCGTACATGAATTAGAGCCAATTGCAGTTAATTAAAAATCAAAGCATTAAAAGCAATTTAAGGTTAGGAACAATTTTAATCATTGAATATATTTGGCGTTAATTTTGTAGAAATTCATTATTGACAATTAAATGAAACTACGTGACGTAGTATTATTTCTACTTTATTTAAGTTCTTTACCACGACCTAGGTTTCGTTGTATCTTTGCTAACAGCCCACCTGAAGATGTTGTAATACAACGAAACCTAGGGCGTGGTAAAGAACTTAAAGAAAGTAGAAATAATACTACATCACGTAGTTTTGTCATTTGTCAATTTTAATCATAGTTAAAAATATTCGAAGACAGTAAAATTTGTGGCCTTCTTTATCAAACATATTTTTTTAAATGGAGCCACGTCGGGAGCAAATGTATGAATAAGAGAAACGTTATATAAGTGTTATTCGTTTATTTATAGTTTAAAAAGGATTTTGAATTTGGCAATTTTTCGAAAAAGAAACGACAAAATCATCTAAAACACTTTACATAAATTTATTTAATTATTTGGGTCGAGATTCCGTCATGGAAAGTCTGGTGACGAGGAGGAACCATCCACCAGGCTGATGGCAGAAGAACCAACCACCAGGCTGACGAGGACGTTAGAAAAGTAGAGGTTGATGAGAAAGAGACATCCGATGGCCGCCACGTTGGCCAAGTATCATTTAAGGCCAAATTTTGTCAGCAACTAAGTCCTGTCTCCCATTTTCAGTTAGTCCATTATTTATGGAACATTCTCTGTGTAAAACCTTTTAAAAAATAATTGAGCTGACTTTAAATAAACATGGGATAAAGCACAATGAAAAGTGTAAAATAATAAAAATAGGGGTACTTAGTTGGAAATTTCGAAAATAAATAATTTTACATATTGCTGGAGATTTTTGACGTCAGTGTACAGGTCAGTACTTCTCTTTCACTCTCATGTATATATACACCCAAACACCCAAACGAGTGCTACGTTTTGACTTGGCACCTACTAAATTTGGGTTCATTAAATGCTGCTTCATGCCTTTTGTATTTACCTGTATTTACTTGTATGTCTACTAATATCCTAGTTGCTTTATGTTTTTTTATATATCTGTATATACTGACTTATTTACCTACCAAAGTTTTAGGTACTTCATGCCTTTGCGTCTTTATATACTTATTTACCTACCTACTAATATCTTAATTTCTTCATGCCTTTATGTGCACCTACCCATACATACCTATCTATTTACTTTGTTATATTCTTACTCACGTCAAGAAAATTCAAACTCCATGAGTTTACTGATCATCACTGAAGAGGTCGTGTTACCATCTTCTAGCTAATTTTGCTAAGGTGTGGATTTATGCCGCCCATAGACAAGTTAACATGTTACTTTATTATTATGTTATAATTACACATCTCCAAAACTCCACCATGATGCCTGTGGTGTTTATTTTTCAAAATTCTAGGGTATCTTCAATTTATATAGGCAAATTCTAACAGCATTTTCGTGGGACCACCTTCCAAATAAAAAAAATCATCCAAATTGGCTGATAAAGGTCAGATATACGAATATGAAGTGACAAATATAAAAGAACGAGAGGTGTCGTGGGACACCTGGTTGGAACGAAGTTCCTTTCGCTGTATATTATTATATGTATTAAATAACAGGTACAAGGAAATAAGTTAACGACGTCTGAGCCTAGGCCATCTCGACAAGATGCTTCCTCCAGTACTCAGCTTCATCCAACCGTCAAGTTGATGGTTTATCTTGATATCTTGATCAAGTTACAAATACAAAAATGTATATTTACTTATTTCATTATTTTAATTTAAGGCGTATATCGCGGACTTATTACTACAAGAGCAATTTTTTCCAGTTACAGTTACTAAGTTTAAAAAAAAATTTTGGTGTATTGTAATACAATACAAAATAATAAGAGTATACTGACAAAAAGACAGAAAAGTTAAAATACAAAGATTGACATGATAAGGACGGAAGGATTGTATTGACATGAGTTAGAATGAAAAAATTGTATTGACATTAATTATAAGGGAATAATTGTATTGACATGAATTAGAATGGCAAAAATTGTATTGACATGAGTTTGGATGGAAGAATCATATTTACATGAATTAGAATGGAAGATTTTTATTGACATGAATTAAGATGGAAGAATTGTATTAAAATGAGTTATGATAAAAGAATTGTATTAATATTAATTAGAATGAAAAAATTATATTCACATGAGTTAGGATGGATAATTGGATATTTGACTAAATTTTTTTTATTTCGTTAATCATAATTTCAAGGTACAAGCCGATGAAGAGCGAAAATTTTTTTTAATAATCTTAAAAATTGATCGAGTTATAAAAGTTTAAATTTAACCTTCAGAGAAGAACGGCAATACTGTATTGTGAGGTCATTTTTTATATAGCACATTATATTCTACGAGAGGAAAAGAGACAGGGGACCCAACTCTATCCGTATCTTCAAATTTAGAAGCCTATATAACTGGCTTATTTTTCAATCAATTTTTAAATGTTTTTAAGTTTTTAATTAACTTATATTTCACAATATTATACGAAAAATATCAAAATTTAGAATGAGTCAACTACCGTATTGTATTGACATGAGTTAGAATGGTAGAATTATATTGACATGACTTTGGATGGAAGAATTTTATTGACGTGAATTAGGATGGAAGAATTGTATTTACATTGGTTAGGATGTGAGAATTCCATTGACATGAGTTTGAATGGAAGAATCGTATTAACGTGAATTGAAATGGGATATTTTTATTGACATGAATTAGAATGGAAGAAATTTATTCACATGAGTTAGGATGGAAGATTTGTATTGATATTAATTGGAAGAAAAGATAAAAGAAAGAAAAAAATAAAGTTTTTGTCAATATTCTTTACTTTCTTTTTAGTTTTACAATTTAATATTAAATTATTACTTGCAATATATTTTTTGTGAAGAAGCATTGAAAAAAAATGTTCAGTATTCAACCACAAGAGATATACCAATGGACATACTAATTAAAGTTTAATTTCAATTAAATATTCCAAGTGTATGAAACTTTTAGGTACTGAAATTATTTAATATTTCAGTAGTAACGGTATTAATGTCGATAAATATATAACCTGATGTGGTGTACCTGCTGCTAATGCTGCTATGCCCTACTTATTATGCTTTCAGAACATAACCTTAGAGCATAAGCGAGCATATCATCAAATCTGCTAATAAAATTATGTGGACTCTAAGATTGTTTATACTAAAGGGAAGTGCAGATATGCGCAGTTAACGTCAACTGCGGATCTTCAACCATTTGAGCCGCGTCCTGTATCCAGAAATATGTTAATATTTTCTGATTTACCGGATAAATATGTAACAACCACACATTCCATGAAATTCAGCTTCACTCGTCATAATGATTTGACAGTTGCATACTGTGGGAAATTGGAAACATAGGGATATAAACATTTTCATTGCCAATAATTCTTGTAAACATTACTTTAATAGATGTTTTAGCATAAGCAAAAATGAATTCGAGTAACGGAGCCTTTCTTCTATTTACTTAACTTGTTTTGTCATTACGCAGTCCTATTTTGATGACGTTATTCACAAACGATCCATGTGTGTCTGTGAAACTTAATTAGATAAATATTTAACAATTAAATGATAAATATCTTCATTGTCAATGATTCTTATGGACATTATTTTAATGCGTGTGTCTAGTATAAACAAAAATGCATTCGAGTAACTAGCCTTTCTCCTGTTTACTTAACTTGTTTCATCTTTACGCAGTCCTATTTTGATGACGTTTTTCACAAAACGACCCATATACATATGTAAAACTTAATAAGATAAATACTTAACAATTAAATGGTAAATATTTTATTGCCAACGATTCTCGTTGACATTATTTTAATAGCAGAAATGCATTCGGGTGGCCTTTTTCCTGTTAACTTGTTTTATTATTACTCTGTTCTGTTTGGATGACGTTTTTCACAAAACGATCCATTTACGTCTGTAAAACTTAATCGGATAAATACTTAGCAATGAAATGATAAATATTTTCATTGCCAACGATTCTCGTGTACATTATTTTAATAGATATGTTTAGCATAAGCAGAAATGCATTTGGGTGGCCTTTTTACTGTTAACTTCTTTTATTATATAATGTTTTTCACACAACGACCCATATACGTCTGTAAAACTTAATCGGATAAATACTTAGCAATTAAGTGATAAATATTTTATTGCCAACGATTCTCGTGGACATTATTTTAATAGATATGTTTAGCATAAGCAGAAATGCATTTGGGTGGCCTTTTTAATGTTAACTTCTTTTATTATATAATGTTTTTCACACAACGACCCATATACGTCTGTAAAACTTAATCGGATAAATACTTAGCAATTAAATGATAAATATTTTCATTGCCAACGATTCTCGTGTACATTATTTTAATAGATATATTTAGCATAAGCAGAAATGCATTTGGGTGGCCTTTTTAATGTTAACTTCTTTTATTATATAATGTTTTTCACACAACGACCCATATACGTCTGTAAAACTTAATCGGATAAATACTTAGCAATTAAATGATAAATATTTTCATTGCCAACGATTCTCGTGTACATTATTTTAATAGATATGTTTAGCATAAGCAGAAATGCATTTGGGTGGCCTTTTTCCTGTTAACTTCTTTTATTATATAATGTTTTTCACACAACGACCCATATACGTCTGTAAAACTTAGTCGGATAAATATCTCTCAATTAAATGAGTAATAAGCAAACATGCAGAGTTCCCTTTTTTATATAAGTTAAATAAATAAAAAAATTCAAATAAAACCATCTTTAATAAATCTATATTCACGTGAAATAAAAACATTAATGGTGTGGTGCGAGTGATAATTTTAAAGATGAAAATGGTTTTCAAAGTTTAGACTAATTCGATTTCCGAATCTACAGTAAGACTCAAAACCAAAAAAAATAGTCCTAACAGCATAACCAACACTTAAGTAAATAACATTTTTAAAAAGAAGAAGAAACGGTCAAGTACGAATCTAGCTCGCGCACCGAGAATTCCGTAACTCGGTTGAAGTGAAATTATTTTATTTATCATAAATCATCGCTAATATGGTATACCGAGTGTATTATTATTTCCGTGAATATCTAGAAACATCTATCTAGACCGTCATTATCATTGTAGACGATCTAGAATCATCGTTATAGCTTTCGTACAACATTTTCTTAGACGTATAAAAGCCCTATTTTTCGTTATTTTAGGTTGAGTATTTCTGAAAATAAGGAAAGGGAAAAACGTATTTTTTCTGCATTTTTCAGTATAGCTCTTAGGATACATTGCTTAAAAAAATTATTTTTCAGTATATCTTAATTAGCTCTGAAGTACCGTGCTATACAATGTATACTGTCTGCAGACACATTTCTATAACTACAAAAAAATGTTCGCTATGTGAATTTCTTATAGTATCTACAAAGGATATTATTTTCTGTAGTTACTCCAGACTTGAAATTTAACGTAAAATTCAATTAAAGAACTAACCTCTACACAATGCGATATTGATGTGTTATGAACCTGGACTAAATATACATTACAATACTAAAATTGAGAGGTATTTTATGAAAAAGTTTTTATAAAAATTGACCAACTTCTGCTGTCCAGATTTTTTTCCTTCCATACAAAGAAATGATATTATCATAAAAACTGGGTAAACTGAAAAATTATTGTATCATGAAAACTGGGTCGATTCACATAAAAAATATTTGTAATTTTTTTTTAATTTTTATGGAAAATTCACACTTGACCATAAATTTGACTAAGCCAAAATTGTTTCCATGAAAAACAACAAATGGTACGTAAGATAGTTTTCTTGTATCTGCTATGGTTTCGGATTTTTCCCTACTATACCATTTAAAAAAAGAACTTGTTCTATAAATATAAAAGAACTGTATACGGTAATTTAATTTTTTAATTCTCCCTATAAATAAATATTTTTAAAAATGTTCTAAATGTGCTTTACTAATATTCCAATTCTCAAGTTTCTACCTGGAGCAATTAATGGGAATAAAGACTTTGACAGAATGATAGACAGATACACATTTGATTTTAAAAGGTTTCCATTTTTTTTCCTTTTGAAGTGCAGAATTCTACGAAGATCAGCCTTTATCTTTTAACTTCATCAGGCATAAACTTTCTTTAATGAAAATCAAATTTTTAAACTTTTACTGGAAATTTTTGCTTAAATTGCCTTTATTCTCCTGAAAAGAAATAACTGGTACTGGAAAAGAATATCCATATCTTCTCATCAACTCTTCGTATACTCAGATCCATAAAAGAAACCAAATATTATGATCAGACCTTGAGACAGCCTTAAAAAAGGATGACTCCAAATATAGTGAGTCTTATAAAAGTAAGCATGATAAATTTTAATTTATTTATGAGATATAGAATTGGAAATACACAGCAATAGGCAAGTGGACTTACATTTGAAAATATTACACAGAATTTAGTTGATACCACACCCGTTTTCAAGAGAATACAATTTATGTGTCTTAAATAGTCTGGTTCATTGAACACTACCATCCTCATATTTGTAACAGCATTATTACCGATAGACAAATAAAATAAAATACTTAATTTTCATTCAAAACGAAACGAAACTACGTGATGTAGTATTATTTCTACTTTATTTAAATTCTTAACGACAACCTAGGTTTCGTCGTGTAATAACATCTTCAGGTCAACTTGTAAAGATCTTTACAAATTATTTTATATTAATACAAACTTTACAAATTGCCCACCTGAAGCTGTTGTCATACAACGATACTTAGGTTGTGGTTAAGAATTTAAATAAAGTAGAAATATTACTACATCACGTAGTTTCATTTAGTTGTGAATAAAAATTAAGTGATAATGAATTTATACAAAATTAACGCGAATTTATTCATAATAAAATACCTAAAAATCGTCTTGCCATAAATTACAGAAATAAATTAGTAAATATTTGACGAAATCATAAAATGGATAAATTTAGGGTAACCAGTCGTTCTTTCAGCCTTGGTACACTAAATAACAGTAATAATAATATTTATTGTTTTATCGTATGTCCACAGTCATCACGTCACTAGATTGTGGAAACCTTGAAAAATGCAAACGTCAAAGGCACTAAGTAGATAAACAAATGGAAATAGATGTTTTCAAAATAACCTGGAACATCTGCAACGCCGGGTGGGGTTTAATCTAATAAAGTGTACAGATAATAAACTAATTAGAAGATAACACTAGTGCACCGCAATACTAATTCTAGATGGACTGATTGATACTGATTTTGTATAAAAGGCTTACGTTAATTATTTATTAATCAAATAGTTGTTGAATTGTCCAGCTAATGTAAGTCTTTTGTTTAATTTCATATTTATATCTAAAAAAAATTATATAAAATAAGAATATATTCTCCAGATTTCAGCAAAAAAATGGATTCAGTTGCTTGGAATTTTAAGCATATTTTTATTAATCTGAGCCTTTTCAAGAATATATTTATTATTATTTTCAAGATATAAAAATACATTATGTAAACTGTGACCCAAAAAAAGCATAATAACCAGAAAATGGTGATACTAGTTTAACTTTAAAATTAACACATAAAAAATAGTTTCAATTAGAATTGGATGAACATTTACCGTAACAGCATCCATGTTTTAGGTCTATTTTACTAACCATTTATTTTCAGATGAAAACCCTCGTCATACTCATCGGCCTCGCGGCCTTTGCTGCTGCCAGCCCTGTCATCATGGATGAAATCACCGGAGACTCAATGATCCCCATTGGTAAGTTCATTCAGACAATGGAAATTGTTCGAACATAAAAAAAAACGATAAAATAAAGTGTTTTAACAAAAGCTAATGACATCATTTTAAACTCATCGATAGACCTTAAAAGGGTTTTCATATTTTCTATTTGCCAATTTTCTAACTTTGTGATTAATAATTTACACCAGCAAATAGATCAAACATATATTCCCAAAATCTTACGCTTAATGAATCATAACCTCTTTCTGAACAGATCCTGCGATGGCAAAACAACTGTCGTCAGCCAGATTCACATTCAAGTATGGCGAGCCTGCCCGCACTGATGTATCCGAAGCGCCGAGATTCGATCCGATCTCAGCGCGGCTGGTGGGCCTCCTTGAAGATCTACGTCCGTACTTTGAGACTGGTACCGACACTATTCCGCCTTTGGATCCCTTCCGCATCGACACCATCGGCCCCATCAGCATCCGCCAGATCGGTATTATCACGTGAGTATCTGCGATGGTCCTTTTTAATAGTACTCATTCTAGATCTGTACTCATATACGAATAAGTACAAGAAATCATTAAATATTAATATGCGGAAATTGCTTTGCAGTGGAACCTTTAACGCCCAAAACCTCGCTGTTCGTGGCCTTAGGAACTTCATCATCGAGAATATGTCATTCTCCTTCATTGGTTTGACCCTGAGATTCGACATGCGCGTACCCAGGATCGACTTCAATGGTAAAATTGTACTATATTAGTTAATCCTCTTTAGTGACTACACACTTATAAATATCGTAAGTTTTTAATTAGGTTAGTCCCAGTTGGTGGCAGTTTCTTCTGATTAAATCCAATCTTCAATATTCGAAGTCTATATTTTGAAAAAAAATGTTCATTTGATAAAAACAATATATTATTTTAATAAAGCATATTTCTGTAAATTTCAGCTCAATACCAATTGGATTCCCGCGTCGCTATCTTCATCCCCTATAACCCGAGGGGTGATGCCTGGTAAGATACCACTTGTTAAATTCGTTAAGTTATTTTGTATACGTGAAAAGATGGAAACATCATAAAAAATACTCACTGCTATTTTAACTTAATATATTCTAATAATATATTCTATAATAAATTCTAATAATATTTTCTTAATATATTCTATAATAAATTCTTTATCCATTCCAATTTGATCCAATATTTTTTTTAGAAAACAGTTTGTTCACAATACTAATCGATAATTTTTTTAACAGGATACGCGTCGATGACGGTGGAATATCTGGATTCGCAGGTTTGGGTCAGAGACCCGACGGATTCCTGCAACTTTCCAGCTTCGAAATCAACTTGGACTTCAGGAACATCTTTGTAAGTTTAACATTATACTAAGTGGTAACTATTTCAAACTTATAATTCGGAATGAAACATATATAATTATGAAATAAGTTTCTGTCTTGTTCAGCCTGATCTATATCCATTGATACCTTGAAACTGATGGAGTTCCAATCAGTGATAAGTTTAGTCAATGAGATATATTGGGTTTTACTACAATGTTTCAACCAGTAATTGTTACAGTATGTACTTGTGTTATATTAGACATTTCCCTACCTCCGGCTGCTTTCTGCTAATCCATTCTAAAACTTTTAGGCCATCATCGACGGCGTGATCGGGGATGGCTTCATCAATGTCACATTCAACCTTCTGATGAACCTGCTCGGACCTGGCTTCATTCAGGGACAAATTGAGAACATCTCCGTGTTAGTCACTGAGGCAGCTTATGAGACGGTCAATGAACTCATTGGGCAGTTCCGTCTCGCAGATTTACTCGGCTAATCATCTGATATTGCGACCCGCTCTTCTGCTGCAAACCTTTCAGCTCTGATCTTTTAACATTTGTTATTACTTCTTTAGAAAATATATGTTTATTTAATTTCACATTTAGTTTGTTATTATATTTTTATATTATAAAAGTGTCAACAAATGTGCAACATTTTTAGCACACAATATCTAATACTCTTATGTTATTTTTAAATTGCAGCACAATTGTGGAATAAATATTTTTAACCTCTCTACAAAAGAAAACGTTTTATTAAAATTTTCTTTTATATTTTTTGAAAACATATAGTAAATAAAAACATGGAATGTTACCCCACTCCGGAAGGATATTATTTAAATTTATTTATATATCGTGATAATGAAAAATTTCAAAGTAGCGGGGAAAACTTTCAATAAATATATATTAACATTAAATGAAAGTAAAATTAAGGTGACTTAAAAATATGTTTATGCGTATTTAATGTTGCATCAAACTCAACAAAAAATAAGATTTGTAAGAGTTTTATGTACATTCTACATGTGGATCGAATCCAATAAAGATAAAGTGCAAAATAAAAGGACAAAAATTCTGAATTTAAAAACTGTAAGAAATTTCCGGGAAATAAAAAAAATTACGTGGTTACATTCCAACACGGATGAAATCAGCAAATTGTTTATTCAAAACCAATATTTCATGGAAATAAACTTATAAATAATGAAAGCCACAAAGAAAACTTTTATACGTACAGTACTCAAGAAAACTTATCATTAATTTTCCCACAATTGTAGATTTTCTGCACCATTTCGGGCATATTGAGTCATTTGCATGAAACATATGTCAGCCAATAAAGAATACAACATAAATACCTGTTTATACACTGTTAGACACCTGTTTATACCTGTTATTACACCACCTATTTATTGACTTTAAAGCTGCTTATGACAGCGTCAACTGAGAATAACTAGTGAAAGCTATGTTGGAGTTTAACATCCCAAAGAAGCTGACCAGTCTCACTAGAATGACTCTGAAAAGAGTCTCATGTAGAATAAAAATTTCGTCAAGTCTCTCAGAACCATTTTTCACAGGAAAAGACTTTCGACAGGGATATTCCCTTTCTTGTCTACTATTTAACATCGCTTTGGAAAAGGTCATTAGAGGATTGAACACAGGTAGCACGATCCTTCAAAGGAGTCTCCAACTTCTCGCTTTTGCTGACGATATTGATATCAAAGGAAGATCAAAACGCTCAGTTGAAAAGAACCTCCAACTAATGGGAGTCAACCGGTAGAGGGCTATCGCATTAAACAGGGTCAGGTGGAGGAGGATCAGCGAATCATCCGAGGCCTGCAGAGGGCTGTTGTGCTTTTGATGATGATGGTGATGATTTGTCAGTCAAGCAAAACACTAGTCCAGCCCCGCTAGATGAGGTATCAAACACCGTATGCCTTGTGATAAACCCAATACACCTCGGAGATAACACGTTACCATAGCAGTCTGCTAGTCCAGTACAACCGTTAACAAAATATCGTGGAAAATCTGTGACAAGTGATGTATAATAATAAACATAAGCCTACTTTTGAACATTATCGATAATATAGTGAAAATAGTAGCTATTTCTTTTCTTCAGTTTCGAAAATATAAAGTAATAGATCCTCTCCCATCGGGTATACTCGGTCTGCTGTCCGAGTATACCCGACGAAATACCCACTTCTCCTATCAAAATTAAAAAGTAAATAATTTTTAAATTTTAAATGAAGTTAAAAGTAAAGTAAAAACATATAAAAAATTCAACAAAGTTCATCGACAACGCATTTTACCTTAATATAAAGTTTAGCCCCATCCAACATACACCAGTATGTTGGATGGGGCTAAACTTTATGGAAAAAAATAAACAGAAACAACATCGAGTGGAAAAACGCTGTACAGCCCTTAAAAATTAAGTAGATATTTCAAGTTACATTTTTCATTTTTAAACCTGTGCTTGCTATTTCCTTGCTTTTTCCTTCTTATCGAGGTTTAGGTTACTTTTTTCGACTATCCTGTCTAGCTTGTGAGCATGATGGATTAATATGACACATCTGTGGATGGAGGATATAATAAAACACAATCTGCACCTTGTTTTATCTCACGAGTTTTAAGAATTCCGCAGAAATTACATTTACGATCTATTATGAAAAATAACCTAACTTTCATAAAAAATAGATGATTTCTCCTTTGTCTGATTGACGATTTTGATAAAACTTTTAAGGAGCTTATTTTTTCAATTTTCTATATATAACACTGTTATTTTTATTCTTGGGCCCAACACTACATGGACTTTTGGCGGTCTCCTTTAGTATGTTAATAGTTTTTAACCAAGGGTAACACGTGAAAGAAAAAAACTTTCTTATTCCGAATTTCACGCGTGCGAAACCATAGCTAGTATATATTTAAAATGCCTACAAATTTATGAAAAAAAATATTTTAATATATATTTTAGGGTACAAAAAAATCACCCCTATTTTACATATATGGACATGTAAAGCGGAAGTGGTTCTTTTTAATTCCCTTACCCCATTGTGCAAGGTATCGTTAAATAGATATTTCAAAAATATTGGAGATTATCATGAACACTTTTTCAACATAAGGATCAGTTTACGAAATATTAAGCAATAAATAGGCAATTTTTCTTAAAGTTACGTGTCTCAACCTCTAGCAGCTAAACTATTTTTTGAAGTGAAACTTCTTTAGAATCGTTGTGATTTGAAACTCGATGAAACGAAAATGCGTCACGGTAAAGAAATCAGCAAAGCTTCTTTAGGATTGTTGTAATTTGAATTTTAGATCTCCTTTTTTCCTTGTATTTCCCTCTCGTCTACTAAGCATTGTACATATGTCTCCACCTATACATTACGGAGCTAAAGCGAGAGAGCAAGCGTCGGTGTGTATCTATATTGCACACTGTCTAATACTTGTTAAAATAGTAATTGACGCTATATTTTAAAGATATATAGATCAAATTGAAACTAAATCAGTTGTTTCCTATCTTAGTTACCATAAGCCTCTCGCATCATTTGTTCAAAGTGAAAGCATAGAGACTGACTAATATATAATGTAACATATGTTAAATAAAATGTGAAACAACTTTTAAACGTGGTAAAAATATAAAAAATATACCTTACAATTATCCTACTCCCGATACTCTATATTTATCTCATTCTCTTGTAGATTACTTTTCTGAAGTTTCACTTCTACCGTATGTGAATTGTACACACATAAATTGTTTTTTTTTTTTATATTTGAAAAGTATTCAGTATAGTAGTATATATAAAGAAACTAAAGAAAAATAATATCTACTTGTTTACTAGTTAAGTATAGGCTGTAGTAGTTTACAAATAACAGTTTATTACAACATAACAGTTCATAACAAATTATTTAAATTAACTGTAAAACAAACTTTGTATTGTAAAATGTATATTTAATTTGTCTGTGAAAGATATACTTTGCAATATATTTATAAATTTACATAAAGACAAATAACATTAATATTTGTAAACAGTCAATAAGAATATTATCGGCACTTAAATGTTTATATACACTTTACAGTGCTCGCAAGCTTCGTAGGATGCGGTATACTTGCACTTAAGAAGCTTATTTTTGTTTCAGACTACTTTTCATTCAGTAGCCCACAATAGTTTTGCTTTTTTTTTGAAGTTGATTATGAAAGTAGCTTCAGACATTAAGTGAATAAATTGAAATATCTAATAAAACGTTTCTATATAATCCCATACCCTTACCCTACTCCTCATATTGCCTTACCTTGATCTTGTTTTGTTACGTAATGAAGATATACCGATCTATACGGTTGGTAAAAAAATCTGGTCAGAAAATTCCAGGAACTTCTTTATTCTGTTACTTTTAGTTTATTAGACCTTGTAAGCTCAAGAAACTTCTAGACACTTCTCTCTCTTTTCGCTGTAGGTATATAAAGGCGTGCGCGTGCTCTTGTATACATCAAAAATGTCTGAGCTTTTGCAGTGTCAACTACATACCGTAATGTTGTGCGAGTGGCGGTGCGGCCCCAATGCGACCGATAAATCTGTAAATATCATCAGCGCGTTCAACCAGGATGTCGTGTCTTATAAGACAGTCCGTCGTTGGTTTAATCGGTTTGTTTCAAGAGATACAAGGCTTGAAGATGAGCCGCGATCTGGCGTCTCTCGACTATTTACGATAATCAATTGTGGTGTATTATTAATGAGAATCAGGAAGCAACTATACGCGAATCGGCGACAGCACTTGGTTGCATACATGCATCCATTGTTTATTATATTCACACTTTGGGATAGTGCTGGCTCGTTGAATTCCACACCGCCTTATCGATAGTAACAAATACTGTAGGGTTGCTATCTGTCAATCTCTCCTACTTAGAGATTAAGACTTTCTCGAGAATCTGGTGATAGGAGATGAGAGCTTCATCCTTTATGAGAATATCACGCACTGCGCTGTATGGCTACCACGCGGTAAAGAGTCACAGCCGAAACCTGAACGTCATTTTCGGAAGGTTTTGTTATACTGCTGATGGGATTCAAAAGGGATGTTATATTTTAAAATGTCCCTGCAAGGCAGCTTGGTCAATACTAAGATATACGTAAATCAGCTTGAAAAATTAGCGGAAGTAGGAGGAGCAAAACACCGAAGACGCATCACCGTTCATCTTCTGCATGACAACGCGAGTGCTCATATAGCAAAAGAAACCCAACATAAACTAATGGATCTTGGTTGGTATACCTTGTCTCATCCTCCATATTCACCGGATATTGCGCTTTTTGGTTTTCATTTATTTCTACATTTAAATAAATATCGTAGTAAGAAAACTTTCAAAAACTTTGAAGCCCTCAAAACAGATGTTTCAAAATTCTGGGCATCGCAGCAACCGCAGTTCTGGGATAAAGGCATTATTGATCTACATAGACGCTGGACGCGTGTTGTGGAAATAGATGGAGAATATATTTCGGATTAAAGTTAATTAGCAACAAGGATATATAAACTTTAAATATAATTTTTACCAACCGACAAAACTTTTTTACCAACAGAATATTTGTCGATATTGAAGTATTGGAGTACGCATGTGGAAGGAAGCAAAACAAACTTGGCAAATCTCGCTAGATATAATTGGATATACACGTAACATCGCCGATAATATACTAGTCAGAAGATAAGATAGGTGGTCTGTACGCCTATTTCTTGATTACACGAACGGTACTTCGAACAGTGTTAAGCACAACAACCCAAGCATGCACGGAAACCGCGCAATGAGAGTTTCCGTACACGCTTGGGTAAATATGAAAGTTTTAACATTTATGGGTACATAGATTATTAATATATGAAAAGAAAATTTATACCCCTTTTTAAGCATATTGCGCGTACGAAGAAAGAGTGAAGAAAGCTAAAATTTATATAAAATATGTATTACAAATACATTAAAAGATTCGTTGTTTACTTTCACACTATTAATGTCAAATACATAATAGTCTGTGGTCAAACAATCGCACAGAGTAGAGATTGTCGCCAAAGAACTTAAAAATGTCAAATTGACTGAATGAGTTTAATGTGATTTCAAATATTCCTTTTTCAATAGTCTGTGTCAAGGTAAAAAAGTATTTATGTTATATTTTGTGTAATATATATCTGTGTTTTAATAAATACAAATACAAGCTGTAATTGTGTTTTTTTTTCGATTGTTACAAACATATTTTTTTAAATTTCAAAGGTATTACAATAAACTAGCGTGACCCGTGCAAAGTCTTCGCATTATTTATTCCATTATGAAGCTCAGATGACAGATCAAACAAATATTTTACTAAAATTGACATATAGAGGCGCAAGTATCAAAAGCATTGAGCTAAAGCGCCACTTTATTTATACGTGAGTGGATTTGAAATTAAACAAAAATTTTACCGACCGTCAATCATATTGACGTTGAGCCGTTAGATGGCAGCATTGCTGTTTTGTGTATATAATTTTAATAATTAATTAATTTGCAAAAACAATAGCAATAATAATTTTTTTAGTTGTGGATGCCGGTAGAGCAAGCAATTATCTATAAAATGATATATAATTTATGTGGATTAGTTGTGAGGTTTTTTCTAAAAAGGGAGAGTAACATCTTAACCTTAGCGTATTAATATATATGATGATGATGATATGATGATGATGATGATTAAGTCAAATAACAAACGCCGTATCTGTACACGCTCTCAGCTGACGTAATAGGACACCATAAAAAAAATTATGTGATATGATAATAGAGATACACTCTTTGATATTAGAAGCTCAAAATTAAAAATTTAATGAATTATGGTCGAATTACGACCATCTGGCGATCACTATTCAACTATTTATGAATATCGATAGTGTTTTCCGCAAGTAAATTTTTCACTTTCTGTGAAATTGTACGAAACAATTTTCCTTTTTACTTTAAGCAAGTTCCAAGAAACCTTGTTATTTTTATAGTTCAGTTAGTATTTTAGTAAGTTCAGTACTTTTGGAAATGGGAGAAAATATTAATTTTTTTTTTACCTATTTTTCAGGATATTTCTGATGATATGCTATTTAGAACAATTAAAACATATAATATTTTTAAAATCCTTATAACAAGCATTTTCAATGGATGTTTGATACTATACACTAAATTACAATACTAAATTACGAAAAAACATACAATATTTTTTGTCCCACTATTAATTATTTGCCCACTCTAAAATTGCCTCGAAAACAATTGTGGTTGTTAACAATTGAGATATGTATGCATTAATATACTTTGTAACTTTGCCAAGTTTCAGATTACTACGTTGAATGGTTTCTGAAAAAAATGGATGTAACCTAATGACGAATACCTAATTTATGTCATAAAGACTCTGTTTTAGTTTTTTAAGTTACGGAACTCGTAAAATTACAATTTATATAATTTACTGCTCTATTTATAAATATAATTTACTTATTTATTTATATAAATTTATGGAAATATTACAGTTACTACGCCTATGCGTTTCAATAAATCGAGTAACACTACAGCGCATAACGATGACACACTTCAAGAAGTTTTATTCTCACTCATCACAAGAATATCGCGGTCTGATGCAAACGCGATTAAGTTGTTGAGTAATAGTATACAGTAGAAAAGTAAAGAATTTAGATATAATTCGGTTCTAGATATCAGTATGGCAAAAAGATTATAACCAGATATAAAGAGCAAGAGTTTTTCCCAATAAATTATGTTACAAAATTTCCCCATTTGACATGATTGTCACCTCACCTTCCACCATGCTTCGTACTTACCGGCGTTTTAGAATACGCCCCGGAAAATTAAAATGGCTCCATAAACCGGTCACCAACAGCCAAAAACCTTCCGGGATAAATCTACATGATAGAGAAAACAACACCGTCATCCATTTGGAAAATAGAAGTATGGATAGACATTACACATATTGTATATATACATTCGCCAATGAGAATATGAAATAATAAGTTGAATGATTTTTGTGTCTAGTATGTATCATAAAGCACTCACTAGAGCAATGGAAGAAATTGATCTGGATTTAAAACAAAATTGAAAGGGGTTAATGTGATAATACTTATTTAGAAAGATGTAACTAACGTAAACAGGGTGTTCGAATACTTTAGGTAAAAGCATTAATCTGACGATTTGCTTAAATTTTGTTAAACGGTGTTGGTGATATCTTTGGCACATGAATTGTTTACGCTCGCTTCCAATCGCAACGAGACTTGGATTAATAATGGATGTATTGAATATATCCTTAATAGTAACAGTTAATAAAAAACCTGTTAAACAAAAAAATATGAGTAAAAAAGTATTTAAGGCGCGTAATTTTTATTTTTATTTTTTTTGAACGCATCAACGTCTTTATTCAATTTTCTATACGTGTTTCACTAATAATAAAAAAATTGTTAATATGGAAAACACATCATTTATAAAGACTGTGATAATCCTAATGCAAAAGATAGAGATATATTCCCAGAAATATATTTTCTTTCGTCATCAATAAGACACACTGTGTGACGGCAGTAAGCTGAGTATTTGAACGCCTTATAAAAAAAGAAAAATTATTAGAAAGGAAGGATATGTAATTCCGTATTACAAAGAAAAATTTCGATATAATTTGGTTATCTACGCGAACGCACGAAATTTACCTAAACAAAAGGGAATGCAGAATCTTTACGTTTAGCTAAGAAATAGTAAATAGTAAACGCTTCTATGAATGGAAACCGAATATGTCCATGGAAAATCAGTGGGAAACTGGAAAGGAAAATGAATTACATTGCCTCACGCACAGATATCAGAAGGCAAGTTAAAGACATAGACAAAATTATGTGAGATTAAAGATATAAACTAATTTAAATGAGCAATGTTTTATTATTAAGATTACATATAGATTAACATTTATTGCCGAAAGTCGACATGTAAAACTTTCATGTCAAAGTCAAGTTTATGATCCTTAAGTGATGATTAAACCAAAGTCCTTTGTCAATAAAAATATTAACAAAGACATGCAATATAAAACAATCGATAAATGACATAAATAATACAAAACGTAGGCAACACAATGAATATGCAAACACACGCACACACCGAAGCTATTTCCAAATGTATCCTTGGAGTCCAAGGATCGTTTGATTACGGTAATACAAAATAGCATGTTCGTAAATATCGCTGAACAATCTTAATATTGTTTGGTCCAGTTCAATGGTCGAAAAATGGCTCTCAGTCTTCTCCAAAAAAGAGAAAAATTTTGGTTAAACAAAATTATATTTTATTTTATGCAAAAAATTAGTATTTTTATAGAATATTCGAAGACATAATAAAATACGTAGATCAAAATATTTGTAATATTTTGATCTACGTATTTTTTAAATTATCTCTATATTTACGGATTATCAATCTATTCAAATGGGGTAAAATGGCCGGCGAGTAATTACATTATTTGTAGCTTTGAAGTTCTCCACAAAAAATAAGACTAGTGATAATTAAAAAAATATGTAGGTACGTTAATTTGTTTGTATCTGGAAGCGTGGTAAAAAATTATTAAGATATTATTTTCGAAAAATTGAAAATAAATACGTGCGTCTTAAAAACTTTCTGATGGGAAAACTATTTAGGCGCACTTTTTCTGATCAGGGAACGAAACAGCCGTCACGCTCGAGTCGGTACGCTCAACCAGGTAAACTCAGCTCTCTCCGGCATCGGCCAAGTGAACTACTTCTTTAGGCGCACATATTTAATGAAATTTCAATAAATCTACTATTTCATTCTTACGGGTAAACTTGGCTCCATTCGACATCAGCCAAGTGAGTTCATTGTCTAACACGGCGTACATCCTTTCAATCAATACGTTTTATTTTTAATGACACTTTACTTGAGTATAATTTAAAATAATACGCGTATATTACTGTTACTGTATATAATCAGTGTAATAATTCAAGTGTATACATTATGTGTTTAATACATTATTTGAGAGTAGTTTAATATAATATCCGTATGTTATTGTATTTTAAAATAATATTCTCGCATTAGTCCTGATTAGACGAACTAATATACGTCGTATCAATGTAATTATTATCATGTACATATTTTAGAATTGGAAATGTTCATTCCTTTAATTTTGTCATAAGCACATACCAGAAATTTAGTTTATAAATATATTTTTTTTCAGACTTTTTCTTCACTATTATCATTAAAGATGTATTCGATACATCCATCACTAAGTCCAAGTTTCCCTGCGATTGGAAGCGGGTGTAAACCATTCCTGTTTCCAAGATATCTGCAACACTAGTTAAGTAATCATAATCCAACAGCAAAGTAATAGCATTCGATTGATAACGGCGAATCACAAAGAACCAACTCAACATAAACATAAAATAAATTAAGTTACAAGAATGCTAGCTAACTCATAACATCCGATGGATAGCAGCACGATACCAAGAGGCTACTCACCTTAAACGTCTAATAAATTAGTCTACAAGAGCGCTATGAAGCCAATAATATCTGATGGACGTTATATTACTAAGAAACAAGTCAGCCAAAGTATCAAATAAAACCAAGCTCCTGAGAAAGCAAACGTCAGCAGAGGAGAGTTTTAAAATAGAGTCCGAGCAACTCACGGAGAGAGTCTACCAGCCCACGTCTTAGAGTTAACGATGTTCAAAATTGTTAACCTTGATTTTAATTTTTTGAATTAATATTTTGTTTGTAAATTATAATTAAATAAAGTACATTTGTAAGCGATTATAGTTAAAGATATATTTTTGAGCATCTGCGGAACGCGGTATGTAACTCAAAGCTTAAGAAAATTTAATCAAATATCGAATTTAACGCTTTTATCCAAAGTATTCGATGACGTTGTTCTTAAAACCTTTCAATTTTGGTTAAAACCAGATCAAATTCTTCTACTGCTAAAGTAAGTGACTTATGATACATACTAGATATGAAAATCGTTAAATTTACTATTCCTTATTCTCATTGACTGGAGAACTCAATTTAACTCTGTCGACATTGATATTTTCAACTTATATTCCATATTCTTAATGACTAGAGAACTCAATTTAACTCTGCCGACTTTGATAATTTCAACTTATATCCCATATTCTCATTGACTAGAGAATTCAATTTAACTCTGCGGACTTTGATATTTGCAACTAATGTTCCATATTCTCATTGACTAGAGAATTCAATTTAACTCTGCGGACTTTGATATTTTCAACTTATATTCCATATTCTCATTGACTAGAGAACTCAATTTAACTCTGCGGACTTTGATATTCTGTCAGTTTGAGTAAAGGTGGATCTAGACTATACATATTTTCATCTGTAAATAGAAATGCAGAAATGTTCAACAGTTATTCAGAAACGAGTGGAGTTGAGCAATGTGTAATCATTTTTTATCCCCATTTTTTAATATTTTTTGATGCTGTTATCATAAATCTTCATTTTAACTATCACCTAAGTAGAGATTATTTTCAAATTTACACCTATTGACTATGCAAATCCTGCTACGAATCTCAGTCTGACGAGTCAATCGGCCGAAAATATGTTTTAGTCCATCCAAATAAGAACCCAGCCATTATTCTTGGTAGCAAGAGACTCATGTCTAATATTCAACCTGACTCGAGTCCGATGTCCTAGATCTTAATTGGTAGTCGATAAGCGATATCAATAAACTTATCAGCCATCGAGTCGTCAGAAAAATGTACGTTCTAAAATATCTTCAAAATTTTAAACTCTTTATAATAAAAACCAGTTTACAACCCCTGCTCATAATGTTCTCTTCATCCTTGATTGGTTAGGCCCATAAGCTAATTTTCTTTCTAATAATTTTTTTAGGATTACGTACCTCAAAAAGAAAAAAGGAACCCTTACAGGATCACTTCGTTGTCCGTCTGTCAGTCTGTCAAGACCCTTTTTCTCAGGAACGCGTGGAGGTACCAAGTTGAAATTAATGTCAAATACTTTAGTCTACGGTCCATTGGATCTGTAAGAAAGTAAAGCTTCTAAGTCAACACAATCAAGAAGAACCTTAAAAATACGGCCATTCATGCCGCATACAAGGTGTGTTCGGAAAATAAAGGGAATTTTTACATTTCGTGGGTTTGGAGAGTCCGATTTTCATTATGTTGGTATACATGCCCCTAAAATATGATGAAATTTTCATCTGTATTCATTGTTTACTTTGTCTTTGGCAGCCACAAAGCTTAGACATGTTTTTACGAGTTCGGCGATTTTCGTTTGTTAAAAGTAATGAATCAAAGAATTTGTATCAAATTTTGCGTAAGCAATGAAATAAAGTGTAGCAAAGTGTGTGAAATGTTAACAAGTGCCTATGGTGAGTCTGCTATGAATAAAGTGTAGCAAAGTGTGTGAAATGTTAACAAGTGCCTATGGTGAGTCTGCTATGAATAAAGTGTAGCAAAGTGTGTGAAATGTTAACAAGTGCCTATGGTGAGTCTGCTATGAATAAAGTGTAGCAAAGTGTGTGAAATGTTAACAAGTGCCTATGGTGAGTCTGCTATGAATAAAGTGTAGCAAAGTGTGTGAAATGTTAACAAGTGCCTATGGTGAGTCTGCTATGAATAAAGTGTAGCAAAGTGTGTGAAATGTTAACAAGTGCCTATGGTGAGTCTGCTATGAATAAAGTGTAGCAAAGTGTGTGAAATGTTAACAAGTGCCTATAGTGAGTCTGCTATGAGTAAAACAAGAGTTTACGAGTGGTATAAGCGTTTCCAAAATGGCGGTGAAAACGTTGAAGAATTCACACGCCCCGGACGCCCCAGCACATCAACAACCGATGAAAATATGGAAAAAGTGAAAGACGTGTTTACGAAAAATGGCCGAATCATAATCATAGAATTCGCTGATGATGTTGGCATATCGATTGGCTCATGCCATGAAATTTTTTCGAATGTTTTGGGCATGAAGCTCATGCCTCATGCTCATGCCATGAAATTTTTTCGAATGTTTTGGGCATGAAGCTCATGCCTCATGCTCATGCCATGAAATTTTTTCGAATGTTTTGGGCATGAAGCTCATGCCTCATGCTCATGCCATGAAATTTTTTCGAATGTTTTGGGCATGAAGCTCATGCCTCATGCTCATGCCATGAAATTTTTTCGAATGTTTTGGGTATGAAGCTCATGCCTCATGCTCATGCCATGAAATTTTTTCGAATGTTTTGGGTATGAAGCTCATGCCTCATGGTCATGCCATGAAATTTTTTCGAATGTTTTGGGTATGAAGCTCATGTTTTGGGTATGTAACGCGTGGCAGCAAAATTTGTTCCAAAATTGTTGAATTTTGAACAAAAACAGCGGCGAATGGAAGTTGCTCAGGAATCACTAAATGAAGTCAATGACGATGCAGAATTACTGACACGTGTTATAACAGGTGACGAAACAAGGGTTTCAGATATGACGTTGAAACTAAGGTTCAATCATCCCAGTGGAGGCATTCTGACTATCCAAGACCGAAAAAGGCTCGACAAGTGCGGTCAAATGTGAAGATAATACTCACTGTGTTCTTTTATTTTAATGGCATAGTACATCATGAATTCTTGCCACGAAGCAAAACGCCCGGATTTGTGGAAAAACGATAATGCACCTGCTCACACTTGATTGTTTGTTCGTGAATTTTTGCCCAAAAATAGTGCTGTAACGATGCCCCAGCCTCTACATTCACCAGATATGGCTCCGTGTGACTTTTTCCTCTTTCAAAAAATAAAGAGAACCTTAAAGGACCATCGTTTTATAAGCATAGATGACATTACAAGTACATCGCTGAAAGAACTAAAGGCTATCCCAAAGATCGAGTTTGAGAAGTGTTTCGAGGATTGGAAGAAGTCCTGACACAAGTGCATAATATCTAATGGGGACTATTTTAAAGGCGACAATGTCAATGTAGACGAATAAATTAATATTTTTTTCAAAAAATGAATATTCCCGTTATTTTCCGAACACACCTCGTATACTGACATTCGTAAGTAAATCGAAACCTATAGGATACTTCCCGTTGATTTAAGATCATAAAATTTGGCAAGAAGCAAGATCTCATAGCACAAGTAAAGAAAAAAATTCGAAAGTCGTTGTTAATTTGTAGTTACGTTTTGATACAAGATGTTCTACGCCTGTGAAAGATATTGTAGGCAATACATTTACGTTGCGCAAAATTAATATGTGTGAATAGTGTAATAGAAATACTATGTACATTTAAATGTTTATAAGTGCCCATACATGCACGGAAACCTCGTAGTGCTAGTTACTCTCGTGCTTGCCAGGTTATTTCTTTGACATTATGGTCCCAAATGTTGTCATTATTAATTAAAATATATTTTTCTTCCAATAAGTTTTGATACTTATTAGTTGCGTTTCGACAATCGCCCTTGTAGCAATAAATCGGTCACAATCAATAAATAAAGTCAAAACAATCTGACTGTCCCAACGAAAGACGCACAACTTACCCAATTACGAAGAAGTCTATGCATGTCTTCGCATAAAGCGCGCGATTGCTAAAATGTTACTACTACAAATACAATTTATTCGAAAGAAACACTAAAAGGAGATATTTAATTAAATGTTCTGTGTATATTTATTATGACTTCATTAAATATAACGTAAACTAATTTACAAAAGTTCTGTGTATATTTATTATGACTTCATTAAATATAACGTAAACTAATTTACAAAAGTTCTGTGTATATTTATTATGACTTCATTAAATATAACGTAAACTAATTTACAAAAGTTCTGTGTATATTTATTATGATTTCATTAAATATAACGTAAACTAATTTACAAAAGTTCTGTGTATATTTATTATGACTTCATTAAATATAACGTAAACTAATTTACAAAAGTTGAATACGACCTTCCTGTTTTGTTTTTATTTTACATTACGAAAGAACTGGACAACGTTGCGAAATTACGTAAAAAGTGACTTCACTGCAAACGTAATTAACTTACTGAACGTAAACAACTTTACATATAAATTAATAAACTATGGATAGTATACAGCCATGTTTTTAAAATATTATAGTTTATGTTTACTGCACTCTACCGAAGAGTGTATTTATGCATAAAAAACGTACGTATTGTATCTGCGCATAAAAAAATGTTATAATGTTATCTCCTTTGATCTCAACGGACTTAAAATCTGGATTTGAACCAAAATATGATGTTGACATGAATGCATCAATTCTATGCACATTATCCGATTTTGCTTTCATAAAACCAGTTTCAGTTATCGTTCTGGGTCATTCTCAATTTACTATTATATTAAAAATGCACTAGTTATGTAAAATATTGCAAAAACACTATTTTACCAAATCAAACACTACAAATGCCACATAAATGCCAACAATTTGAACTTGTTTACAAATATTCTGACATCACATTTCCTTCTAAGCGATAGTGTGTTTTTAACCAATAGTTGCGTTTCGACAATTTGAAAAGGAATTAATTAAGAAAACAATGTTTTAGATATAATTTTTGGTTGATAAATAATTTGAAAAAACATCTTTGAACCAAGTATAAATCACATTCATATTCTCTGTTGCTAGAGGCAATCACTTACAATCAAACAAAATTACAATACGTTTATGAAGTAATTGAATATATAGATAGCAAAACGTAATAACGAAGCATAAGTAAATTTTTGAGAAAAAATAAAAAACACAAAATACTATCATTTTATATGTCAAGGAGGGATATGAATGGAAATGGAATGTGGAAAGAAAAGTTAGGGGAGGTATGACTTTTTATACGACTTTGAAGTGCTTGAATGAACAGTGTTCCATATCTTGGCAGCATGAACAATCAACTAATTGTCGTAGAAACAGATTGTATGTTCAGTTATAGAAGCGTAAGAAGTTTGTGCAGATGTATATGCTTAGAATCATATACTTAAGATTCGCTAAGAACATCCAAGTATCTTTCATTGAACCAATTACAATCCATTGAGGGTAAAATCAAATTGAAAACCAAACCAAGATTACATTTTTATGCAAAACAAATGAAGTTATCTGCATAAAATATGAAATCAAGATGTTTTCTAAATTTTGCATAAATATTTCTTCAATTAATATCTAATATTTTAATGCTATAAATGACTGCTTAACGCATAAATATTATCGTATTTCATTAGAAACTCGCAATAAAATTTGTGTTTTCCATGTTTCCTAAATTTTACATAAATATTTCTTTAATTATATTATCGTATTTCATTAGAAAATCGCAGTAAAATTTGTTTTTTTTATGTATCTTAAATTTTGCATAAATATTTCTCTAACTAACATCTAATATTTGAAACTCGCAATAAAATTTGTGTTTTCCATGTTTCCTAAATTTTACATAAATATTTCTTTAATTATATTATCGTATTTCATTAGAAAATCGCAGTAAAATTTGTTTTTTTTATGTTTCTTAAATTTTGCATAAATATTTCTCTAACTAACATCTAATATTTGAATGCTATAAATGACTGCTTAATGCGTATATATTATCGTATTTCATTAGAAAATCGCAATAAAATTTGTATTTTTTTTCCAAATATTTCTTCAATTAACATCTAATATTTTAATGCTATAAATGACGGCTTAAAGCATGTATATTATCGTATTTCATTAGAGAACCAGAATAAAATTTGTGTTTTTTTATAAAACTTGTGACACTGCTTAAAGACTAAATATTTCCCACTCAAGCAAAAATGTCAGCTCTTCAATTATACCCATTTTATCTGCGATAACTCTTTCTAACGTTTAATTTTAATGACCATTTCTTTTTTATTCTCTCAACTGAAAACGTTCATTTAAATTATTTTTTTTTCTTTCTTACACTACTTAGAAAGATAATATTCTTTTATTTCATAATATTTAGGATCCAATACAGCGAGAGAATCCCAGTATTCAGAATTTTACATAGGCCTTGGTAGAGGACTCCAAAACTGATGAAATGTTCACAAAGTAATCAAAAGAGTACATAAACAGCAAATACACTTCTCCAATATCCAATTGCATCTAGAAATAAAAAAAATGGCGGACAAAACGATCAAGTTTATAATATTACCTGGAATGCAAATGATGCCCATTTTCAATAGACTACATTTAGAGTAAGTGTATTCAAAAATTATTCATTAAAAGTTTATATCCATATATATAACAATTGGGGACCTAGCATATTTTTTTTCTGTTACACACCACATAAATGAAGCAATTGAAGCTTGCCAATCAGAAACTCAATGATATGACATCATTCTTCCAAACTTGATAGGAAATTACCTAAAGGAACGAGTTTTTGGAATAATAATATCTTTGAAATCTTATTGCATTTATAGGCTCATCTGTCTTCAAAAAACTATATCATTTAAAACTTGGGAAATACAAAAGTTAAGAAGACACCAAATAGGTAAACAAATACCGACAGGTGTTTCGAAATAACCTCTAACATCTGCGACACTAACCTATCTTTAAAGCGACTAGACAGATAATAAACTAATTAGAGATAACACAGGTGCTCTGCAACACTAACTCAAGATGGATTGATTGATATCGATTTAGTATAAAAGGCTTACGTTAATTGCTAATCGTATAGTTGTCAAAGTCTCCAGTTAAGGTAAGTCTTCTGTTTAATTTAATCCAACTAACACCCAATTAGACCTGAAAATAGTGATCAGAAATTAGCAGCCATTCTCCGAATTTCTTTAACAAAAGAGGTTCTGTTCATTTTGATTTCTAAATGATTTAAAATTAAGGATTTAAAGACTCTGACTGAAAATCGACGTGTTGGGCATACAGTGAGGTATATCGGTTTTACTAATTTGACCATCAATTTCACGTTGTTTTCATTTTTGTTACACATTTTAATAAATTTACTTTATAATCTTATTATTACAAATTTGTATAAAGTATATAAACTACTATTCTGATCCTTATTCTGTTACATACTTTTACTAACCATCAAAATATTAGCCTTTATGCTTTAAGTTCAGTTTATGACAATTAAATGAAACTACGTGATGTAGTATTATTTCTACTTTCTTTAATTTCTTTACCACGACCTAGGTTTCGTTGTATTACAACGTCTTCAGGTGGGATATTAGCAAAGATACTACATCACGTAGTTTCATTTAATTGTGAATAATGAATTTCTACAAAATTAACGCCAAATATATTCAATATCTAGTTTAAGAGTTAATGATTACCCATTTATTTTCAGATGAAATTCCTCGCTGTATTCATTGGCCTTGCGGCCTTTGCTGCCGCCAGCCCCGTCACCATGGACGAAATCACCGGCAACTCGATGATTCCCATCGGTGAGTTCCTTTAAAAATTGAAAAATTTTTGAATAACAAAAAATGTTTAAACTTACAATGGAAAAGCAGATCAATTCTAATTCAAATATAATTTTGAAGAAATCAATATATCTTAAAAGACATTTAATGTTTTGCTCCTTTCATTTTTGCTACTTTTTGATTAATAGTTTACACCAGCGAAAGTGTAAAATATCCATTCCCTAAACCTTTAGCCACAATCTCTCTCTTACACAGATCCCGCGATGGCAAAACAACTATCATCAGCTAGATTCACATTCAAATATGGCGAACCTGACCGCACTGAGGTATCTGAAGCACAGAGGTTCGATCCGATCTCAGCGCGCCTGGTAGGGCTCCTTGAGGGTCTGCGCCCATACTTCGAGACTGGTACCGACACTCTCCCGCCTTTGGATCCCTTCCGCATCGATGCCGTCGGCCCCATCAGCATTCGCCAAATCGGAATAATCACGTGAGTATTTCCATTTATTTTGTATGCCAGTATTCGTTCTACATTTGAATTTAAATACGAATAGCTACAAAATATAAATAAATATTAATATTTAACACTTGCTTTTGCAGTGGAACCTTTAACGCCCAAAACCTCGTTGTTCGTGGTCTCAAGGACTTCGTCATCGAGAACATGTCCTTCTCCTTCATTGGTCTGACCCTGAGATTTGAAGTTCGCGTACCCAGGATCGACTTCAACGGTAAAAGGCTACTTTATTTATTCACTCCATTTCAATGATCATACACACATAAACATCACAACAACTAATGACTATATTGACAGTTTCTTCTGACTACAGTCAATCTTCGATTATTAATGTCTATATTTGAAAGTATGTTATACAACCCATGAAAAGATTATTTTAATGAAACATAATTCTGTAAATTTCAGCGCGCTACCAGTTGGACTCTCGTGTCGCCATCTTCATCCCCTACAACCCAAGGGGTGACGCCTGGTAAGATTCCACATTATTAAAGTCGTTACATTATTTTGCATGAACGACAGAATGATAATAGAATATAAGTAGCACCAAAAATTATTTACTATTAGTTTAACCCACTTCATAACTTATTTCAGCTTAATCTGATTTATTTTCTAGAAACAATTTGTTCTCACAGACCCTACTAATCCATATCTCTTTCGTAGGATACGCGTCGATAATGGCGAAATATCTGGATTCGCCGGTCTGGGCCAGAGACCCGATGGATTCCTGCAACTTTCCAGTTTCCAAATCAACTTGGAATTCAGGAACATCTTCGTAAGTTTAACGTCATGCTGAGAAGTAATCATTTATAACTAATAATTAGTAGTGAAACTCGCATCATTGTGAAATTGGATTCTATCTTTTCCAATCTGTTCCATACCTACCAAAAATGAAAATGACATTAGCAGAATTGTCACTGGAGGCAATTTTACCTAACAAGATTTGATGTATTTTTTCTATAACTTTCCTGTGAGCAATTAGTAATAGTGTAATATATATATATATATATATATATATATATATATATATATATGTATATATATATATATATATGTATATATATATATATATACATATATCTAAATATATATTAAGCGTTTATAATAATATGTAATATGCTTATTTTAATCACTTTAGGCCATCATAGACGGCGTGATCGGCGACGGTTTTATCAACGCCACATTCAACCTTCTGATGAACCTGCTCGGACCTGGCTTCATTCAGGGACAAATCGAGAACATCTCCGTACTGGTCACTGAAACGATTCATGACACGGTCAATGAATTCATCGGTCAGTTCCGTCTTGCAGATCTACTTGGCTAATCACCTGATGTAGCGATCCGTTCTTCTGTTATTGAAAAACTTTAATTTTTGATCTTTACTATTTGTGATTACTTCTTTATAAAATATATGTTTATTTAATTTTACATTTAGTTTTCATTTATTATATTTTCATATCATAAAAACGTCAACAAATCGACACAATTTTTCTTCAAGCATCGAGTTGCGAAATTTCACAGCATTAGTCTAATATATTAATACAATGCCGCACAATCATAAAAGATTTTTTGAGCGCTATAAAAGAAAATGTTTTTTTAAATATTTTTCTGTCTATATTTTTAAAAAATAAATATTTACAAAAACATGTATTTTGTGTCCCAGTTTCGAATTACGATATTGAATTATTATGTTCATGGATACCTTTTTAGTAATTTCCATGAAACCCATGTTTTCTTATATGAAAAATGTGTCTTAAGTATTTACTTTTTAAACATATTTTACTACAGCACCCTGCTTTTCAACACAACAATTCATAAATTTTAGTACGAAATCGCTACGCTTATATTACGTATAGACATAAATTTTTTATGGAAATTTTCCAATACATACTGAACTCAGAATCAAAATCCGTTTCAAAAACTTAAAGTAACAACTAAAGCACCAATTATTCAATCTATTACCACAAACGTTAGTGCACCATGTGTCTGTTACTGTCCGCAAGCCTCGTAGGATGCGGTATACTTGTACTTTAGTAGTTATTTTTGTTTCAGATCACTTTTCATTCAACAGTCCACAACAGCTTTGTTTTTTTATTTATTGAACTATCCCCTACATTGAACTCGTATTATCTTGCCTTGATCTCGTTTTGTTATGTAATGAAGACATACAGATCTATTTGTCAATATTGAAATATTGGAGTACGCAGGTGAAGGAAGTAAAGCAAACTTGGCGTATCTCGCTATATATAATTGGATATACACGTAACATAGCCGATAATATACTAGTTAGAAGATAACACAAGTAGTATGTACGCTTAATTCTCGATGACACGAACAATACTAATTTTAACAGCGTAAGGGCGTCTTAAGCACGACTGGAATTACACGGTTTCCCTACACACTTGGTACATATGAAAGTTTAAACTTTATGGCTACATAGTATCTATATATTAATACGTGAAAAGAAAATGTATATCCTTTTTAAGCATATAGAGAAAAGTCAGACTTAGCATAGATAAAGTTTATATCGAGAAGGAGTGCAGAAAGCTAAAATTTATATACAATATGTATCACAAATACATTAAAAAATTCATTATTTACGTTCATACTATCAATGTCAAATACATAATAGTCTGTGGTCAAATAGTCGCACAGGGTAGAGATCGCCGCCAAAAAATTTTAAAATGTCAGATTGACAGAATGAATTTCTAGTGAGTTTCCTTTTTCAGTAGTCTATGTCAAGGCAAAAAAGCGTTTATGTTGTATTTTGTATAATAGATGTCTCTGTTATAATAAATACAAATACAAGATGCAATTGTGTTTTTTTTGCAACTGTTTTTTTTAGTTTCATAGGTATTACAAGTAATTATAGCAAACAACATACAGCGTATTTGTACGCGCTCTCAGCTGACGTAATAGAACACAATAAAAACAATTATGTAAAATGATTATAGAGTTATTTTTTTGTATATTTAATTCATTGTTTACATAGTCACAACGTAGTAAAAGATATAAATACTCTTGGAAATATTTCAATTAAATTTAAAAAGTATTTAAAACAGTCACTAAATTTAAATTGTCTAAACACCGCCATTTTTGCTTGCCTTGGATGACTTCGGTCTATACCCAGTGTTTGTATACTGTGTCTCGTTACTTTAAACATACATTCAGTATAATAGCCATTTAAATCAAGGAAGAAGCTCTAAAACTAGTTTTAATATTGTATTATGGCTAGGTATAAAAATACTATCAGAAGTGCACCTGATAATGCGTTTTTTTTTGTCTCAAGAAGTGCAAAAATATGAAAACAATGTTGAAAGGTTATGAAGAGATGAAGTATCTCCAACAAGTTGTTTGCATTTTTGTAAAGATTGCATTAATGCAAGTATATTTTATTTGCATAGCTAGTATGATTTCAACCATAAACGAGTTTTTGTATTGAACATCAATCACACAAAGAGCAGATAACTGTGAACGTAAATTAGTTTACAAAAGTTTAATACGACCTTCCTTTTTTATGTTTTAGTACATAAAAAGTGACTTTACTGAAACGTAATAAACTTACTGTACGTAAACAATTTTACATATAAATTAATAAAATATGGACAGTATACAGCCATGTTTTCAAAACATTATAGTTTATGTTTACTGCTCTCTACCTATGAGTGCATTTATGCATAAAAAAGTACATAACGTATGATTATAAAAAATATATTATAACAATTACCTTGCACCTTCCTCTCCTATGATCTCAAATATGATGTTGACATGAATTCTATTCTATTCTAGGCACATTATCCAAATTTGCTTTCACAAAACCAGTTTCAGTAATCGTTCTGGACGATTCTCAATTTCACTATTACATTAAAAATGCGCTAGTTATGTAAAATATTACAAGAACACCATTTTACCTTATGAAACACAACAAATGCCACCTAAATGCTAACAATTTGAGCTTGTTTACAAATATTCTGACGTCGCATTTCCTTCTAACCGACAGTGTGTTTTTAACCAATAGTTGCGTTTCGACAATTTGAATTTTCCTCGCATAATTTGCCTTTTTTATAATTACTTTATGCAATTAAAAGGGAATTAGTTAAGAAAATTTAAATATAAATGCAAGATTGACAAATAATTGGAAACAAATATTTGAACCAAGTATAAATTACATTAATATTCTCTATGGCTAGAAGCAATCACTTACAATCAAACAAAATTACAATACGTTTATGAAATATTACATATAAAGATAGCAAAACATAATAACGGAATATAAGTAAATTTTTGAGAAAAAATAAAAAATACAAAATAATATAATTTTATATGTCAAGGAGGGACATGAAAGGAAATGGAATGTGGAAAGAAAAGTTAGGGGAGGTGTGACTTTTTATATGACTTTGAAGTGCTCGAATGAACAGTGAAAATCTGATATCATAATTGAGTTTGTTCCATATCTTGGCAGCATGAACAGTCAACTAATGGTCATAGAAACAGATTGTATGTTCGGTAATAAGAAGCGTAAGAAGTTTGTGCAGATGTGTATACTTAAGACTCGATAGGACAACATCCGACTACCTTTCATTGTCGAATACTTTTTTGAACCAATTACAATCCGTTGAAGGCAAAATCAAAATTGAAAACCAAGTCAAGACTACATTTTTATACAAAACAAATGAAGTTATCTGCATAAAATATGAGATCAAGATGTTTCCAAAATTTTGCATAAACGTTTCTTTAATTAACATCTAATATTTTAATGTTATAAATGACTACTTAACGCATAAATATTATCGTATTTCATTAGAAAATCGCAATAAAATTTGTGTTTTTCATGTTTCCTAAATTTTTCATAAATAATTCTTTAATTAACATCTAATATTTTAATGCTATAAATGCATAAATATTTCTTTAATTAAAATCTAATGTTTTAGTGTTATAAATGACTACTTAACGCATAAATATTATCGTATTTTATTAGAAAATTGCAATAAAATTTGCGTTTTTTAATTTTCCTACATTTTGCATAAATATATCTTTAATTGACATCTAATATTTTAATGCTATAAATGACTGCTTAACGCGTAAATATTATCGTATTTCATTAGAAAATCGCAATAAAATTTGTGTTTTTTATGTTCCCTAATTTTGCATAAATATATCTTTAATTAACATCTGATATTTTAATGCTATAAATGACTGCTTAAAGCATATATGTTGTCGTATTTCATTAGAAAATCAGAATAAAATTTGTGTTTTTTTATAAAATTTGTGTCGCACTTGAGAGATTGTTTAATTTGGGCATTGTGAAAAATAAAATGCTTAAAAAATGCGATTTTTCGGAGCATTTTATCCCCTTCCGCTTAAAAGCTGAAGCTTTTTTATTCAAGCAAAAATGGCAGTTCTTCAATTATATCTATTTTATCTGCGATAACTATTTCTAACGTTTAATTTTAATGACCCTTTCTTCTTTATCCTCCCAAGTGAAAACGTTCATTCAAATCATTTTTTCTTTCTTTCTTGCACTACTGAGGGAAGTAACATTCTTTTATTTCATAATATTTATGGTCCAATACAGCGACAGAACCCCAGTATTCAGAATTGTATATAGACCTTGGTAGAGGACTCCAAAACTGATAAAATTTTCTGAAAGTAAGCAAAAGAGCACGTAAACTGTAAATACACTTCTCCAATATCCAATTGCATCTAGAAATGAAAAAAAAATGGCGGACAAAATGGACAAGTTTAAAATATTACCTGGAAAGTAATTGATATCAATTTCCAATAGACTACATTTAAAGTAAGTGTACTAAAAAAATTATTCATTAGAAGTGAATATCCATATATATAACAATTGAGAACCTAGCATAATTTTTTTCTGTTGCATACCACATAAATGAAGTAATTGAAGCTTGTCAATCAGAAACTCAATGATATGACATCATTCTTTCAAACTTGAAGAAAATTACCTAAAGGTACAAATTTTTAGAGTAATAATATCTTTGAAATCTTATTGCATTCACAGGGTCTTCTGTTTTCAAACAACTATATTATTTAAACCTTGGAAAATACAAAAGTTAAGAAAACACCAAATAGGTAAACAAATATCGAACAGGTGTTTCGAAATAACCTCTAACATCTGCGACACTAACCTATCTTTAAAGCGACTAGACAGATAATAAACTAATTAGAGATAACACAGGTGCTCTGCAACACTAACTCAAGATGGATTGATTGATATCGATTTAGTATAAAAGGCTTACGTTAATTGTTAATCGTATAGTTGTCCAAGTCTCCAGTTAAGGTAAGTCTTCTGTTTAGTTTAATCCAACTAACACCCAATTAGACCTGAAAATAGTGAGCAGAAATTAGCACGCATTCTCCGAATTTCTTTAATAAAATGGATTCTGTTCGTTTTGTTTTCTAAATGATTTAAAAGTAAGGATTTAATTCGATTTTGACCAACACTTTCACATTATTTTCTCTTTCATTACATACTTTAATAAATTTACTTTATAAACTTATTATTACAATTTTTTATAAAGCATATGGACTACTATTCTGTTGCTTATTCTGTTACGTACTTTTAATAAGCATCAAAATAATAGCCTTTATGCTTTAAGTTCAGTTTATGACAATTAAATGAAACTACGTGATGTAGTATTATTTCTTATTTCTTTAATTTCTTTACCACGACCTAGGTTTCGTTGTATTAAAACGTCTTCAGGTGGGATATTAGCAAAGATACTACATCACGTAGTTTCATTTAATTGTGAATAATGAATTTCTACAAAATTAACGCCAAATATATTCAATATCTAGTTTAAGAGTTAATGATTAACCATTTATTTTCAGATGAAATTCCTCGCTGTATTCATTGGCCTTGCGGCCTTCGCTGCCGCCAGCCCCGTCACCGTGGACGAAATCACCGGAGACTCGATGATTCCCATCGGTGAGTTTCTTTAAAAGCTGAAAAAAATTTTAATACCAAAAATTTTTTAAACTTACAATGGAAAAGCAGATCAATTGTAATTAAAACATAATTTTGAACAAATCAATATGTCTTAAAAGGCATTTAATTTTTTGCTCCTTTCATTTTCGCTAATTTTTGATTAATAGTTTACATCAGCGAAAGTGTAAAATATCCATTCCCTAAACCCTGGGCCACAATCTCTCCCTTACACAGATCCCGCGATGGCAAAACAACTATCATCAGCTAGGTTCACATTCAAATATGGCGAACCTGACCGCACTGAGGTATCTGAAGCACAGAGGTTCGATCCGATCTCAGCGCGCCTGGTAGGGCTCCTTGAGGGTCTGCGTCCATATTTCGAGACTGGTACCGACACTCTCCCGCCTTTGGATCCCTTCCGCATCGATGCCGTCGGCCCCATCAGCATTCGCCAAATCGGAATCATCACGTGAGTATTTCCATTTATTTTGTATGCCGGTATTCGATCTACATTTTAATTTAAATACGAATAGCTACAAAATATCAATAAATATTAAAATTTAACACTTGCTTTTTCAGTGGAACCTTTAACGCCCAAAACCTCGTTGTTCGTGGTCTCAAGGACTTCGTCATCGAGAACATGTCCTTCTCCTTCATTGGTCTGACCCTGAGATTCGAAGTTCGCGTACCCAGGATCGACTTCAACGGTAAAAGGCTACTTTGTTTATTCACTCCATTTCAATGACCATACACACATAAACATCACAACAACTAATGACTATATTGACAGTTTCTTCTGACTACAGTCAATCTTCGATTATTAATGTATATATTTGAAAATAGTTTTAAATCCGTGAAAAAATTATTTTAATGAGACATAATTCTGCAAATTTCAGCGCGCTACCAGTTGGACTCTCGTGTCGCCATCTTCATCCCTTACAACCCGAGGGGTGACGCCTGGTAAGATACCACATTATTAAAGTCGTTACATTATTTTGCATGAATGACAGAATGATAACAGAATAGAAGCAGCACCAAAAATTATTTACTATTAGTTTAACCAACTTTATAACTTATTTCAAATTAATCTGATTTATTTTCTAGAAATAGTTTGTTCTGACAGAGCCTACTAATCCATAACTCTTTCGTAGGATACGCGTCGATAATGGCGAAATATCTGGATTCGCCGGTCTGGGCCAGAGACCCGATGGATTCCTGCAACTTTCCAGTTTCCAAATCAACTTGGAATTCAGGAACATCTTCGTAAGTTTAACGTTATGTTGAGAAATACAAATTTATAACTAATAATTTGTAGTGAAACTTGCATCATTGTGAAATTGGATTCTATCTTTTCCAATCTGATCCATACCTACCAAAAATGAAAATGACATTAGCAGAAATGTCACTGGAGGCAATTTTACCTAACAAGATTTGATGTATTTTTTCTATAACTTTCCTATGAGCAATTAGTAATAATATATATATATATATATATATATATATATATATATATATATATATATGTATACATCTAAATGTATATTAAGCGTTTACAATAATATGTAATATGCTTATTTTAATCACTTTAGGCCATCATAGACGGCGTGATTGGGGACGGTTTTATCAACGCCACATTCAACCTTTTGATGAACCTGCTCGGACCCGGCTTCATTCAGGGACAAATTGAGAACATCTCCGTACTGGTCACTGAAACGATTCATGACACGGTCAATGAATTCATCGGTCAGTTCCGTCTTGCAGATCTACTTGGCTAATCACCTGATGTAGCGATCCGTTCTTCTATTATTGAAAACCTTTAATTCTTGATCTTTACCATTTGTGATTACTTCTTTATAAAATATATGTTTATTTAATTTTACATTTAGTTTTCATTTATTATATTTTCATATCATAAAAACGTCAACAAATCGACACAATTATTTTTCAAACATCAAGTTGCGAAATGTCACAGCAGTAGTCTAGTATATTAATACAATGCAGCACAATTATAGAAGATTTTCCAAACGCTATAAAGGAAAATGTTTTTTAAATATTTTCCTCTCTATATATTTAAAAAATATTTATTTACAAAAACATGTATTTTGGGTCCCAGTTTCGAATGACAATATTTCATTATTATGTTCATGGAGACCTTCCTAGTAATTTCCGTGAAACGTATTTTTTCTCTATAAAAGATGTGTTTTTAGTATTTTATAATAAATTTACTTTTTAAATATATGTTACCACAATATCCTGGTTTGCAATATAACAATTAATAAATTGTTGTACGAAATCACCACGCTTGTGTGTATAGATATAAATTTTCTATGGAAATTATTCAATATGTACTGAAATCAGGATCAAAATGCGTTTCAAAAACTTAAAGTAACAAATAAAGTTCAACCACACAATCTATTAACTCTATCTTTAGAATTCAAAAATATGATATACGTGATGATATAGAAAATTTTAAAAAAATAAAAATATGCAAAACATGTGAGTTAATAAGATGTGTTTTCTGAGATTAACTACTTTGATAGACGAACACGTGAATGGTCTTAAAACGCTTCTGTTTTTCCTTCTGAGGTATAGAACTCTACAAAGTGAATCCTTGTAACTTCATTACGTCCTTCAATCCGCTCATCCGTCCATCGGTCACAGCTTCTCCAGTCTATATGGATGAAACATTGCAATTTGATGTTTTAAATGGATATCTAGGTTAATATTTTGCAAAATACACTTTTTTTAATATACCTTCTCTAACGTACAAAATACAGGCGTATTTTTTATATTAGGGAAGTTTTTTAAATATTAAGCCTTAAAACTTTAAAACGCCATAAGTGTTGAAGCGCGAAATTGAAAAATTCTGTAAAATTACAGGTACATTCATTTTCAACCAGAGTTTTTGATTAAACCTTTTTATTAGAGCCTTCTATTGGACTTCGATTAGTTTTTTTCAATTAAATCTTTTCTTTAGGGCTTCCAGTTAGAGCTTTCAGGTAAAGCTTTTAATTTGAGCTTTCAATAAAGTTTCCGAATAGAGTTTTCTATTACACTTTCAATGAGATAATTCAATTAGAGCTTTTAGTAAGGGCTTTCGGTTAAAGTTTTCAATTAAACATTTTAATTAGAGCTTCCTATTAAACTTTCAATTAGATCTTTCAATTAGAGCTTTCAATTAGATCTTTCAATTAGAGCTTTCAATTAGATCTTTCAATTAGAGCTTTCAATTAGATCTTTCAATTAGAGCTTTCAATTAGATCTTTCAATTAGATCTTTCAATTAGATCTTTCAATTAGATCTTTCAATTAGATCTTTCAATTAGATCTTTCAATTAGAGCTTTCAATTAGATCTTTCAATTAGAGCTTTCAATTAGATCTTTCAATTAGAGCTTTCAATTAGAGCTTTCAATTAGATCTTTCAATTAGAGCTTTCAATTAGATCTTTCAATTAGAGCTTTCAATTAGATCTTTCAATTAGAGCTTTCAATTAGATCTTTCAATTAAAGCTTTCAGTTAGATCTTTCAATTAGAGCTTTCAATTAGATCTTTCAATTAGAGCTTTCAATTAGATCTTTCAATTAGATCTTTCAATTAGAGCTTTCAATTAGATCTTTCAATTAGATCTTTCAATTAGAGCTTTCAATTAGATCTTTCAATTAGATCTTTCAATTAGAGCTTTCAATTAGATCTTTCAATTAGATCTTTCAATTAGATCTTTCAATTAGATCTTTCAATTAGATCTTTCAATTAGAGCTTTCAATTAGATCTTTCAATTAGATCTTTCAATTAGAGCTTTCAATTAGAGCTTTCAATTAGAGCTTTCAATTAGAGCTTTCAATTAGAGCTTTCAATTAGAGCTTTCAATTAGAGCTTTCAATTAGATCTTTCAATTAGATCTTTCAATTAGAGCTTTCAATTAGATCTTTCAATTAGATCTTTCAATTAGAGCTTTCAATTAGATCTTTCAATTAGAGCTTTCAATTAGATCTTTCAATTAGATCTTTCAATTAGATCTTTCAATTAGAGCTTTCAATTAGAGCTTTCAATTAGAGCTTTCAATTAGATCTTTCAATTAGAGCTTTCAATTAGATCTTTCAATTAGATCTTTCAATTAGAGCTTTCAGTTAGAGCTTTCAATTAGATCTTTCAATTAGATCTTTCAATTAGAGCTTTCAATTAGATCTTTCAATTAGATCTTTCAATTAGAGCTTTCAGTTAGAGCTTTCAATTAGATCTTTCAATTAGATCTTTCAATTAGATCTTTCAATTAGAGCTTTCAATTAGATCTTTCAATTAGATCTTTCAATTAGATCTTTCAATTAGATCTTTCAATTAGATCTTTCAATTAGATCTTTCAATTAGAGCTTTCAATTAGATCTTTCAATTAGATCTTTCAATTAGATCTTTCAATTAGATCTTTCAATTAGATCTTTCAATTAGATCTTTCAATTAGAGCTTTCAATTAGATCTTTCAATTAGATCTTTCAATTAGATCTTTCAATTAGAGCTTTCAATTAGAGCTTTCAATTAGATCTTTCAATTAGATCTTTCAATTAGATCTTTCAATTAGATCTTTCAATTAGAGCTTTCAATTAGATCTTTCAATTAGATCTTTCAATTAGAGCTTTCAATTAGATCTTTCAATTAGATCTTTCAATTAGAGCTTTCAATTAGAGCTTTCAATTAAAGCTTTCAATTAGATCTTTCAATTAGAGCTTTCAATTAGATCTTTCAATTAGATCTTTCAATTAGAGCTTTCAATTAGATCTTTCAATTAGATCTTTCAATTAGATCTTTCAATTAGAGCTTTCAATTAGATCTTTCAGTTAGAGCTTTCAATTAGATCTTTCAATTAGATCTTTCAATTAGAGCTTTCAATTAGAGCTTTCAATTAGAGCTTTCAATTAGATCTTTCAATTAGAGCTTTCAATTAGATCTTTCAATTAGATCTTTCAATTAGAGCTTTCAATTAGATCTTTCAATTAGATCTTTCAATTAGATCTTTCAATTAGATCTTTCAATTAGATCTTTCAATTAGATCTTTCAATTAGAGCTTTCAATTAGATCTTTCAATTAGATCTTTCAATTAGATCTTTCAATTAGATCTTTCAATTAGATCTTTCAATTAGAGCTTTCAATTAGATCTTTCAATTAGATCTTTCAATTAGATCTTTCAATTAGAGCTTTCAATTAGATCTTTCAGTTAGAGCTTTCAATTAGATCTTTCAATTAGATCTTTCAATTAGAGCTTTCAATTAGAGCTTTCAATTAGAGCTTTCAATTAGATCTTTCAATTAGAGCTTTCAATTAGATCTTTCAATTAGATCTTTCAATTAGAGCTTTCAATTAGATCTTTCAATTAGATCTTTCAATTAGATCTTTCAATTAGAGCTTTCAGTTAGAGCTTTCAATTAGATCTTTCAATTAGATCTTTCAATTAGATCTTTCAATTAGATCTTTCAATTAGATCTTTCAATTAGAGCTTTCAATTAGATCTTTCAATTAGATCTTTCAATTAGATCTTTCAATTAGATCTTTCAATTAGATCTTTCAATTAGATCTTTCAATTAGAGCTTTCAATTAGATCTTTCAATTAGATCTTTCAATTAGATCTTTCAATTAGATCTTTCAATTAGATCTTTCAATTAGAGCTTTCAATTAGATCTTTCAATTAGATCTTTCAATTAGAGCTTTCAATTAGAGCTTTCAATTAGAGCTTTCAATTAGATCTTTCAATTAGAGCTTTCAATTAGATCTTTCAATTAGATCTTTCAATTAGAGCTTTCAATTAGATCTTTCAATTAGATCTTTCAATTAGATCTTTCAATTAGAGCTTTCAATTAGATCTTTCAATTAGATCTTTCAATTAGATCTTTCAATTAGAGCTTTCAATTAGAGCTTTCAATTAGATCTTTCAATTAGATCTTTCAATTAGATCTTTCAATTAGATCTTTCAATTAGAGCTTTCAATTAGATCTTTCAATTAGATCTTTCAATTAGAGCTTTCAATTAGATCTTTCAATTAGATCTTTCAATTAGAGCTTTCAATTAGAGCTTTCAATTAGAGCTTTCAATTAGATCTTTCAATTAGAGCTTTCAATTAGATCTTTCAATTAGATCTTTCAATTAGAGCTTTCAATTAGATCTTTCAATTAGATCTTTCAATTAGATCTTTCAATTAGAGCTTTCAATTAGATCTTTCAATTAGAGCTTTCAATTAGATCTTTCAATTAGATCTTTCAATTAGAGCTTTCAATTAGATCTTTCAATTAGATCTTTCAATTAGATCTTTCAATTAGATCTTTCAATTAGATCTTTCAATTAGATCTTTCAATTAGAGCTTTCAATTAGATCTTTCAATTAGATCTTTCAATTAGATCTTTCAATTAGAGCTTTCAATTAGAGCTTTCACTTAGAGCTTTCAATTAGATCTTTCAATTAGAGCTTTCAATTAGATCTTTCAATTAGATCTTTCAATTAGAGCTTTCAATTAGAGCTTTCAATTAGATCTTTCAATTAGAGCTTTCAATTAGATCTTTCAATTAGATCTTTCAATTAGATCTTTCAATTAGATCTTTCAATTAGAGCTTTCAATTAGATCTTTCAATTAGATCTTTCAATTAGAGCTTTCAATTAGATCTTTCAATTAGATCTTTCAATTAGAGCTTTCAATTAGAGCTTTCAATTAGAGCTTTCAATTAGATCTTTCAATTAGAGCTTTCAATTAGATCTTTCAATTAGATCTTTCAATTAGAGCTTTCAATTAGATCTTTCAATTAGATCTTTCAATTAGATCTTTCAATTAGAGCTTTCAATTAGAGCTTTCAATTAGAGCTTTCAATTAGAGCTTTCAATTAGAGCTTTCAATTAGATCTTTCAATTAGATCTTTCAATTAGAGCTTTCAATTAGATCTTTCAATTAGATCTTTCAATTAGAGCTTTCAATTAGATCTTTCAATTAGAGCTTTCAATTAGAGCTTTCAATTAGATCTTTCAATTAGATCTTTCAATTAGATCTTTCAATTAGAGCTTTCAATTAGATCTTTCAATTAGATCTTTCAATTAGAGCTTTCAATTAGATCTTTCAATTAGAGCTTTCAATTAGAGCTTTCAATTAGATCTTTCAATTAGATCTTTCAATTAGATCTTTCAATTAGATCTTTCAATTAGATCTTTCAATTAGATCTTTCAATTAGAGCTTTCAATTAGAGCTTTCAATTAGAGCTTTCAATTAGAGCTTTCAATTAGATCTTTCAATTAGATCTTTCAATTAGATCTTTCAATTAGATCTTTCAATTAGAGCTTTCAATCAGATCTTTCAATTAGAGCTTTCAATTAGATCTTTCAATTAGATCTTTCAATTAGATCTTTCAATTAGATCTTTCAATTAGATCTTTCAATTAGAGCTTTCAATTAGAGCTTTCAATTAGAGCTTTCAATTAGAGCATTCAATTATAGCTTCCATTTAAAACTTTCAATTAAAACTAATCGGTTAATTTGCATCAACGATTTCAAGAGATAATTATGAACCATATTTTTCTTCATATTTCCTGGTTTATGATTACTATTTCACTCACTGTACCTCAATATCTTTACTCCTTTGACTAGAAAAGTACCTTCATACGTTCTTCATTTTATCTTACTGGTTAAAATATTATTTTTTAATTAGTTTATCCTGTATTTACAATGTTACGAAACAGGAAGATAACAAAATTTGGCGACAAAAAATAAAATGAAATTTTAAGAAAAGAAATCTGCTAAGTAAGAGTGGTCCTCGCACTACGAGGGTTCCGTACACGCTTAGACATATATATAACAGGGGTATAAACATGTAAAATTTATCAAATTTATCATGTTTGTGTAAACTTCTGAAGAAGTTGGTTTTCATAATTTTAACGGAAGCTATTTTGGAAATGGGACGCCGTTTAATATGTATTCTGTGTACATTTTCAGCAAAATCTTTACAACTAAATAAAATTAAGTAAAAAATTTTGAATATATACTTTTGGAACCTTTATAACTCGCTCTTTTAAGTAAAACCCCACATAAAATATGGAATTAAAAAAATAATTCATTTGCTCCTTAATGATTCCCGCATAAATATTTTTGAATATTAATTATTGAGGTAAATGCGGATTATTAATTTTATCACTATGTCGAATTTCAAATTTCTATGTCAAACGGTTGCAAAGAACAATAGGTATAATTGACATACAAGTGAATCATCTTATAAGAGATCCCTCTTCACTTTTAAGTATTATTTTTTTTTACATAATATTATTAAATAATTTTAGTTCGTGTAATTATTTGTCGAACAAAATAAAATATCTGAGTAGTCCAGAAAAAAGAACAACAGCTATAATCGATATAAAAGTGAATGATCTTATAAGATATCCCCCTTCACTTTTAAGTTTTTTTTTTATATAATATTATTAAATAATACTAGTTCTTTTAATTATTTGTCGAATAAAATAAAATATCTGAGTAGTCCAGAAAAAAGAACAACAGATGTAATCAACATAAAAGTAAATGATCTTATAAGAGATTCCCCTTCACTTTTAAGTATTATTTTGTTATATAATATAATTAAATAATACTAGTTCTTTTAATTATTTGTCGAATAAAATAAAATATCTGAGTAGTCCAGAAAAAAGAACAACAGATGTAATCAACATAAAAGTAAATGATCTTATAAGAGATTCCCCTTCACTTTTAAGTATTATTTTGTTATATAATATAATTAAATAATACTAGTTCTTTTAATTATTTGTCGAATAAAATAAAATATCTGAGTAATCCAGAAAAAAGAACAACAGCTATAATTGACTAAAAGCGAACGATCTTATAAGAGAACCCCCTTCACTTTTAAGTATTATTTTGTTATATAATATAATTAAATAATACTAGTTCTTTTAATTATTTGTCGAACAAAATAAAATATCTGAGTAGTCCAGAAAAAAGAACAACAGATGTAATCAACATAAAAGTAAATGATCTTATAAGAGATTCCCCTTCACTTTTAAGTATTATTTTGTTATATAATATAATTAAATAATACTAGTTCTTTTAATTATTTGTCGAATAAAATAAAATATCTGAGTAATCCAGAAAAAAGAACAACAGCTATAATTGACTAAAAGCGAACGATCTTATAAGAGAACCCCCTTCACTTTTAAGTATTATTTTGTTATATAATATAATTAAATAATACTAGTTCTTTTAATTATTTGTCGAACAAAATAAAATATCTGAGTAGTCCAGAAAAAAGAACAACAGCTATAATTGACTAAAAGCGAACGATCTTATAAGAGATCCCCCTTCACTTTTAAGTATTATTTTGTTATATAATATAATTAAATAATACTAGTTCTTTTAATTATTTGTCGAATAAAATAAAATATCTGAATAGTCCAGAAAAAAATAACCTAATAGCGACGTTAATACTACATTTTGCGACAGATATATATTAAACAAGAAATTAAATCGCTAACTAATAATTAATAACATATATATACATATATCAACACTCAACTGTGTTCGGTCATACATACATCATAATACATCCTATTAACGGTCATATTAATATATGGCCAAATCATATTTTAAAATCTCGTAATTTGTTGGAAATTAAAAGTGTTAAATAATTTATGGAAAAATGTATTTATTTTTATTACGCAAAATGTAATCGTCATGCATAAAAAATTACATACGCGTTGTGTAAAATCTAAATATAAATGTGAAATATATATATTATGAATTTAAAAATAATTTAATAACCGTAGTGGTTATTAAATTATTTTTAAATAAATTATGATTAAAATAATGAAATTAAAAATATTTTAAATCGTTTCAATAAAACTAAAACGCACGTGAACGTGACTATAGAAACTATGTAGTTTGAGAACACAATCTGACAGAACAGAGTAGTAATTATTAACTGATTTAAGAAATGTAAACAAAATTAAAACAATAAACACTTATAAATAAATAATTTGTGTAGTAACCAACAGACATGTCTGATACAACAGATTTTTTATTATCTTCTTAATAAGTCACATTAGTAAAAGATTTACGATTTTTTGCTAATTTAACTTATTAAGAAAGTTAGTACCTAAATGAAAACGAATACATAAAAGTGGTTAAGAGATATAATTATAATTGAACGCAATTAATTACAAGACTTTTCATATTTTATTTACAACACAATTTGTCAAAGCAAAGCTGCTTTAATGCAACTGCACGGAAAAAGCAATGGTACTTCTTTTCATAATAGTAATTACTTCGAAAATTTAATTAACTTTACACCATTTTCACTAAAATTTTAAAGATTATCTTATAAAAGATAATTTTGAAAATTTAAGTCTTTATAAATAAAATAAAAAGTCAAAAACTAAAATGGAAGACATTACAAAAAACTTATAGCAGCACTTTCAATTTAAAAATAAGTTATATTATTGATATTAATTATGAATAATTTTATAAGTTTCAAATTTATTTTGACAAGTATGAATAAAATATACTTTATAAAATGGAACAAATTTTTTACTACCAAACAAAGAAACGAGTTAAATACACACGAGTTTACACACAAATATTAGAAAAACTATGTTTTTACGTTACCAATTCACGTTCTTGTCAAATTATAAAAGGTTCCAAAACACTAATTCTACATAAAATATGTACAGTTAACATTTTTTATTGCTCATTTTAGAGAGATCTTAATAATGTTTATTTATCGAAACAATTAGTTCGACAACGAACATTAACAAAATGAAGTGATCTGTCAAATCAATTGTATATTCCTCAATTGGTGATCTCTTCCTTCTTACATACTTGATTTTTCGTCTTTCGATAGCTCGCTGGACAATTTCCATCAGCATCGATTACGAAGCGATCGTCAAAGTAATCAGAATCATCATCAGCTGGCTTCGTTACGCCGGTTGTCGTTTCTGCCTGATCTCCACTTCTTTCAGTCGAAAAGTTTGAGATGTTCGCAGACGTCTCCAATTCATTAAAAAATACTTTCTTGTACAAATTGACGATTTCGGCTTGCGTTAAATTGTTGGCAACTCCTGTTAATCGATCATCCGGATGTGAGTTGTTTTTATTTTCATTGCTCGCTAATCGTCCGGCCCCGGTCCATTCACTGAGCCTTGCCGTTCCTCGCGACTGGATAATTACCATTTTAGTACCACACATTACTGACAGAGGTAAATAAACAATGGCAAACTCTGCTAGCAATAAGATGCAGGCAATTAATTTCATTTTTATTGCGTTCAATTTATTATAATATGGCTTTTATTGGAAGTGTCGCTCTGAACACGTTAGCTCGTTCCAGGAGAACTTTACGACTAATGTGAATCGTGTTTCTAATGTTGTGTCTGTGACCAAAATCGTCGTCTCGAAAACTGGTATTCTGTTCAAGGTTTTTGTATAAATTTCATGCAGTATTGACTACGTTCACCTGATTAGAGCTTAATCAATGTATAATATTTTCAAAGGTCGAATCGATATGTGACTACCAGTTTATATTAAATAGAAATTATCAGTGATGTGTCATTAGGACGACACTACATCTTAATTTGTATGAGTCATGTCGAACGTAAGGGCGGTGCATTACGTTTAGGTAATTGGTTTTCGTACGTCATCTATTTCCAGGCAATATGTCACACTCTAACTGCACCGGTATATCATATTTATTTATGTTTTACCACAAAAACGGAATGATGTCCACGTTGAAAAAATTGAGCAGAAAGTCAATTAAACACGTAAGTGGTTGTGAGGTGCATTACGTTTAGGTAATTGGTATTCGTACGTCATCTATTTCCAGGCAATATGTCACACTCTAACTGCACCGGTATATCATATTTATTTATGTTTTACCACAAAAACGGAATGATGTCCACGTTGAAAAAATTGAGCAGAAAGTCAATTAAACACGTAAGTGGTTGTGAGGTGCATTACGTTTAGGTAATTGGTATTCGTACGTCATCTATTTCCAGGCAATATGTCACACTCTAACTGCACCGGTATATCATATTTATTTATGTTTTACCACAAAAACGGAATGATGTCCACGTTGAAAAAATTGAGCAGAAAGTCAATTAAACACGTAAGTGGTTGTGAGGTGCATTACGTTTAGGTAATTGGTATTCGTACGTCATCTATTTCCAGGCAATATGTCACACTCTAACTGCACCGGTATATCATATTTATTTATGTTTTACCACAAAAACAGAATGATGTCCACGTTGAAAAAATTGAGCAGAAAGTCAATTAAACACGTAAGTGGTTGTGAGGTGCATTACGTTTAGGTAATTGGTATTCGTACGTCATCTATTTCCAGGCAATATGTCACACTCTAACTGCACCGGTATATCATATTTATTTATGTTTTACCACAAAAACGGAATGATGTCCACGTTGAAAAAATTGAGCAGAAAGTCAATTAAACACGTAAGTGGTTGTGAGGTGCATTACGTTTAGGTAATTGGTATTCGTACGTCATCTATTTCCAGGCAATATGTCACACTCTAACTGCACCGGTATATCTTAATTATTTATGTTTTACCACAAAAACGGAATGATGTCAACGTTGAAAAAATTGAGCAGAAAGTCAATTAAACACGTAAGTGGTTGTGAGGTGCATTACGTTTAGGTAATTGGTATTCGTACGTCATCTATTTCCAGGCAATATGTCACACTCTAACTGCACCGGTATATCTTAATTATTTATGTTTTACCACAAAAACGGAATGATGTCAACGTTGAAAAAATTGAGCAGAAAGTAAATTGAAGACGTAAGTGGTTGTGAGGTGCATTACGTTTAGGTAATTGGTATTCGTACGTCATCTATTTCCAGGCAATATGTCACACTCTAACTGCACCGGTATATCTTAATTATTTATGTTTTATCACAACGGAATGATGTCAACGTTGAAAAAATTGAGCAGAAAGTAAATTGAAGACGTAAGTGGTTGTGAGGTGCATTACGTTTAGGTAATTGTTATTCGTACGTCATCTATTTCCAGGCAATATGTCACACTCTAACTGCACCGGTATATCTTAATTATTTATGTTTTATCACAAAAACGGAATGACGTCAACGTTGAAAAAATTGAGCAGAAAGTAAATTGAAGACGTAAGTGGTTGTGAGGTGCATTACGTTTAGGTAATTGGTATTCGTACGTCATCTATTTCCAGGCAATATGTCACACTCTAACTGCACCGGTATATCTTAATTATTTATGTTTTATCACAAAAACGGAATGATGTCAACGTTGAAAAAATTGAGCAGAAAGTCAATTAAACACGTAAGTGGTTGTGAGGTGCATTACGTTTAGGTAATTGGTATTCGTACGTCATCTATTTCCAGCCAATATGTCACACTCTAACTGCACCGGTATATCTTATTTATTTATGTTTTATCACAAAAACGGAATGACGTCAACGTTGAAAAAATTGAGCAGAAAGTAAATTGAATACAATTGCAAGAAATTGTCACAAGAAAAGTAGTTATAAACCAGACACAAAAACGAGTATTGTTTAAATTATCCTTTTTAGGACATCGTGACCATTACACACATATTTGTATGTTTGACAAGTATGTATGTGAAATTTACGGTGTAAGTATACTAAAGTTTCCTATATACTCCACATAGTGCAATTGTATATATACAGCTCCAATTTTTTATCATGTGGAGAAAAAATTGTGAGCAGGCATTTGTGTTAGCTGTAGTGCTTATTTTGAGCTCAAAAAAATGTGTTAAGTACAAGCAAAACTCACATTACGACGGTATCTTACACACCTAGGTACACGTAAAAGTTCAAATGTTAGAAGGCACGCTATTATTAATCCTATTAAACTTTTATAATATTATTAATCTATTATTAATCCTATTAAACTTTTATAATGTGTTAAGTACAAGCAAAACTCACATTACGACGGTATCTTACACACTTAGGTACATGTAAAAGTTCAAATGTTAGAAGGCACGCTATTATTAATCCTATTAAACTTTTATAATATTATTAATCTATTATTAATCCTATTAAACTTTTATAATGTGTTAAGTACAAGCAAAACTCACATTACGACGGTATCTTACACACTTAGGTACATGTAAAAGTTCAAATGTTAGGAGGCACGCTATTATTAATCCTATTAAACTTTTATAATATTATTAATCTATTATTAATCCTATTAAACTTTTATAATGTGTTAAGTACAAGCAAAACTCACATTACGACGGTATCTTACACACTTAGGTACATGTAAAAGTTCAAATGTTAGAAGGCACGCTATTATTAATCCTATTAAACTTTTATAATATTATTAATCTATTATTAATCCTATTAAACTTTTATAATGTGTTAAGTACAAGCAAAACTCACATTACGACGGTATCTTACACACCTAGGTACATGTAAAAGTTCAAATGTTAGAAGGCACGCTATTATTAATCCTATTAAACTTTTATAATATTATTAATCTATTATTAATCCTATTAAACTTTTATAATGTGTTAAGTACAAGCAAAACTCACATTACGACGGTATCTTACACACCTAGGTACACGTAAAAGTTCAAATGTTAGAAGGCACGCTATTATTAATCCTATTAAACTTTTATAATATTATTAATCTATTATTAATCCTATTAAACTTTTATAATGTGTTAAGTACAAGCAAAACTCACATTACGACGGTATCTTACACACTTAGGTACATCTAAAAGTTCAAATGTTAGAAGGCACGCTATTATTAATCCTATTAAACTTTTATAATATTATTAATATATTATTAATCCTATTAAACTTTTATAATGTGTTAAGTACAAGCAAAACTCACATTACGACGGTATCTTACACACTTAGGTACATGTAAAAGTTCAAATGTTAGAAGGCACGCTATTATTAATCCTATTAAAGTTTTATAATAATAATAACATTATTTTTAATTAATGTATTTTCATTAGTTATATTGGAATTAATAGTATATTAATTATAGTATTACACATCGCTCACAGATGTAAGTAAAATAACTGGTTACCTATATTTCTCTTAATCATTAATGCAAATTGACTTAAGTAATTTTGAATATATTTGGCGTTAATTTTGAATGTATTATATTTTGAATAATTTTGTAGAAATTCATTTTAATTTAATTTTTCACAACTAAATGAAACTACGTGATGTAGTATTATTTCTACTTTATTTAAATTCTTTACCACGACCTAGGTTTTGTTGTATTACAACATCTTCAGGTGGGCTATTAGCAAAGATTCTTTCTTCTGAAGATGTTGTCATCCAACGAAACCTAGGTCATGGTAAAGGATTTTAATAAAGAAGAAATAATACAACATCACATAGTTTCATTTAATTGCGAACAATTAAATTAAGTAAAGTTGGTTTGAAATACTTACTAAATTCCGTCATCGGGATTTTTTTCAGTTTTGTGAGAGACGTGGATAAACAGTTGTGCAGAGGGGGCAACACACTGCAAAACTTATAGGAGCTCATATCTCGTGAAGAAAAGAACATATAAATATATTACTATGCATTTTCAATTGTGTTTGAGAAAAACCTTTACATAGGGTTTTTTAATATTCATTAGATGATGTCAGTGAGAAAAAAAAAATTTATCTCTAGGATACTTCAGAAGAAAATTGAAAAGTATTTTTCTTTATTTCCATATTTAACTCCAATTTTCTGTAAAATTAACACTGAATGAGGCAAGATGTTGGATACTACTAAGTTCTGTAATTAGTTGTTTGTATTAAAAACATCTAAACTGGAAGAAGGATCTAAACTGGAAGAAGCATATTGCAGTGTCATGTGGATATAGAGATTCGGATGACGAAATTACGAATGTTTCATTTTTGATATTCAGCTACAAAACTCTGAGACAACTAATCGCCTCATAGTCGTGGAGAGACAAGAAAAGTAATAGCAAAACATCCAATTTTCACAAAAAATGGCCTAAAAAAGTATAGGTATGTACCATGTAATGTAAGAGCAAACAAAAGTAGGAGATATATGCTTGTTGTAATGTACGAGCAAATAAAAATAGGAGATATATGCTTTTTATAATGTTAGAGCAAACAAAAGTAGGAGATATATGCTTGTAATGTAAGAGCAAACAAAAGTAGGAGATATATGCTTGTTGTAATGTAAGAGCAAACAAAAGTAGGACATTTACGCTTTTTGTAATGTAAGAGCAAACAAAAGTAGGAGATTTATGCTTTTTGTAATGTAAGAGCAAATAAAAGTAGAAGATTTATGCTTTTTGTAATGTAAGAGCAAACAAAAGTAGGAGATATATGCTATTTTTAATGTAAGAGCAAACAAAAGTAGGAGATATATGCTTGTTGTAATGTACGAGCAAATAAAAATAGGAGATATATGCTTTTTGTAATGTTAGAGCAAACAAAAGTAGGAGATATATGCTTGGTGTAATGCACGAGCAAATAAAAGTAGGAGATATATGCTTTTTGTAATGTTAGAGCAAACAAAAGTAGGAGATATATGCTTGTTTTAATGTAAGAGCAAACAAAAGTAGGAGATATATGCTTGTAACGTAAGAGCAAACAAAAGTAGGAGATATATGCTTGTTGTAATGTAAGAGCAAACAAAAGTAGGAGATTTATGCTATTTGTAATGTAAAAGCAAATAAAAGTAGAAAATTTATGCTTTTGTAATGTTAGAGCAAACAAAAGTAGGAGATATATGCTTGTTTTAATGTAAGAGCAAACAAAAGTAGGAGATATATGCTTGTAATGTAAGAGCAAACAAAAGTAGGAGATATATGCTTGTTGTAATGTAAAAGCAAACAAAAGTAGGACATTTACGCTTTTTGTAATGTAAGAGCAAACAAAAGTAGGAGATTTATGCTTTTTGTAATGTAAGAGCAAATAAAAGTAGAAGATTTATGCTTTTTGTAATGTAAGAGCAAACAAAAGTAGGAGATATATGCTTTTTGGAATGTTAGAGCAAACAAAAGTAGGAGATATATGCTTGTTTTAATGTAAGAGCAAACAAAAGTAGGAGATATATGCTTGTAATGTAAGAGCAAACAAAAGTAGGAGATATATGCTTGTTGTAATGTAAGAGCAAACAAAAGTAGGATATTTACGCTTTTTGTAATGTAAGAGCAAACAAAAGTAGGAGATTTATGCTTTTTGTAATGTAAGAGTAAATAAAAGTAGAAGATTTATGCTTTTTGTAATGTAAGAGCAAACAAAAGTAGGAGATATATGCTTGTTGTAATGTAAGAGCAAACAAAAGTAGGAGATTTATGCTTTTTATAATGTAAGAGCAAACAAAAGTAGGAGATATATACTTTTTGTAATGTTAGAGCAAACAAAAGTAGGAGATATATGCTTGTTGTAATGTAAGAGCAAACAAAAGTAGGACATTTACGCTTTTTGTAATGTAAGAGCAAACAAAAGTAGAAGATTTATGATTTTTGTAATGTAAGAGAAAACAAAAGTAGGAGATATATGCTTTTTGTAATATCAGAGCAAACGAAAGTAGGTGATATATGCTTTTTGACACGATTTTAAAAGTTTATATAGAATGATGCATTTGTGATGCTGGGTTTCACTGTACTTTAGAATTTGGCTGAACAATATTTTCAATAACCTGGTTGCTGGTTGGTGGCTGGCTGCATGCTGGTTACGTTTTCTGACCAAGACCTTGAGCAATTGAACTTGTATCTTGTTACCAGCAGTAACAATATTATTATCCACTATTTACCATAAAATTGGTATTAACGGTCATTCGCATCGATTAGACATTGGTTCAACGTGCCATAATGTAACTGTTTATGAAATAACAACGCTATTGATTTGTATAAATAAGAATTTATGAGGCAAAGATCTTCCAATAGTTTATTTACAAACCGCTGTTTTTTGTTTTGCTGAATTATCTTCAATAATGACTATCTAAACATTATGGGCTATCAACACTAAGCTAATATTTTCATTAGTACACCAAAACTAATCGTTTCATTAAACTAATCTTTTCATTAGTATACCAGCTGCGGAATAAAAAAAGTTATTAGAATTTTTTCTTTCCCTCATATGTTGTTCTTGGGTATAAGCTATTACCAAATTTCATCAAAATCCGTCGAGTATATTTTGCGTGATTGACACAGAAAATAACATACAGACAAAAATTTATTTAAGAAAAAACTATTTTGAGTCCTTACCTGGATCAATTTCTTTACAATAAAATATATTCCATTTAATTTATTTTAGAATGATTAAGTGATTAATTTATCTATAAAATATATTCCATTTAAAGAATTCTCTCTGTGCAATCCAAAGCCGTTTGACACTGGAAATTTTGCCATAAATGCAGACATTGTATGAAATGATGCATTCGCGACCGCAAGAGAACGACACCCTTCAATCGTACAGAATTTAACAAACAAAAACAATTAATTGTATAATTTAAACATCTCTCCTAAGTTACAGAGAATGGAAACCAGAAAAAAATTAGTAAGTAACCATACCTTATTGTTTACAGCTAGAAAAAATGTTGTTTATACCGTAAAAATTATGACATGCAATTACAAAAGTATGATAGCCCATCAAAAACAGAGAGTTTAATCATGGGAAAGTCAATTGTATAACTTAAACATCTCTCCTAAGTTACAAAGAATGGAAACCAGAAAAAAAATTAAAAATGGAAGTAACCATGCTGTCTTGTTTACAACCAGAAAAATGTTGTTTATACCGTTCCCAAAAAAGATGTAAAATATTTATTTAAACAGCCAAATAAAATGCTGAATGAAGTTCACCGACAATTAACTAAGTGATGTAGTATTATTTCTACTTTCTTTAAGTTCTTTACCACGACCTAGGTTTCGTTGCATTACAACATCTTTAGGTGGTATATTAGCAAAAACCTTTTCAGATGGTCTATTAGCAAAGACCTTTAGACTCTATTAGCAAAGATCTTTGCTAATAGACCACCTGAAGATGTTGTAGTACAACGAAACCTAGATAGTGATAAAGAACTTAAGAAAGTAGAAATAATATATACACACGTAGTTTCATTCAATTGTGAATAATGAATTTTTACTAAATTAACGCCAAATATATTCAATAGAAGTTCACCGACTTAAAATGCGAATCGAGGAAAATGCAGTATAAGTTTAAACCCAAACTTAAAAGGATAAAAAACGTGACTTTAATTTAAAAGTCAATTGTGTACGAGTGAATAAAAGCTTCAAGTGCTTTGGCTAAAGGCGGTGGAATGATAGTTTGTCTAATATCAATCTTAATCTGTCTTTGTCTTAAATCGTTGATGTATAAATGCTGTACGCCTGCTATTCAATAATAAGGAAACGTTGACATAATGAATCTATTGAATATATCCGAAATGGTAATAGTTACAGTCTCCAATATGTTTAACCGTTTGAGTGCCGACGAGCGCCATTAACTAACTAAATTTTCCACGAGCGCGATGGCGCTCGCGAAATTAGTTGCTGTTTAGCGCGCGGCAGGGGAGGTCGCTCGCAAGCATCGCTAATTTTTTATCTTTCTACGTGTTACATAAAGTTCAAATTATAATATTATTAGTAATTACAATATAAAAAGGATCCAGGAAAAGAAAATTTTTAACCCATAATGTCGGAATACGAAAATAATTCGAGTGAAAATGATCGTTTTTCAAGTTGTGAAGAAAGTGATAGTGGGAGTGACATTGTGGTGCGCTCACAATTTGGCGTAATGCAAATTTTGAGTGATAGTGATAATAGTGACGATAACAATCATTTTGCTGATACAGAGGATGTACCGGACTGCGAAAATGACGATGTGACCTTGATTTCAGTTTTTGGTATAATTTTTATTCACAATATGTATTTCCATAATTTTCTTTGTATTTTATTATCCTTGTACAAATTTTTATTAAGAAAACACCGAAAAAATTATTAAAATTGGATAATTTTTGGAAGAGATAGTTTTTTTTCGAGACAAGGGTAAATGACATCAAAAATAAAAGATTTCTTTGGCACTTTTAAGTTTATATGAGTAAAAAACAATGGCACTAAAACGGTTAAGTTACCAATGTTGAAGTCGTCACTTTAAGATTTTGGTTTAATAACAAGTATATTAAGCTTGACTTCAGCATAACAAGTCATAGGTACTGATACTAAATCTTCTAACTGCCCAATTAAGTAAATCCAACTTCGAGAAACAAAGTCGAAGAAAACTCGACTTCGTAGCGTTAGGAAAACTTTACCATATATTACATATGTATATATATATATATATATATATATATATATATATATATATATATGTATTGATATATATATATATATATATATATATATATATATATATATATATTGATATATATATATATATATATATATATATATGTATATATATATTGGTATATCTTTTAGAAGCGTAAAATCGTGAATTTCTTAAAAATTTTGAAATATAAAATCATCGCTATCACTTTTTTGGTAAAAACTTGATATTTTCAAAATTTTAAGCGTAGTAGTATCGGAAATGTGGAGATATATTAAAAGAACTACTTTCCCAGTACATAATTTTCCTAGTTTAAAATGTTTGTACAAATTTTTTTAGTAATAACTGATCGCACCAAATGTGAGCGGAGATAATTTATCACTATGCCTAATTTTAAGTTTCCACATTGAAAATATTCTGAGAAAGACAACTGTAATCGAAAGATAAAATGTAACAACATATGACTGCTTATATAATGGTTCCTTGGTTTTTCCTTTTGAGATACTTGACCCTAAAAGACAGAAATAAAAATTAGACTAAATAAACTGGAATGTCTTAAAATTGGTTCTCCAAAAAATCAACCATATTTCAGAACTTAAGTCTCAACAACCAAAATGCAGCGTCAATCGCATATTTTTTCACGATTTTTTGACATTTTAAATAAAGCTCGTAGGTTTTTTTATCTTGCGTCTAGATCATAACCCTGTTTGCTCATGATTTGGGTTCGATCCTGGCTTTTTATTCCAAATCTTTTTGTTTGCAAAGATTTTTCGACCCCAGGTACCTTCTTTTACAAATAGTCATGTTACTGTCTACTAGGAATTCCCTACTCATTTCTCCAAAAATATCTTGAAACTTATATCTCCTGATCATATTTATACTCTCCATGTTTACCCCGATTCAACTTTGCCCTTAATTATTTTTGTTCTTTGATCTTCCTTGTTCTACTTTCTCCTTGTCCTTGATTCTTTTCGTTTTTTTATTATCTTTGTTTTACTTCCTCGTTCTCCTTGATATTCCTTGAATTTTTATTGTGTTTTTTTTTACATCCACCTTGCTGTCATTCTTTTTTTCTTAGATATTTTTGCTCTATTTCCTCCTGGTTTATCAATATAAATTTGTTTCAAATTTTTTTTCATTTACTATTACATCCAAGTTAACATTTTCCTTTCTACCGTTGAGTAGAAGAAGTTACTCTCTTGGCAATAAAGCAAATTAATTAAATAAATAACATTAATTAAATAGTTAATACAGGGACCTATCGACAGAGGTAAAGCTTCTTACATGAAACGTTTAATCTGAACCGTTCCAGTATGAAAATTATAGGGAATGTCTTCACCAGCTTTCAATTTCTATATAAAGGTTTTTCAGTTCCACTAATAAGTAAAGTGTTTTATATCTACCTCATCCATCCATAATAACGTGGAGAGACTTTTACAAAAAGTGATTACTGACAATTCTACGGCTGCTAATACCATATACCTGTCTAATGCAACACATAAAGGAAACATTATAAATACATTGTTTTGTATTAAAAGCGCGCAAAAGGCAATAATTTTTTCAGACATATTTGATAAACAATCCAATAAATTATTGATTCTCAATTAACAACGCGTATACAAATTAGTCAACGGACAATATTCTAAAAGACTCATTCATTATCTTGCGCTGCACCGGATGTTGGGTAAACCGACATTATTGAAGTAATCATATAATAACATTTTTGTTTATATAAAAATTCAAGACATCTTCAATGTACGGAACGGTCTAATAAGACTTATTTCATTCTTTAACGTTTCGAAAGGAAGTTTTCAGAGTCATCGCTGGCTTCGTATATTTCGTAAACAAATGTATAAAAACTACAATTCCTCACAAAAAGTTTAGTTTCTAAAGCCTTGAACATCGATCGCAATACAGATACATGGAGCTTACAAATATATAACAAGGCATAAAAGAATACAACATGTTACTAGAACAATTTTGTTTATACCGTAGAAATTATGACATGCAATTACAAAAGTATAGTAGTCCATCAATAACAGAGAGTTTAACCATGGGAAAGTCAATTGTATAACTTAAACATCTCTCCTAAGTTACAAAGAATTAAAAATGGAAGTAACCATGCCGTCTTTCTAATTTCTTGTCTAAATTTCTTTTAATAATTGTGAAAAATAAGTTAAACAATTGTATGTTTTAACATCATCATCCAACTCTTCAGTTGACTTCTGGCAGAGCATTGAACTGGTTTGCTTCCTGAACACCGTAATTCAATGTTTTTCCAACTAACGAAATAATTTTTTTTTCACAAGCATTTCCTGTTCATCTGTTTATTAGATATCCACTACCACTGCTAAGTTGGCAAGTATCATTTTTGTCATTTTATCATTTTTGTCGGCATGTCTGCCTGTGTGTTAATTTGTTCTTCAATGGCGCAAATATTCTTCAATAACACTTTATGGATTTTGATGAAATTTGATATGGTAATAGTTTGTAACCTTGAGCAACACTTAGGATATTTTATTTAGATATTACAGATATAAAGAAACGTCTTGACTTAGTGAATATTACGATACTGCCAACGCCTTCTATTAGCGTTTTTAGAAAACTGTATGCTCATAGATACATTACAATATGGTACTGCCATAGCCATCTATTAGTGTTTTTAGAAAACTGTATGCTCATAGATACATTACAATATGGTACTGCCAAAGCCATCTATTAGTGTTTTTAGAAAACTGTATGCTCATAGATACATTACAATATGGTACTGCCAAAGCCATCTATTAGTGTTTTTAGAAAACTGTATGCTCATAGATACATTACAATATGGTACTGCCAAAGCCATCTATTAGTGTTTTTAGAAAACTGTATGCTCATAGATACATTACAATATGGTACTGCCAAAGCCATCTATTAGTGTTTTTAGAAAACTGTATGCTCATAGATACATTACAATATGGTACTGCCAAAGCCATCTATTAGTGTTTTTAGAAAACTGTATGCTCATAGATACATTACAATATGGTACTGCCATAGCCATCTATTAGTGTTTTTAGAAAACTGTATGCTCATAGATACATTACAATATGGTACTGCCAAAGCCATCTATTAGTGTTTTTAGAAAACTGTATGCTCATAGATACATTACAATATGGTACTGCCAAAGCCATCTATTAGTGTTTTTAGAAAACTGTATGCTCATGGATACATTACAATATGGTACTGCCAAAGCCATCTATTAGTGTTTTTAGAAAACTGTATGCTCATAGATACATTACAATATGGTACTGCCAAAGCCATCTATTAGTGTTTTTAGAAAACTGTATGCTCATAGATACATTACAATATGGTACTGCCAAAGCCATCTATTAGTGTTTTTAGAAAACTGTATGCTCATAGATACATTACAATATGGTACTGCCATAGCCATCTATTAGTGTTTTTAGAAAACTGTATGCTCATAGATACATTACAATATGGTACTGCCAAAGCCATCTATAAGTGTTTTTAGAAAACTGTATGCTCATAGATACATTACAATATGGTACTGCCAAAGCCATCTATTAGTGTTTTTAGAAAACTGTATGCTCATAGATACATTACAATATGGTACTGCCAAAGCCATCTATTAGTGTTTTTAGAAAACTGTATGCTCATAGATACATTACAATATGGTACTGCCAAAGCCATCTATTAGTGTTTTTAGAAAACTATATGCTCATAGATACATTACAATATGGTACTGCCAAAGCCATCTATTAGTGTTTTTAGAAAACTGTATGCTCATAGATACATTACAATATGGTACTGCCATAGCCATCTATTAGTGTTTTTAGAAAACTGTATGCTCATAGATACATTACAATATGGTACTGCCAAAGCCATCTATTAGTGTTTTTAGAAAACTGTATGCTCATAGATACATTACAATATGGTACTGCCAAAGCCATCTATTAGTGTTTTTAGAAAACTGTATGCTCATAGATACATTACAATATGGTACTGCCAAAGCCTTCTATTAGCGTTTTTAGAAAATTGTATGCTCATAGATACATTACAATATGGTACTGCCAAAGCCATCTATTAGTGTTTTTAGAAAACTGTATGCTCATAGATACATTACAATATGGTACTGCCAAAGCCTTCTATTAGCGTTTTTAGAAAATTGTATGCTCATAGATACATTACAATATGGTACTGCCAAAGCCATCTATTAGCGTTTTTAATAAATTGTATGCTCATAGATACATTACAATATGGTACTGCCAAAGCCATCTATTGGCGTTTTTAATAAACTGTATGCTCATAGATGCATTACAATATGGTACTGCCAAAGCCATCTATCAGCGTTTTTAATAAACTGTTTGCTCATAGATACATTACAATATGGTACTGCCAAAGCCATCTATTAGCCTTTTTAATAAACTTTATGCTCCATATATTACCATATGGTAGTGCCAAAGCCATCTTTATCAATCTTTATAAAACTTTATGCTCATAGTTTTCAGAATGCACTAAGTTACGTTCTTAAATTTCTTTTAACTCGATTTCTATATGAATACATATTACTTCAGTCGAATCTTTCTGACATGGAACTAATTATTTCTCAGCATTAGAAGGGGCCATCATCAGAGTACGATGCAACTAAGATAAGTCCTAATTTAAATGCTTATATCACCAAAGCTAATAATTGTAGAGCAATATAAATATGCCAGTAAATAGATTACATAGTCCATTATAATAAAGCCGATCTAACCCGCGTGTTATTAGGAAAAAGAAAAAACAATCGAATAAATAGATATAGATTTCAATCAGGTCATTATGTAGTTCTCATGTAAGTACATACTTTGCTATATACCTGATTACATAACTGACTTTCACCATTGTTGTGGTACAATGTGGCGCTCGGCGCAATTTATGCGATGGTAGTCTGTACTAAAATATTGTGCAATGATTAAAAAAGACGCGGGCAATTTTTTTAGCTTCTTTACCGGAAATGAAAAGCATTATGATATATAGCCTTTTTTTAATACCGGAAATATATTATCTGTATTCGAAATTTCGTTGAAATCTTTTGGGCGGTTTAAGCTTGAAAGAAAAGGAAGTAAATTAGCAGACGATGTTTTATTTATATTATATTAATAGCAACAAATACCCGCTTCGCTTTTTTTATTTGGTCGTACATTTATTAATATCTCACTTGTGTTAAAAATCGTTTCTTTTTTATCACTGTTTTAGAATTATATATTAATAAATATATTTAAATATATATACATATATATATATATATATATATATATATATATATTAAATAATTTTTTTTAAATACAAAAAAATCTTAAAACTATAATGTAAAAATAAATGAGAAGGGGTGGGTTGCGTGAGTGAAGAAAAAAGGAGAGGAAAATGAATATGTGTGAAAATTCAACAACGTTCCAGAACATTCTAGAAATTTCTTAAATTTCTAGAACTTTCTAGAAAAAACTGGAACTATCATCTTAAAAGTAACACTTTTTCGAGATCGACTACTTTCAACACCCATATCTTCCACACCCTTATAGTTATCGACTCGCAACCACCATAGTAATTGATGGGAGAAATTTCACAAAATTTCTGTACTTCGTAATCCTATAGAAGGAAGAAGCCGATCAATGAAAAATTAACACTATCTATGGGATATTTTCGCACTAGGATCTTTGTAAAATAAAAAGTTGTGGGAAATTAACTGCATCTGTTCCTAATTTAACTGCATCTGTTCCTAATTTAACAAACTTTATGATATTTATTTCGATTTGTTGAAAAACATTTTACTCTTAAAGAAGGCAAAAGGATACGGTATAGATATACAATTACTTTCGTTCCATAATCCATAATTTTTTATGGATTATGGAACGAATGTAATTGTATATCTATTATTTGATGCATAGATATTACTGTTGTAATATCTATTTTATATTTATTTTGTATTTTTAAAATACACTAAGATGCGAAATGGCACTTTTATTTTCAGAAAATATTAATAATATTATTGAATTGCATATGTATTGGAATAAAAATTTTCATTACGGAGATAGGAAAATTATTTATTATTTTAAGAGGTAATTTTTGATATTTTTGTACATCCATTTGACACATGCAAAATTTTGCAGTTTTTTTTAATAGAATTTTACCCATTTTAGATTTGTTATTTAGTTTTTTCCCAACGTATTTATTTTACGTATCATTTTGTGCTAGTTTAGAGCGGTATGTAATGTTTTTGGTGTATATATTCATAATAAATAAGCAAATTACTCTATTTATCTCAATTATTGGATTTGAAAGTATTTCAAATATTGAATATATTTGGCGTTAATTTTGTAGAAATTCATTATTCTCAATTAAATGAAACTACGTGATGTAGTATTATTTCTACTTTATTTAATTTCTTTACCACGACCTAGGTTTCGTTGTATTACAACAACGAAACACAACGAAACATAGGTCGTGGTAAAGAAATTAAAGAAAGTAGAAATAATACTGCATCACGTAGTTTCATTTAATTGTGTATTTCAAATATGTTATAGCATTTTTCTTTCATCTCTAATTATAAAAGTAATTGTATTATTTTTAGCATTACTGCTGCTCTCAATCGGTGTATTTTGCAGACATAAATAAAATGGCTCACCAAAAACTTAATAACATTTTTTTTATTAGGATAAGTTATTTTTTTTATTCATCTTTATGTTTGGTTATTGTTTACATTTTTATGGTAATAAGAAAAATTTTGAAGGTATATACTATTTTATTGACATGGAGTGAGCGTTACTACGCATGCGACGTACTTATATACGTAATAGGGATGCTCAGGGTATCAGCAATGTGACAAACGATACAACTCATGTGGCCTTAACGATGTGTCAAAACTATACGACTCATTTCAATGTGGCAAATAAAATAATCCATAAAAGCCTCCATAAAATTCAGTTCTATGCTGAGGGGTTAGGAAGGTATACTTGTTTTTCGGCCGTTTTTCAAAATCGGGGGATGATAGGTATTTGAATCTAGATCTAAAGTCTGAAGGTTTAACGGAGTTAATGAGGATATTATATGCAAAACATAAAAGACGGAAGATGCATCGGTCACGAATCCTTGACCGTTTAAGTCGTGACCGACGCTCAGATATTTGATCAATTTTTTTAGGGTCGAAAATTTATTGAGTAATGGTTTGAATTATTGTAATTTATTGAGTAAATGCTCAATTATATTGGAATAATTATAACTATATATATATATATATATATATATATATATATATATATATATATATATAATTTACGTTATATGTAATTAAATTTATACTCATATAAAAAGAAAAGTTTATTTTTTTTTGAAGCCATAGTTCTTTAATGGCGTTATGAAAAAGCTATGAGGGTAAAATATAACGATGCATGCGCGCGATGCAACAAAAATCGACAGGATGAAGTTGCTCACTAAACATATATTTACATGCGTGTAGTGATTGATGCTATATTCATGATAGTTATTGGAGTATTAGCAACTACACAACACGTATTCTTTTAAATAATATTCTGATTAATTGAAATTAAATAGTAATCCTAATAGTAAAAAAAGATTTATTTGTTATATGAAGAAGTACTTCATATAAAGTATTCATATAGTCGTAAGAATATGAAAAAAAAGGTGAAGAAGGAAGTAACCCCAAATATCGTAGTCTACATCGATTTATCGCGCTGAACAAATATAAATATATAATAGGCAATGTCCTGACTGACATATCAGCGCTCAGCCCAACCGGCTAATGATAGAAATATGGAGAGGGTGTTGATTTTATACTGGAGACATCGTTAAAGAAGGAATTTCTCGAAATTCATTCCCTAAAGGGATGAAAAGGGTTGGTAAAATTTGGAATAGGATAAATATTTTTATTGTAAATTTTTATTTCAAACTTGGTATTAATGCTCTTCAAAACAAATAATGAAACAAGTATTTCAGCATTTTCCGGAATTCATAATTTTTTTTTCTCTACTGCATTTATACACGGTGTCCGGGAATAAGAGTCGGATAAAGAAAGACGTTTTTCGTTTGCTGAAAAATAGATGATTGTCATTAAAATAAAATTTAAAAGATGACTTTTTCAGAAAATTTAAAAATAATATTCATAATTATTTGCCATCTCATTATACATTATGTTCATTCACACGATACTTGCCACATTCAGCGAGCGCTCTGATCCAGCGGCGCTGAACAGCACCGCTGGGGGAATAAGCCGCTAACAACTGCGAAGACATCTAGCTGCCCGGGTAAGCACTGCACTCCAAGCAGGTATTGGATGTGTTAAAAAGAGTTATATGTAATATTTTTTGCACTCAATTAGAAAAAGGGCGTGTTTTATGTTTTATTTCAACGAAAATTTATTTCTTCATGGCCAACGAATAACGTCTTCCTTTTTCCGACACTTATTCCCAGACACCGCGTATTAAAAGCATTATCAATATCGATAGAAGTCGGTCAGAGTCTAGGATACTTTCTTGAAGGAAAAAGTATAAATATATAAGGCATTTCTGCCTTAATATACCACAAGTTTTCACGCGTGAAAAACGGGAAAAATGACGAGATTATGGAATAAATACTTCGACATAAAATAGGAAGAACTAACTTAGTTTTCTTTGTTTTTACCTCGCTGTAGCATGAGATGGTTTTATACTAAGTTATCACCAGGTTTACCACTAGATATTGTTTTCAATATTTTCTATTGCATATATTTACAAGTAGTGAATACATACATATTTTGTTTGCTTTTGATATAGTTAACGGTAATCCATTATGCTAACTCTAGTAAAACTTTCACTATTGAATAGCTTTTCCTACTGTTTCCAGGCCATTCAAAGCATAATCAACATTCAAGCTAAAGCAAAGTTATTGTCTTCTGCAGAGTAATTGGATCTATATGTACAAAACGCGTAATTTATCAACTTTGAAAGATTTAACCCAAAAATTTAGACGCAGCACTAGATCGAAATGTTTCCTAAATTTTGAATGTGTATTTCCACATCGACGTTTAATTTTTTTTTAATACAATTTAACTCTTGACTGCTTAAAATCTAATGACTGCTTAAAATCTACGCCTTACCATATTTCACTTAGAAAATAACATCAAAACTTGAGGTTTTTTTATGAAAATAAACCCAAATAGGCAAGTTTGAGCCGCTTGCTATTTCACCAAATGTGCTATTTGACTAAAAATACAAAAAAGTCATATATTTTGAGATAATTTACGAAGTCTTGAAAGATTTTATCACATTCTTTTAGAAGACACAGCACTGAAACAGACAGCACTGAAATCATTATTTCAACTGCGGTGATTATTACAAAATTTCTAATTATGACGTTCAGTTTTTGTTTATCTTGTTTAATTATGAAATTAAGAGTCTTTGATTGTAAGAATTGCAAATAAACAAAACATATAAGTTGATAAGTTTACCGTTTTATTTTGATATTTGTATGCCCTAATGGAAAGAAAAGTTAAACAAGTAGGCATGCGCAAATAATACAAATACGAATGTATTAATACAGTCAATTGTAAACATATAAAACATGGCAATCTTTATATCAGAAAAAAAAGAAAAGGGCTTTTATCAAATACGAATATGTCAATATACTCAATTCTTGAATCTACAGCAAACGAATGTGTTAATATATACAATGGTAGAAACTATTACAAAACAAGGGGAAACGATTATGAAAATATAAAAACATGACAATCTCTATATCATAAAAAATGGAAATAGGTTTTATCAAATACGAATGTGCCAATATCCTCAATTGTTGAATCTACAGCAAACGAATGTGTTAAAAGATACAATGGTAGAATCTTCAGCAAAACAAGGCGAAACAAGTATGAAAATACCAAAACATGGCAATCTTTATATCAGAAAAAAAGGAAAGGGCTTTTATCAAATACTAATGTGTTAATACATTCAGATGTGGAATCTACAGCAAACGAATATGTTAATATATACAATGGTAGACTCTACAGCAAAACAAGGCGAAACGAGTATGAAAATACCAAAACATGGCAATATCCATTTCATAAAAAAAGGAAATAAGTTTTATCAAATACGAATGTGTTAATATACTCAATTATTGAATTTACAACAAACGAATATGTTAATATATACAATGGTAAAATCTACAGCAAAACAAGGCGAAACGAGTATGAAAATACCAAAACATGGCAATCTCCATTTCATAAAAAAAGAAAATAGGTTTTACCAAATGCAAATTTGTCAATATACTCAGTTATTGAATCTACAGCAAACTGATATGTTAATATATACAATGGTAGAATCTATAGCAAAACAAAGCGAAATGATTATGAAAATATAAAAACATGACAATCTCTATATCATAAAAAAAGAAAATAGGTTTTACCAAATGCAAATTTGTCAATATACTCAGTTATTGAATCTACAGCAAACTGATACGTTAATATATACAATGGTATAATCTATAGCAAAACAAAGCGAAATGATTATGAAAATATAAAAACATGACAATCTCTATATCATAAAAAAAGGAAAGAAGTTTTATTAAATGCGAATGTGTCAATATACTCAATTATTGAATCTACAGCAAACTAATATGTTAATATATACAATGGTAGAATCTATAGCAAAACAAAGCGAAATGATTATGAAAATATAAAAACATGACAATCTCTATATCATATAAAAAGGAAATAGGTTTTATCAAATACGAATGTGTCAATATACTCAATTATTGAATCTACAGCAAACGAATGTGTTAATATATACAATGGTAGAACCTATAGCAAAACAAGGCCAAACGAGTACGAAAATATCAAAACATGGCAATCTTTATATCAGAATAGGTTTTTATCAAACACGGATATGTTAATGTACTCAATTGTAGGATCTACAGCAAAACAAAGTGAAACAATTGTAAAAATATCAAAACATGAAAATCTTTACATCAAAAAAAACCTGTCAAGCACGAGTGGAACTCGCACTTTGAGGGTTTCATATACATTTACAAACATTTATTGCTACATAATATTCCTATTAAACTATTTACAAAATTTTCATTTGTTAGAACAAATATATATAAATATGTATATATATATATATATATATATATATATATATATATGTATATGTATTATATGTACCTTTCGCAGGCAATAAAAACAATTTTGTAATATGATTACAAATTAACGAATTTCGGATTATTTTCGTAACATGTTATGATCGATTTTTTCCTTTACTTGTGCTGTGAGACTTTGCTTCATTATTCCAGGTCAACAGGAAGTACCCTACAGGTTTTAATTTATTTACTACTGTTAAAAAATACGGCATAAGTGGTCATATTTTTGGTTTTATTTTATTGTGTTGACTTAGAAGCTTTATTTTTACAGGTCCAAGGGACCATAGACAAAAGTATTTGAATTAACGTTTCAACTATACCACCAGGCATTCCTGAGAAAAAGGGTCTTGATAGACCAACAGACAGACAACGAAGTGATCCCATAAGGGTTTCTTTTTTTCTTTGAAGGTACGGAACCCTAAAAAGGAATAGGCTTTTATTAAATAAGAGAGTATTAATACATGCAATTGTTGAATGTACAACAAAACAAAACGAAACAATTAAAAAAAAATCTAAATATGACTCTCCCTATATCAGGAAAAAAATGGACTATTCTATCTAATTACTTGTCTGTCTTAAAATATTCACTTAAGTTACATTCGCCTTTGTTACACTATTGAGGCAAGTACCATTCTTATTTTGTCTTGAAACATATATCGCTTCAATACCGAGAAAAAACCCCAATCACTCTTCATTTAATTGTGAAATTGATAATATTGAATCGAAACTGATGCACTTTATCAAAGTAAGCGCAAGAAAAGGAACAGCAAATGCACTTCTGCTGCATCCAATTGCATCCAGAAAAGAAAACAACTATTACAATTCATCTACAGTAGCATAGCCACTTCAGTATATTACGTGAAATATAACCACTTTGTCATATTACGTGAAATATAACCACTTTGTCATATTACGTGAAATATAACCACTTTGTCATATTACGTGGAAATGTCTTCCATTATAGTAGGTGTAAACCAGATACATAAAATAGAGTTATTGCCATTGGACATAAAATTTGGGAACCTTGTATATTTTTCCTATTATCACTACATAAATAAAGTTATTTTCTGATTATCAATATCCGAAACTAATGATTCACATCGTTCTTCCAACCTTAAAGGAAAATTACCTAATAGACAAAATCATGATGCAACCACATCTTTGTAGTTTCGTCGCCCTTACAGTCTTCACATCACTACATTATTTAAACCTTGAAAAATGCCTACGTCAAAAAGACACCAGTAGGTAAACAAGTGTCGAAATAACCTGGAACATCTGCAACACTCCCCTATCTATTAAAGCGTACAGATAATAAACTAATTAGAAGATAACACAGGTGCTCTGCAACACTAACTCAAGATGGATTGATTGATATCGATTTAGTATAAAAGGCTTGCGTTAATTGCTAATCGTATAGTTGTCCAAGTCTCCAGTTAAGGTAAGTCTTCTACTTAATTTGATCTTATTGACATCCGATTTGATCTGAAAAAAGTGATTAGAAATTAGCATGTGTTTCCGGATTTCATCGATAAAATGCATTCGGTTCGTTTTGATTTAGAAGTACATAAAAATAAAGTAACTAAATTGCGACCGAAGATCTATGTGAAGGCCATATCTATGTGATGGGCATATAACACTGATTTTCTTTATTTGACTATCAATTTCACAATTAAATGAAAAAGACTTTTTTGTTGCATACTTTAATAAAACCTTTCATAACATAGTGGCTATTGTGTTTTAGATCTAGTTTTTGAGTACCATTTATTTTCAGATGAAATTCCTCGCCGTATTCATCGGCCTTGTGGCCTTTGCTGCCGCCAGCCCAGTCGTCATGGACGAAATCACTGGAGACTCAATGATCCCCATCGGTGAGTATATTTGAAAACTAAAAACTGTTTGGATGCCAAAAGAGCAGTTTTAATATCATGATGGATTCTAGATAGATTCGTTTTCCTAAACCTTGCACTTAATGGGCCACAATCTCTTTCCCTAATAGATCCCGCGATGGCAAAGGAACTGTCATCAGCTAGATTTACGTTCAAATATGGCGAGCCTGCCCACACTGAGGGATCCGAAGCACAGAGGTTCGATCCAATCTCAGCGCGTCTGGTGGGGCTCCTTGAGGGTCTACGTCCATACTTCGAAACTGGCACCGACACTCTTCCGCCCTTGGATCCTTTCCGCATCGATGCCGTCGGCCCCATCAGCATCCGCCAAATCGGAATCATCACGTGAGTATCTCCACTTATTTTATATACCAGTATTCGTTCTACAACTAAATTTAAATACGAATAGCTAAAAAACATCAAAAAATAATGAAATTGAATACTTGTTTTACAGTGGAACCTTTAACGCTCAAAACCTCGTTGTTCGTGGTCTTAAGGACTTCGTTATCGAGAATATGTCATTCTCCTTCATTGGTCTGACCCTGAGATTCGAAGTTCGCGTACCCAGGATCGACTTCAACGGTAAAAGACTACTTTGTTTATACACTCCATTTCAATGACTATACTCATAGAAATATCATTACATGTAACGAGGCTATGTCACAACGGCTAGTCACTGGTGTGACACTTTCTTCTGATTGGAGTCAATCTTCAATTTTTAAGGTTTATATTTGAAAATATGTTTTATGTCTGCTAAAAAATGTTTTCCTTTAAAGAAACCTAATTCTGTAAATTTCAGCCCGATACCAGTTGGACTCCCGTGTCGCCATCTTCATCCCATATAACCCGAGGGGTGATGCCTGGTAAGATACTACATCATTAAAGTATTTACATTATTCTGCATGAATGTAAGAATGATAATAGAATAGAAGTAGTATAAGACATGATTTTCTATTATTTTAACTAACTTTATAACTTATTTCAGTTCGATTTAAGTTATTTTCTTGAAAAAGTTTGTTCTGACAGACTGCCTAATCAACAATAATTTTTTTAGGATACGCGTCGATAACGGTGAAATATCTGGATTTGCCGGTCTGGGCCAGAGACCCGACGGATTTCTGCAACTTTCTAGCTTCCAAATCAACTTGGACTTCAGGAACATCTTCGTAAGTTTAACATTATACTGAGAAGTAGTTATTGTTAACTAATAATATAATTACTAGTTAAACTTACATAATTATGAAATATGGTACTGTCTTGTGCGATCTAATCCATATTTGCCAAAATTTAAAAGGATATTGACAGAGTTACCAATGAAATTTCACATTACAAGATTCATAGGGTTTTTGCTATAATTTCTAATGCTCGGTTATTGTGAAATGTACGCATGTATATTAGGAATTTTTGGACTTCCGACTGTTTCTCTAAAATCCTTATTTCAATCCATTTAGGCCATCATCGAGGGTATGATCGGCGAGGGCTTCATCAACGCCACATTCAACCTGTTGATGAACCTGCTCGGACCTGGCTTCATTCAGGGTCAAATTGAGAACATCTCCGTGCTGGTCACTGACACGATTCACGACACAGTCAATGAATTCATCGGACAGTACCGCCTCGCAGATCTTCTCGGCTGAATGTTGAATATTGCAAATTCTTCTGTTGCTGAACCTCCTATTGTTAATATTGTTATTCGACTAGTTCGTTATTAAGTTTGTTTTAAAATAAATATTTTATTTTAAACCGATTAATCTCTCATTGTTTGTTTCTTATTTTTTTATGAAAAAAACTTCTGAAACTTCTGAAAATACTAAAATTGCACAAAATTTTTGGTAATTTTACTTATATAGTTTCGTATTTTCGTTTCCCTTTTTAATCATACCTAAACAAGTATATTTTGAACGTATAAAGTCAAGCGCGTCATCTAGCCTTAGTGTTATTTTAAGTTTTAAATCTGCAGGTAATTATTAGAAAGTTCCATAGACGTAGAGAGGCATCTGAATCTGCATCTTCTTTTATAGTTGTGGTAATTGAGTCAAAGAGACAGAAGTTTTATGGTATACTTCAAGAAACGTTGTTTATTAAATATCGGAACTAACAAGATGAAATAATAAATCTGTACTAGTGACGCAATAGTTAATGCGTATGAAAATATTTTCACATTTTGTTACAGATAAATAAGTAATTAAAAAACCATTAGTACAATAAATTACATGAAAAACATTTTATATGTATGAACACCATAAACAGCATGGGCCTTAAAGCGAGCAGTTTCAAAAATTATATGGTGCTCTTGGTTATCCTCAATACGCTAAATACAACTGCTCTGCTGCTAACAGTTGAGAGTCAAAAACAACTTTAACATAATAAAGGAAATAAGACCTATTTTAATTAAGTCAGTGATTATTTTTATGTAAATTAGCAGCAACATGCAAAGTAATTAAAATAAAGGTTAATAATCAAGCCCTAAAAGAGCAAATATCTCAAAGCGAACAGTTTTATTAATTATATGATGCTCTTTAGCACTTTCAATACGCTGAATAAAAGTTAATTTCAAGTGATTAACATATGACTAAGTTATAGGAAAAGAAGATCCGCATTCAGTATTCCGTACACCAATGGAATTAATAACCTTCAGGACTTCAAAGAAGTGAAAAAAATATATTCACCATTTTCACCCCAAAGGACTACTTATTACCAAGATACAATCATAACCGTAGTTGAAATATTGGACATATTTGATAGTAACAATAGACATAGTATTGGGTTGATCACAAGGCATATGGCTTTTAACGGCGCGGCGCACAGCGGGGACCCGGGGTCGATTCCAGGCCGCTCATCAAACGAGACTGGATTGGTGTTCTGGTTGACTGTAAAATATTGCTTTTGTAGCAATAAGTCCGCCATATGTACTAATAAGATACATTAAAACACATAAATAAATAAATATCCCGACAATGAGGAGGCTGATGGAGGAATGTATGCGGTCTCGATGACGTGGCGTATTTAAGGTAACAATGTCGCTTATGTGCAGGAATACTAAATGCGGTGTTAAGTTATTATTGGTTACTACAGTGAAAAAGCTTAAAACAGAAATTGATATATTTCCAAACTGGCTTTGCACGCAACTGTGTTCACATGGAATTCAGAGTAAGACAAGTTATTACAATTTTTTTGCTTTCTTTAGTCTTTTTTCTCTCACAACTCTATAAGCGTAAAGTTAACTAACGACGCTAAAATACCATATATTGGTAGTAAAGTTTACTAACAACGCTAATATACCATAGGTTGGTAGTAAAGTTTACTAACAACGCTAATATACCATATGTTGGTAGTAAAGTTTACTAACAATGCTAATATTCCATATATTTTTAGTAAAGTTTACTAACAACGCTAATATACCATATATTGGTAGTAAAGTTTACTAATAACGTTAATATACCATATGTTAGCAGTAAAGTTCATTAACAACACTAATATACCATATATTGGTAGTAAAGTTTACTAATAATGCTAATACACCATATTTTGTAGCAAAGTTTACTAACAATGCTAATATACCATATATTGGTAGTAAAGTTTACTAACAATGTTAATATACCATAGATAGGTAGACAAAGAGGCTCCGCCGGTTCTGATATTAGCTAGCACGATGACGTAAATTAAAATAGACGTACCTTTTTTATTTGTGTACCGATTTAAATGAAACCAAGTCTAACTGTTAGTCCAAGTATAATAGATAGATATATTGTATATTGGAATATATAGAACAACCGTTACTTGAAACATTTTTTTAAAATCATGTTTTGTTAATATACAACTAAATAAAAGCAAAGTATTATTGCTAATAATTTAGTTTAATTTAGTTGTTTTCGTAAAAAATGTTTAAAAAACGTACAAACCTATCACGTACAAGTAGAATTCGAACTACAAAGATTCCGCACACATTTAGGTGCTTACAACATATGTACTCTGTAATGTAAATATTTCGACTATCATATCTTTCAAAGACGTAAATACTTTGTGAAAAGTTCATACATTAAGAGAGCTAGAATAATCGTTAAAATGTTCCTGTTATCTTATAATCAGATTTTACCTACCCTCTTTTTTATTAGTTTATGGTCCAGTAATTTCGGGAGTAGGGGGATGCTTTATTTTTGTGTATTTTTTAGAATATCTTTTTTAAATATGCAATTCCAAATTATGAAAGAAATATTTTTGTGTTGCTCATAACAAGCCTTTTGGAAATGATAGCTCACATGATACATAAAATCTTTAAAAAGGATTTAAAGTGCTTTACCTACCCGCTCTCTAATTGTTATACGAATATTTTAAAAAAGGACAATAAGATGCAAGCTATGGGACGTAAACATTTGGCGTAATGGTAACACCAAATTTCTACTTCCCATAGTTTCTGAGAAAATTGGCAGTGAGAGATGAATTGTCAAACGGATGAATGTTCTCATATAGGTTTTTCTTTTAATTTCAGGTACGCAACCATAAAAAGTGATGGTTTTCCAAAAAATCAGCATTTTTCAAATGGATATTTTGTAGCGAAATGTACTCCTTTAGTGAAATACCGGTGACAAATTGTCGATTTCAAAAATATCAAGTGACAAAAATACCCACAACATACTGGAAAACACCGACAGGTCCAGCCCTGAAGTTTATGCAGTTTACTGTTTTGCCAGTTAGAGTTTGGGTCTTCATTGTAACTTTTAGCAAACTTTTTTTTGGCTTTTTTCTCTGTCACTTTTTGCTATTACATGAGTTAACATTTTTGTCAAACATTCTCCTAACTATTAATTAACAATTTATTTAAAATAATTGTCATTGTTAAAACAACTCTATGGAACAAGAAATTCTTAAAGTTATATGTTATTTTTAAATGCTCCAAACATTTTCGTTATCGAAAAAATCGTGTAAATACCGAATCGAATGTAGCAAACCATTATCGATAAAATCTAATCGGGCACCTTCCTACAACAACGTGATTTAGTTTCAGGGTTAGATAAGACGTCACATAAAACTGATAAATAAGTTGTAGTAATTCAAATACTCAGTTACAACATTGCCTAATATAGCTATTATCTTACAGATAAACTATTATTGCCTCATAGAGATTCAAGAAAAAGGAGACTTTAAAATTAAAATTTGGCATTTCTGCAGTTCGTAGTGAAGGAACATGTTTTTGCACATTTCGTTTAATAGGATCAGTTGTATCCTTACGTCTTTTAAAATAAAGGTGCGATTGAGGTGCAATTTCTCAATTTTCATTTTAAAGTCCTTGTCTGTGAAATATTAAGCTTTAAGATGGCATGTAACATGTCTCCTCCCTCTAATTTTTCAGACCATAAGCTGGAATGATGCGGAAAGATTCTAGATACTAGCATTTGATTAAATATTTCAATTTCTTTCACTTTTTCTGATTAGATTGTACAAACGATTTCAAGATATGTATGTAAAGTCGAACTTTATATGGTTTTATTTTATTGAGATCCTTTTAACTAGATTTTCTAAGAGATAATTCAAACGAAACACAAAAATGTTCCCATTCTAAAATTTCGATTCAAACATTTTTTAATGTTAACTATCGACGCAGAGGTTATAAATTTCTACGTGTAACGATTCTTAACAAAACCGGCTGCAACAGCAGGCAGTTTCGTTTTTTTATTTGTTGTTCAAAATGTGCAAACGAAAATACTGACGTGGAATAGTGTCCACAAGACAAATATTCTGTATTTATGTTTTTATTTTATCATCCAAAATCCACTTTTGAAATAGCACTTTGATTTGCGAAAAAAATTGTGAAAATAAATTGAATATTTCTGCGAATAAGACAGCGCCATCTTTTAATAGATTTAATTAACAGTTAATTTTGTTGTACTTTATTATCGACGTATTTGCTTTAGATAGGGTACCTAACAACACTATACCAGAAAATACACATTAATTAATTAGCTATATATATATATATATATATATATATATATATATATATATATATATATATATATATATATATATATATATATATATATATATATATATATATTCTTCTTCTTTGTCGTTACACTCTGCAGAGTGGTCGTGGTCGTCACGTCGACGTTAGTGGCCTGTTTCACAATGCGACGCCACTCTTCCCGAGTTTGCGCTCTCCTTGTACATTCGTGCCGGGGTCCGTTGAAGGTCTTCTTTATTTGATCTGTCCACCTCATTGATAATCTGCCGCATGGTCTGATGCCTTCGACTTTGACCTGCACTACTAGGTCCCCAATAGATTCGCATCCGCGCCGAGTTATATGTTCAAAGAAAGTGAGAATACGACCTTGTACTGTGCTTAATAGTCTTTTGAAGTTTTTTAGTCTTTTGATGCTCAGCCCTCGAAGAATGGACTCATTGGTTCAGAATTCCACCCATGATATACCGAGCATTTTTGTCCAGCACCACATCTCAAGGGCATCGATCCGTTTTTTCTCACTTACTCGTAGAATTCGTGTTTCAGCAGCATAGAGGAACATGGGGAATATGAGTGCCTTAACAAGTCTAGTTTTAGTGACCTTGGTGATGTTTCGGTCCATCCATATTTTCCTCAGTTTATCCATAGCTGACCTGGAGATCGTCATACGCCGCTTGATCTTTTCCATACAGCCGCCATTGTTTGATATGAGCGCTCCCAGAGATATATATATATATATATATATATATATATATATATATATATACATACAGATATTTGTAAAGATCTTGCTAATTGTCCACATGAAGATGTTATAATAACCGAATGCGTTGTCAAAATGATAGAAAATGTTTGCGGTGACGTATACTGTCAACAGATAGTACACAACAAGCCTTATAATTACAAATAAATGTATTAATTCAGAATACAATACTTATGGATGCTTATTGTGGATTTATAATTCCTTATGTAACACACCATTAGCGAATAAATATATATATATATATATACATATATACATATATATATATATATATATATATATATATATATATATATATATATACATACAGATATTTGTAAAGATCTTGCTAATTACCCACATGAAGATGTTGTAATAACCGAATGCGTTGTCAAAATTATAGAAAATGTTTGCGGTGACGTATGCTGTCAACAGATAGTACACAACAGGCCTTATAATTACAAATAATTGTATTAATTCAGAATACAATACTTATGGATGCTTGTTGTGAATTTATGGTCCCTCATGTAAACTACTATTAGCGAATAAATATATTGACAAATAGATTCTTTAAAAACAAATTGTTTATATTTTCCTAATACTATTTAGGCGAAATCGCGGGCATAAGCTACTTTTATATAAATCCTCAATGTACAACTGCTCGTCTCCGCTTCTACAATAAAGAATTTAACTGAATGATGTAACACTGGTTGATAAAATTTAGTCTAAAGTAGCTATGAAAGATCAAGTAAAACAATTCTATTATTTTACTGACGAAAGGACAAACGAACGAACTAAAAAAATCAGCAAATATTTGCTAAAATACTTACACATGTACTCGTTCCGTAAAATTATATGCACTAAGCGCATTAGACACCATCGCGATTGCCAGATTCCGCAAGAACAAACTGGATTCGTGGGAGAGAAAAAAACTAGAGAGAAAATCCTCAATATGCGGCAAATTATTGAGACATGGAGCGCATTCATTTCGCTTCTAATCATGTGTTTTGTTCCCTGCAACATGGCTTTTAACCGCGTAGGTTGTATCAAACTCTGGTATGTATTAATCGAAATGGGAATGCCGCAATACCTGGAATATCTCATAAAAATATGTATTGTAACAGCAAGTGTACGATAAAAGTAGATCAACCATTATCAGAGGCATTCAAGTTTCCTATCCAATCTTCTTCCAGTCTGAGAATTAGGCACGTCCAAAAATTCTACTTGCCGAGGTATCAATGTTACTGTAATAGATCTAACGACAAAATAGGTCAAAAAAGGCAACTTTGATAAATTCCCACACCATTTTCACTCAAAAGAATTTGAGATTATATTAGTACTCTGCTCAAAGAGCTATTTTTAAAGATACCCCACTTGCCCAAGTAGAAAAAAAATTATCTTCGTCTGAACTTCCACCTCATGTGTATGAGAGAAATATTTTCAGTTTCGGGTCAAAGAATAACATAACACGAATAAAATTTAAGTTCATAATTATTTCAGGAGCTAGATGTGAAAAGCCAATACTACTCCAAAACATACCTGAACTTTACAACCACTTAGATATGTTTACTGAAAAGTACTGATCAGTCACTTATCGTAATGTCAAACGATACTAAGCATTTAGCTTAGATTCACATTTAAAACAATACCGACTACTCACCACAAACTGTAAACCCAATCTATTAGTCACTGAATTCTATATGATTCAATGGCTCATGTTTTATCTGCCCTATCTGATTCATCTCAAAATGATCATAGCTAATAATATCAATTCAAGATAGGCCTAAATCAATCTCTTATCTCCAGCCTGCTTGATATATCAGGCAGTCTTGCTGTAGCATTCAGTAAGTTCATCTTCAAGACGCGTCACGTAAGAACCTAATAACTAGTTGCTATTTTCACATGGAATACAAATGATTTTATAAACATTATTGTGCAATAAAAATTTAGTAACTAATAATAAAAATTTGAAGGATACAAGTGATTTTATAACAAGATGAAATCTATCGTATTGTTCGTCGGTTTGTTGATTTTCGCTACATCCAATGCGAATCCTGTTATCAGTGATATGATCCCGATTGGTGAGTGTGATTTTGAATATGAAAATAAGTAACTTAAAAATACTTAAAATAGTTTTGTGAGTGGCGAAACTGTGAAATAAAACTATATCGATTTAAAACAAACGGTCTACAGTTCGGTTTCGGCACACGATACGCCAATATCGGACAGGTTTTGTCTTAATTTATATGTAGGTTTGCTGCGTTTATTTCTGTGTATATAAATCATTCCAAAAACGTTTACCTACTGATACCCTTTTAGATTTCTGTACCAAAAAAAGGAATAAAATGAAACCCTTATAAGGCCATTCAAATAAATTCGGGCGTCTATCTGCCACAACCGGTTTTTTTTTATAAGAAACTGTTTGATGTAGAAACTTGTAATTGCATATAATATTGTATAACCCAAAGATCTCAGTAGTTAACATTCACAGATGTGTTTTTAAATCGAAGCTTCTTAACGGACGTTTGGGATGAGGACCTAACTGAGAAACAGTGTAACATCACGAACAAACGCGACGATGAAACGTTATTGTTGCCTATATGCGTGAGCGAGATGGAGTAAAACAGAGACAAAATGCGATAGGCAGCGCTATACGCTGTCTTTCTCACCTTCTTTCTTTAAATATGTATATATATTTGTATTTATGTATAGTTAATGGCTGTGTTTATGTATAGTTATCCCAACGAGAAAATGTACGTGCTTACACGAGTGCACACGTGGTATAAAAAAGAAATCATTCTCTCACGTGGGCAGTTATTTGGTATAATTAAGCTGTTTATGTATTTTCGTTTTTTGTTGAGTGTTTTATTTTTAATTTATGACAGTTACTTCGAAAATTATTTATAAAAATGTATATTATTTATCACTGTATCAATATCATGTAATACTAATTAATAATCAAAAATTGGATTTTATATGTGATGCGTAACAAACTTCGTTTCTGTCGGGTGTTCCATGATATATGGGAGATATTTACCCTCAAGATCCGAAAGCATTGAACCTAAATTTCATAATGTGATTTTCATAATAACAGAATTTATGAAAAATTACTTAAAATGTTTATTATCTATAAAGATAATGCTCGATTTTCATAAGTTTTGATAAATCGCCATAATTTTACGGAAGACCTTATACATATTTACATGGTGACAAATGATATAAATATTTGTAAATAAATTAATAGAAATACTATTTATGCTTAAATGTTTGAATTTCATGTTTGTCTGGGTGTGTACCGACTCCTCTTAGTATATTTAAATCAATAATCTAGCCGTCATAAATTGAATAACGGTATTAGTAACGAAGATGCCAGATATATCTTAATTGAATAATTAAAGCTAAACAATGTCGAGCGTGCTCAGTAATAAAAAGGCAGACGGCGTGGAAAGACTGCTTAGAGAAGAGACCATATACGTTATTTTTTTTATAAAAAGTTTAACGTACGAAATAAGCGTGTGCATGCGTATGAGACAAAATTTTTAAAAAACTAAATCCCTGTAAAACCACTCACGTCACTCACACTCGTTTATCCGTCTACTACAACCGTTTTTCTCAGAAACAATTTAACGTAAAATTTCGATTCAGCGATAAAAAAATGTTAACCCGCATATAAATCAATAATTATTACTCAAAAATATTCATATAGTAATTTTTAACAAAAAAGTACTCCGATTTTATTTAATTTCAGGCATTGTGTGGTTTTCAATTTAAAGAGCATCCTATTAAGGATTTGCTAGCTTGAAAGTGTGAAAATATCAAAATAAAATGTATCCACAGTCCCTTAAATTCACCGCACCCCCCCCTCCTCCCCCCTACCCTTTTGATCACCGACGTTGATAAAATCGAAACTATAAAACAAACGTTATAAGATCACTCGCGTCTTCATACGTTTGTCCGTCTATCGCAGTTATTTTTCTCGTTTGAAGTAAAGACAATTATATTTTGATGCCATCGCCTCCCACGTCCTTTTATCTTTGATGTTGATAAACTCGAAATTATAAAAAAATAGCGTTGCTAGAAGCAGACCGAAATAATTATGCAATGACATATTCACTAAAAGCAGATTTTTTGACACATATTTGACGTACTTGTCTAAAGACTTATGGGCTGGTCACTTCAAAAACAGTTTTAAGACTAATATCTTGACAAGAAAAGGTCATTTAAATAACTTTAACATAGAATTTCTATCTGATTTTATGAGCCTCTTAAACAAAGTACTAAGAAAAAAAAATTAAAAATAATTTGTATGGGAACATATTACGAAGAAAAATTTATATATTTATCTGAATATCTGTATTTTTATATAATGCTATATCTTCTTGTAAAATTACCCACAACTGGTCTTAAACTGACAGAGCTATTATATTGTGACATACGTACGGATAAATGAAAGTGATGGAATATAGAGACCATCTGGCCAACAAGCTCTAAAAATATATAACGAAATTTTATATAAATTTATTTCCTTTTATCAAAGACTCACACGCAACCAATGTACATACTATATTTATTTTATTTCACAAAAAAAAATCATAATTAACAGAACCTGACCTGGCGAAATATCTGTCATCGATGAAATTCTCCTTGGAGTACGGCGAGGTGAACCGCTTGGAAATCCCAATCTTGCAGAGGTTCGACTTCATTTCGACGCGTTTGGTAGCTCTCATTGAGGACTTTAGGGGATGCTTCGATACTGGTACCGACGTTTTGCCACCCCTCGATCCATACAACATCGAAACCATTGGCCCCATCGATGTTAGACAATCTGGCATTATCACGTGAGACCATTTTTTTTATTTTTGCAATATAATTGCGTAAAAAATAAGATTATAAACCATTCAATGTACTGTAAAATGAACCCCAACAAAAACATACATTTGCTAGGAAAGCGCAGATGAAAAATTAGGGCTTACGTCTAGATTTAATGAATATTATATTTATCATTATTAACATTAAACTTAGCCGCGGTGAATAATCTTCAGACCAAGCAGCATGTAAGCTCTCAATTTGGAAAAGATCACACTTGCAGCGTTTGGTGGAGCTCAGTGCCAATATAGTGAAGCGCATCAACTGAAGGGTCTAGTATCCGGTAGTACATTGATATGGGAATTTATTTATATTTACCCCTACTGCCATGCTGTCATTTTTAAATACATCCCTTGAAATGTTTTGCTTATCGCCGAAACTCTTTATCAATTTTTTCTTTTTTTTGTTTGTTTCCAAACTGAATCAATTAAACTAATAATTATAATTATAAACTGTAAGACTGCAATAATTTTTTGTCAAATATATTTCTCAATCAGATTCGCACCAGCATCGTTTTTATATTCAGCACACCTTTCTCAACCCTTTCAGTTGCTGCACAAAAGTTAAAAAAAATCTTATAGGATCGACATTGTATTTAAATAACAAGCAATGGCAATTGGTAATATCCTTTATTTAACAGAAGTTACAAAAGAAAAAAAAAGAAAATAAGTATCAAGTGTGGCCTCTTCTTGCAGAAACGACTGCTGCAAATATTTATGACATGTCCTAAATGAGGTTTTTAATGATTTCTTGGAGTATAACCTCCCGTTCGACTGTAATAATGATTTTCAGCTCTCGGATGTTCTGTGGCGTTGGATATACACATGCTCAATATAATAGTGGTCAGTCACTTTGTGCTGGTTAATCTAAACGGCGAATCCCGACCTCAGTCAAATGAGCTCCTACTTCGCCAGCTCGGTGGGCTCGAGCGTTATCGTTCATGAAGACACCAACAACTCCTGTAACTGCTAATGATGGTTATGCATGAGAATTAGGATTTCTCTGATGTGTTGTTGTGCTTACAGAGAGCCATTTTCAACAGAAACTAACTCCGTACAATCTTCAGAAGTTATGCCTGCCCAAAACATAACCGAGCCTTCGCCGTAGGACGTAATCCCTTCGAAACCTACGTTTTGCATAACGATTTCCATGTCTTCTGAGCACTTTGCGACTTCGTTCCTTACAAAGTAAAGAGATTCTGACTTCATCAGGCTATATAACCTTACTCCAGTTCATATCAGTCTATGAGCATAACTTTAGGCAAACCTAGACTTTGCAATATGGTACCTATGGAAAACACCTGCCTTAAATTGAACATGCTAAAACTTACATTTCTCACTTGTTCGAGATTGTTTTTGATGTTTGTGTAGGTAGACTTCCGATTTTGTAAAGCTTGGCTCAACATATATCGGCGTCTCTAGGTTCAGTATACCGTTTTGCTCCCAATACTGGTCTTTTTTGAAATGTTTTCCAGGTCCTCTGAACAATACAATGACTTGCATCAAACCATTGCGAAACATAACATTGAGTGCAGCTTTCTTCGAGAATATTCACTATATTACCAGCAATTATTGTTAAGTCTGCCATAGTACTTAATAAAATTTGTCAAAAGAAACAAATTTAACCAGTTTAATGGTAATATCAATAATTAAGATTATTTAAACAGCCATTTTTAAATAAACAACACAACATCTAACCTCGTATCGCTAATGAATCATTTAATTCCAATTGAATAGTTTTAAAATAAATTAGAAACTTTTCAAATTTAGAAGTTTTATCTTACCTGTTTATTGCGCAGACAAATATTTTCGATTATCTTGTCTATTACGCAGACAAATATTTTCGATTATTTGAATGCATACAAAACTGCTTTTTTTAAAGATTTCCATAGCTATAAAGAAAATTTTGGTGCCCATTTTTTCTGGAAAAAGGTATACGAGTATATTAATATATTTTTTGTAGTATATTGCCTAATGTGTATTATAAACGTAAGAAAACTAAGTTGATTGCCTATATCTCTTTGGTTTACTAATTCGGGGAAGCCAGTATATTTTCATTTGTAGGTTTACCAAATGCCGCCATCCTTATTTCTTATCTTTCATAGCTCTGGTTAAAAAGTTAAAGGGGGGGACACACTATTTGTCAATTGGAGATACAGGACACTGTACCAAAGAATTAATCTAAAATTTTACAAAATGTTTTCTATGACAAGTCAAGATGTGAGGATGTCAAAAAAACAATTAAAATTAAGAGTTTATTTATTTCTATGTATTTGCATATGTAATGTACATATTCATATAAAAAATCATTACCAACTGTCATTCGCGTATTTCATAGCTTAAATTAAAAGGTTTATTGTGCTGTGATTTACGGACGGACAGGCAGACAGAACACCAAAAACGGAACGAGCGGAAATCGAATTATTTGGTTCCGTACTTTCCTTCCGAAATCATGGAACAATGTTGATTTACTGGGTTGGTTAATTTAATGTTTTGCTAAAACGTTAAGATATCTCACTATACCCCGGAATATATTTCAAATCTTTAACCACTTAGTTTCCGAAGTAGAGTAAAAATGTATCTGTAAGTCAAAATTTTAGAATATATCTCGAACAAATCTTCAACCACTTAGTTTCCGAAGTAGAGTAAAAATGTATCTTTAAGTCAACATTTTAGGAAATATCTCGAAGAAATCTTCAACCACTTAGTTTCCGAAGTAGAGTAAAAATGTATCTTTAAGTCAACATTTTAGGAAATATCTCGAACAAATCTTCAACCACTTAGTTTCCGAAGTAGAGTAAAAATGTATCTTTAAGTCAACATTTTAGGAAATATCTCGAAGAAATCTTCAACCACTTAGTTTCCGAAGTAGAGTAAAAATGTATCTGTAAGTCAAAATTTTAGGAAATATCTCGAACAAATCTTCAACCACTTAGTTTCCGAAGTAGAGTAAAAATATATCTGTAAGTCAACATTTTAGGAAATATCTCGAACAAATCTTCAACCACTTAGTTTCCGAAGTAGAGTAAAAATATATCTGTAAGTCAAAATTTTAGGAAATATCTCGAACAAATCTTCAACCACTTAGTTTCCGAAGTAGAGTAAAAATGTATCTGTAAGTCAAAATTTTGGGAAATATGTCGAACAAATCTTCAACCACTTAGTTTCCGAAGTAGAGTAAAAATGTATCTGTAAGTCAAAATTTTGGGAAATATCTCGAACAAATCTTCAACCACTTAGTTTCCGAAGTAGAGTAAAAATGTATCTGTAAGTCAAAATTTTGGGAAATATCTCGAAAAATCTTCAACCACTTAGTTTCCGAAGTAGAGTAAAAATGTATCTGTGAGTCAAAATTTTAGGAAATATCTCGAACAAATCTTCAACCACTTAGTTTCCGAAGTAGAGTAAAAATGTATCTGTAAGTCAAAATTTTGGGAAATATCTCGAACAAATCTTCAACCACTTATTTTCCGAAGTAGAGTAAAAATGTATCTGTAAGTCAAAATTTTGGGAAATATCTCGAACAAATCTTCAACCACTTAGTTTCCGAAGTAGAGTAAAAATGTATCTGTAAGTCAAAATTTTGGGAAATATCTCGAACAAATCTTCAACCACTTAGTTTCCGAAGTAGAGTAAAAATGTATCTGTAAGTCAAAATTTTAGGAAATATCTCGAACAAATCTTCAACCACTTAGTTTCCGAAGTAGAGTAAAAATGTATCTGTAAGTCAACATTTTAGGAAATATCTCGAACAAATCTTCAACCACTTAGTTTCCGAAGTAGAGTAAAAATGTATCTGTAAGTCAAAATTTTAGGAAATATCTCGAACAAATCTTCAACCACTTAGTTTCCGAAGTAGAGTAAAAATGTATCTGTAAGTCAAAATTTTAGGAAATATCTCGAACAAATCTTCAACCACTTACTTTCCGAAGTAGAGTAAAAATGTATCTGTAAGTCAAAATTCTGGGAAATATCTCGAACAAATCTTCAACCACTTAGTTTCATTTTTCAAATCCTCAAAAATGTCATGGAAAAATTATGATTTATCGACTAGAACATATTGTCAACTATAGTCAACCCAAGCTACACGTAACTATCCCCAACTTGAAGTTGATATCGATAACCTAACTTCGAAAATATATATCCTCATAGCTTACGAACTTGCAGATAAACTTTCACAAAGGGCATCGAGCTTTTACTCCTTGAATTATCAAACATCAAAAGAAAACAAATCGATTTAAGCTCTAGTGGATATTAGAACAGTAAACCGACTTTTATTATTTAATTCAATAATAACAATAAGAAAATATTTAATATTAAAATAACGAATAAGCCTTTATTTATTACAGTGGAACCTTAAACATGCAGGACATTAAAACCGCTGGGCTGAAACAATTCATCATTGAAAACATGTCCTTCTCCATGATCGGCATGACTCTAAAATTCGCCGTCCGTGTCCCGAAAATCGATATTGACGGTAAGATAAACCAAATATTAGTTTTAGTTGTCAAATTATATTTTTAATGAATCAAATTATATTCTAAATTACGTAATTAAATCATTTTAAATTACATAATTAATATTTAATATTAAATAATTTCTAAATTACACAAGGATTATATGAAAAGATGAATAAACGATGATACAAAATATATTCGTTGTGAGTGAATAGAGAAAGTTCAAGAAACACGGATGTCGCTAAAACGTTCACAAGGCATGTAGCCGTTTTTGTAGCGTATTTACGTGTTTCTTTACCTTTGAATCATGTTTACAAAGATATTTAGTTAAGTGTGTGTGAATGTCAGTTTATTTTTATTCTCACAAAATGGATAGATTTATAAAACACGATTTTCGTCCAAGAAATATTGGCGAAATAAGAAAAAAATTCAGAGATAAAGGGGAAAAAGTATTTAAGGCAAGACATTTTATTAATATGACACATTTTAATTCTTAAATAGATATTAAAATTACCGGTGACGTAGTTGCACAAACAACAATCGCCGTTAAGTGCGATGCAAATTTGTTAATAAGTAATGTTCGACTGTAATTATTACATGATTACACATTAAATAAACGCAATAAGCAAAGAAAGAAGTTAGAAAAGCGAATAATTCACTGTTTTCCTTTATTTAATTGAAAAAAAGAACTTATTCTTAACCTTTACTTTGCATGGTAACAAATAACAATAAGGTAGTCTTCTTAAAATTCTGCAAAAAATACTTTGTTTCTATAAAAATACACAGATTAATTAGTTAACTTCTAATAAAAGTTACATACGTCAGGTTATTGCACGAAAGTTAACTTTTGAGCTATTTAACAATCGATATTTTAAAAATTCGATCATTAATTTAAATAAATATTGATATAGTTAATACAGCTCCATCTAATTCATTATTGTGGTTTATAGCCATAGGCAATCTGTGATAACTTCAAATACATATTCTGTGTAGACTGGCCACACATCTTTCTCCATTCCCCTCTTCAGTGTTAAAATATAAATAGTAAATACCATATTTATGCTGACGACTTGCATACATGTGCACATACTGATGTACATTCTATCACTACTATCATCATCAAAACTCTTAATAAGAACTTTGCTTCAATCCAGGTTTGCTTCAAGTCAGGTGGTAGTCCAAGATTTCTTAAATTCAGGAGGTGAATTTACTGCATCTTTCTCTTCATATTATACCATTCAAGGAATCACTTCGTCAAGTTATATCATTCAAGGAATTGGGTTTACTGATCGATCAAAAAATTAGCAAGCAACCTCAAGTAAATAATATGGGTCGTCGTATCTTCAGCAGCATATACTCCCTCAATTATCCTCAAAATTTTCTAGCCGATGAAACTAAATCCTGCACTTGTCAACGCTCTTATTGTTAATGCTTGACTATGAAGATAAATACTACCCGCAGATTTCTGAGGATCATCCCAAAAAGTAGAACGTCTTCAAAATCTGAGCATCTATTGTCTTTTTGGTCTCAAAGAATACGACAATATTTCTGAAAATATGCCCAATTGCAATGAATGAAAAACTGTTACTGGCACCATTAGCAAGCATAATCCTTGTAATATTTTTAATAATCTTAAATATTCAGTATAGCCTCGAAAAAGATTTAATTACTGCTTGAAAAGATAAACTCATCTGTTTATGGGTTACGCTGTGAAAATCATCTCAATCTTCTTTTTCCTAAACACACCATAGCCTTATGAATAATGTACTTCTCCGTTTAAGCTGCAAATTTTGGAATCAACTGGATTCTGACACCAGCAACTCGCTCTGTAATATTTTCAAGGGTCTTCTGAAAAAATCTTAATCCATCTAATCCTTAACTCTTCCCCTTCTCAATTTTATCTCACTATAATCTAATTATATATCTTAATTAAAACACGTCAAAATTTCTAATCCTTAATTTAATTTTTGTTGGTTTTTTAAATTGGGTTAATTATTAATTTTGTAAATTCTATAGTTGGTTTAATAAAATATATAACACTCTTTCACGAAAGTAACTTTTTAAATTTAACAAATTCAGTTAACCGGAAGCCGTTGCTCGTTTAGCAATAAATTTGCATATAATTAGAAGCTCATTACGATCTCACTAAAGGTATATTTTCTCAATAAATTTTCTTCACTGAAACTATGAGGTACGCAGCAAAAAAATAATATCACATGTTGATGTATATTTCAGCCGAATACCAGTTGAAGTCCCAAATCATCAACTTCATTCCTTATAACCCGAGTGGACATGCCAGGTAAGAAAAATCCATCGTATCTACCAATAACCTAAACTAAAATTGTGGTTATTCATTTATATCTTCAAAAACTAATGCTTGACTTATGGAGTGGACTAAAACGTTTAATTTGTGTAAATACAAAATAACTTGTTAAATACGAATCTAACTCCCACGAATTTTCATACACTCTTATATTGACATAAAAGCTTAAACATTTAAGGGAACGTGGTATTATTAAATACCGTTTTAAGATTTTTTTAGACTTTTGATATACATGCTTAAAAAGATAGAGAGACATGGTTATTGCACCATATTTTAAAGATTCATATCTGGCGAATGATATATTCATATCGTTTTGAAAGAAATCACATTTTTTCTTTTATTAAGGGTTCCGCAAAAAGAAAATTTTTACTATATTTTTAGATATTTACGTAATTCATTGTAAAGATACACAATTAGTCTTAAACTGCCAATTAGTCTTAAACTGAAAGAGTAATGATGCTGCGGCATAGGGACTAACAGACGAAACGACGACATTATAAAACGTTGCATTTTTCCCGAATTGGTACTACTCCCTTAAACAAAGAAAATCACTTGTTGCAAGAGTTGGTGTGTAAGGTAAGTGACAGAGATTAGTCAGCTGTAACTTCTGCTAATTTAAGAAGATATGTCGTGCCATGTGGGATCTTGTATTAGAAGACGTTAACGTTAGTGGGAAAGAGTAATAAACCAAAACCCGTTATAAAACGGCAGAGACCGGGCCGGGCGGAAACAGTACATCATTTTTAAAAAAGCTGGTATTATTTGGGATATAAATAATTCAGTATACGATTCAGTGGTTGGTAATAGGAAAATAAACTCTTCCTCTATCCAAAACAGAAAAATCGAAAATTTATTTTTATATACCTGTATGTAGAAACAACAAAATAATAATCGTATAAAAACAAGCTCTTTGGGCAGAGTGCAATTAGATTTTTACGTTTCATTTTTATATTTAAATAATCATGTAGGTGAAGTCAAAGTCTTTTGGGCCTCATTTTAACAAGCTTCATATCAAAAATGATAATATCTAAGAAGCTGTAATTTTTCTCCAAAATTACATACATTTCGGATAAGAAATCATAAAATTATTTATAATTATTTTATATAAAATGGTTTACACTGATCAACAAATGTTTTAGATATTTTAAGTATATGTTAGACGACACAATTTACATAGAGAAAAATTAGATTTTTCACAACTAAATGAAACTACGTGATGTAGTATTATTTCGACCTTATTTAAATTCTTAACCGCGACCTAGGTTTCGTTGTATGACAACATCTTCAGGTGGGCAATTTACAAATTATACTTCTGAAGATATCTTACAGCAAAACCTAGGTCGCGGTAAAGAATTTAAATAAAGCAGAAGTAATACTACTTCACGTAGTTTCATTTAGTTGAGAAAAATCGAATTATAATGAATTTCTACAAAATTAACGACAAATATATTCTATAGAGAAAAATAAAATTAATATTTATAAATAGTTTCACAAAAACATTATCAACATTTAAATGTCTAAATTTGTATATGTACGTAACTACCTGTCCCCACGAATTAGTTTGCGCGGGCCTTTATAAAATATTATTAACAATAATATTTAAACATGTAGTACCATATCTTAGAATAATTATAAAAACAAGCAAACTTATTACGAAAACTTTTATAAAGGACAGTCCAATTGTCGCATCTTCTCTTTAAACAATGGATTTCGATGAAATATATTATCTACGTTACCCTAGACTCAACAGAATCCACCTGTGAACATTTTATCGAAATCAATTTAGCTATTCTTGTGTGAGGCGCAAACAAATAAACAAACAGGCTAGAGTTTTATTTCATGAATAGCTACCAAAGTATTTAAATTAAAATATTGAAAACAGATTCAAATATTTAAAAATTGAGAAAATTAAATATATACAACACTAAAAACTTATGTGCAGAAGATGCCCAATAACGATGTCTGCCCTCATGCATTTGCTCGCGTTCAAGTTACTTCCTTAAATACCTGCCCCTCCCGTTCCACTAAATTCTAATTCTATGCCGCTTCACCAACGTATGTCTGGATGGAAAATTGCTTTACATGATTTAAAAGGAACGTAACATCATATCCAATTAAATTAATTTTGGAAAAAAATAAATTCGCATGTCTTCTGATTAAGAGAACCGATTTCGATGAAATATAAACTAAATATTGCTTCATGGCAACCATTATTTTCTTCAAAAAATTCCATCTCTCAGTAATTTTTGTATGATATATGTTCAAACAAACACAGAAACAGATAAAGTATTATATGCCACTGGAGCATTCAATGTGCAGCCAGATTAATTCTACAGTTTTGTTATATTTATAAATTAGGTATGAAATTTTCCCAGCATTAGTTCTGCTCGAATTAAGATATTTCTTTTTGGTAAGAAACTCTCTGAAACTACCATTGGACATTGCTTAAGTTATCAATAAGCCAAAAATTGTCTTAATTAAATCTAATAATCCAATAATGTCAGAGTAACCAGTCTACTAAAAAGGCTGGAATATATTATCCCTTTCGCAGAAACTATTTAGTATGACTGTCAATCGGTAACTTCAATTCATGCTCATTGCGTTCAATAAATAATAATATATAGCTCATTCAAAACAGTCTTATTTTTTGACTGATTTAAATGTATTAATTTCATCGGAGGCACCTGACCAAAGCTTGGGTTTTGACCACCTTCAGTCACTCACTCGGCATAATCAAAAAAAGACCGACGATTTAGCCGAAGCCGAATGCAAACAAACGAAATATTATGACGCAAATTACTATTTGTTAATTTGACTTAGGAGGCTGACTCAGATTGACTCTGAAATTAATTATTGTACTGTGAAGTATATTTTATTTTTAATCGTTGTTAAACATTCGCATTTAGCTCGATTGTACAAAGAAATGACTACCTATTATTTTGTGAATATTAATGGTAAATCATTTCCATAAATAGATAAAAATAAAATAGGATTTATCATTGAAAAAAATAATAATCTATTTAAGCTGGTTACCTTAAGTAGTCTAAGCCGACGAATGGCCGAACATTAGCTCCGGCAGCCGAACATTGACGGGAACAGCCGAACATTGACTGCGACAGCCGAACTTTGACGGGAACAGTCGAATATTGACGGGAACAGCCGAACACTGACGGCGACAGCCGAACATTGACGGCGACAACCAAGCGTTAAACTATTGATAAAAAACAAACTATTGACAGCGATAGCTGAACATCAGCTTAAACTTCAATTTCAACAGGCATGCTGTTCTCAGATCCGTCCCTACTCAAAAGCACGTTTTGAGTAAAACACCACAGTGCTTGGTGCTGGAAAGGCATACTTGGACGTAATGTAATATTGTTTGTCCGCTTATATTATATAATTTTTTTACAATGATATTTTAACTATTTCAGACTCGAAATCATAGACGTCAGTGTGTACGGTTTCGCTGGATTAGGTCAGACATCTGACGGATTTATGAAGCTGTCTTCATTCAAAGTTAATTTTGACTTTAGTTATTTTAATGTAAGTTGAAAATAAGTTCTTTTATTTTTATTCCTAATACATATTAAAATTAAACGTATCTCTATCAATCTATCTGTCTGCCAGTTCGCTTACAACTTGAGTTCTACTAAATGAATTTTGATATGGTTTTACTGTTGTAAAGAGTATTTATCTCGAAAAGTTTGAATTTATAAAAAAATAGTGTGAGTGACAAATTTCTAATCTGTGTTAATATTTGTGAGATGTATCCTCAAATGCGGAGATACACGAAGCGCTTTTATATGGCACAAAGACAGCAGGACTGCATAACACAAAGTCAGGAGCACCGGTGAAAAGTCGTTTTGTCAGATTCAGTCATCGAAGTTGTGAACAGCACAGCTGATGTGGTACCTCTAGCGGGAAAAAAACTAGTTAATGACAAAATTAATTTCCAGTGATATATAATGATTAGAAGGAAATGATTGTGCTTTTGTTATTAATTAATTTTAATCTGCTTTTATTATAAGCCCTAACTAGTTTGATAATATTAATGAGAAAGTAAATTTGTTTGCCAGTTTCTTTGTCTCGCTTTCCCGCGTTTACTTTAATTTTGCATAGTCTGTATAATGGAAATGAAACTAAGATTGGCTAGGTTATATCTTTTTACCCTGGAATAGAATTAATTTTTCAACTGGCGTTTCCTTTCCCACGGAAGCGAAGCCGTGGGGATTATTTTGTAAAATTGTTCAGAAGTAACTTCATATATAGATTATTTTTGTAACATTAAAAGCACTTCTGGGACCAAGAAGCCAAAATATATTTTTTAAAGATTATCCGCCTACTCCGAAACACCTAAATTGAAAATTATGAAAAAAAAACAGAATTACCAGAAGTTCAATCAAAGTTTCGACAAAGTAAAAGAATTCAATGAAAAATAAAACAAGCAACTGATTGACGCAACTTCATGTTAAAGCTAGGCTTTTGCTTATAGTTTTGAATTCAATACCTTTTATAAATTATCTGTACGTACATATGGAGGAAAGTGCACATATTCTACAATCCTTCATTAGAAGTGCGAAAAAGCGAGAAGTATGAAATCTCGTGAAGGCTTATGTTTGGTACAGTTGCAAGATCTAATCTGGATCGAGTGCCGCATAGTGTATATAATGTAATATGAGTTCGTTGTCCGTTACCTCAAAATAATGTCTCAACAATTTCGTCACAAGAATACAATTTCGCAGAAAGCGAATTTTTTCGAAAGCGCTGATTTGAATAATCTTACGATTAAATTATAGTGGTGATTTTTAATATTTGTAATATCTATATTTTAAGATTAGTGGATATAATATGAGTTCTTTGTCCGTTACCTCAAAATAATGTCTCATAACAATTTCGTCACAAGAATACAATTTCGCAGAGAGCTAATTTTTTCGAAAGCGCTGATTTGAGTAATCTTACGATTAAATTATAGTGGTGATTTTTAATATTTGTAATATCTGTATTTCATTTTAAGATTAGTGGACCTAAACCTGGCTTTTCTGTAGTTCCTAGTCCCATAACTGTCACCTGCTTCATTCCTTATTTATTGTTTGCTATTATTTTACAAAATATAGGAATAGAATTAAAATTTTCAGGTTTTTATTTAATTCAATGAAGTTTTATCATGTAAATAAATTATATATATATATATATATATATATATATATATATATATATATATATATATATTATATGTATTTATAATTTTTTTTAAATCCTCATTCCACGCTAAAATTATTTTTAGTTTCTTACATTGAATTCTTTGTTAAAAAATGACGTCTTTCAAAATAATAATTACAATAGGACATAGTTGATTCTGTAATAGTTCCATTTTTCCAGTATTCGTACGGAAATTAAATCACAAACCCTTAGAAATGTTCTACTTCCTTTTTTTGACTTGTCAATGAGTGGTGCTACTAAAGTTTTTATCAGGGCATAATGTGTTGATCTTTATAAGTACCGACTTCTAAAATTATTTCTTAAGTTTGACTCATAATTGATTTGTTTTGTTTCTCTTTTCTAGAATATTTTATCTGTTGCCTTAATCTTATTATAAAGGATAACCTTATTATATACATTTATTATTAATCCTTAATCAGGCCGACATCGAAGGCATGGTAGAAAATGATCTAATCAACAAATACTTCAACATAGTCTTGAACCAATTCGCCACCGGCGTGCTAAATGAGCAAACGGACCTCATCTCAGAGGTCATCACGGAGACAATCCGGGATTCTGCAGACGAGTTTATTGGACAATACCGCCTCGCTGACTTTCTCAATTAGACTGTATTATTTTTAAAACTGTTTTTATAAAAATTTACATAAATTAAAAAAAATAAAAATTCTAAAATAATATCAAATAAAAATATTTCATTAAGGTGCCCCATTTATTTTTGATAAGTTCCTATTAATTCACTCTTTATGAAAATTATTTTTTAGATACATTTTTTGCCAAAATTCTTAAAAAGCTACAAAAACTTTGGAAAAGTCTCAAAACTTTTTTCTCCGCTCTTTAATGAAATCGTGGTACTTGTTACCATTCAGTACAGACGGTTACTTATGACATTTTTAATATTTCTTTTCAACAATAAATATTTTAGCAACAACAAATATTTCAATTACGGCTTTGTTTGCTCAGTGCATTTAAAAGTATATTACATAAAAAAATGCACACAGTATATAAATAATCTATACACGTATTGAAATAGTAATGAGATCGTATCTATGTGCGTGTCATACAAAAACAACTGGATGTATTTTAATGGAACTGCGATTGTGTATCTTAGAATCTTGGTAAACATTTTCAATAGAATACTTTAAAACTATTACTTAACTATATAGTATAAATGGACAATTATTTGAGAGTTATAACTGTTTCTTTCATAAGCAAATAAGATGTGACTAAAATGTGTAGTTGTGAATTTCTCTAGAAATTCACTAACAATAAGCCAGAAGAATTGCCAGAAAATCTTTAAAATGACGCTCATCAGTTATATAAGAGCAAAAATTCTAAAACATGTGATCTCATCCATTACCTGAAACTGATAAGTTCTAGAAATAAACTATAAACTAATTCATCAATACTACAATAAATCTATTTAATAAATATACTACAATACAACATGAATTAATCTAACCAAAAGTTAAATCAGATACCAGCTTTTCTGAGTAATGATCAAGGTTCATAATTGACTAAACAATTGAATAAAAAAGTTTAATAGAAATTGAATAGAATTAATTAACTAAATAATTGAACATAAAAGTTAATACAAATTAAATTTAAAAAAATATTTCTTTTAAATAGTTTAAAATAAATACTATGTGCCCTTAAATATTTATGAGTGCCTAAATATGTGTGGAACCCATCGTCTCTGGGACACACGTCGTAGTATTTGAAGAAATCCTGAAGTCCTGTGACGTTAGAATTTTTTTGAGACAGTTCTATAGGTGTCTCAAAAATCATGCTACGTCCCTCCCTGCACCGTTATCTCTGACACTGTTAAAGTTCTATAAGAATATAAGATTCTATGGAGTGGCACGACCTAATTATTGCAGCCCTTAAGATTATCTTGGATATTGCAGCCTCTATTATTACTGACACATTAAATAAATCTCTAATAACTGTTACTTTTCCATTTTAATGGGAGATGATGAATATCATTCCCTTACCAAAAATATTGTAACTTGTACATCCTGAAGACTTCAAGCCCATTTCCTTGCTAGCACTTCCATCGAAAATTTTATCAAAGAATTCTATAACAACATTCATCAACACACTCATTAAGGACCTCATTTCAATAGACCAGTAGGCTCACACAATGGGTCTATTAGTTAATCCAATTAAGTCCGAGGCTATTACACCGAGACGTATGTTATCTAGATCTTACTGAGAATCGTCTTAAAAAAATAGAACCTCTTCGAAATTCAAGTATCTGCTACGTTTTTCAATGCAAAAGCTATGAACATATTTCTCAATTCAGAACGCAACTTAAATAAACGGAAGTCCACGATCGGTGCAATCAGCATATTCTTAATAATAATAAAAATCATTTATTTTTGATAGAAAATACAGCAAATAAAACAGTAAGTATATACAGACATTTTCTTACAACCAATAGCAAATTAAAAATTTAATTACATGCCTTAATTTTTCCAAATGTTATTCCACAAACAGGTGACTAGCTCGACTTGTGCAGTTATACTATAAGCATCACCGACATGGCCGGTGTATTTAACTAGCACCTGTTAGCACACACATATATATATATATATTTACACGCATACATATATGTACACACATACACATTAGACAATAATATTAATAATTATTATTCAATATGGGTATTGTATAAAAACATATAAATATATTACCAGAAATAAAATAAAATTTGATAAACAAAAAAGAAATAAAAAAATAACTAATATAATTTAAATCACTTTGAAGTGCCAATTTGGATAAACTGGGTCAAAAGCCACTTACGAATGGACCTTTTAAACGTATCCATGGATCCAGATCCATTTCAAATTTTTGTTGCAGCTAATTTGAAATAACCCTGATATCCGGTTGTATAATATTCCGGATCTAGGAGAAATATCCCGTCTTTGGCCTGTGTCACGTAGCGATGGCACGGCATGACCAATTTAGCATGTCATAAAGATATTTCAGCTCCTTTGTAGCATAAAGTCTACGCAAAAAACAGAGCATGGGATAACTACGACGATTGTGCATTGGATCATTCCTTGCTCATTTAAGTAAGGTGGTACATGGAGAGCCTCGGGATGCTGAAACAAAAAAGCCCGCATGCATTTTGAATTCTTTGTATTGAGTCAGCTATTTTTGAACGTAAACGCGGGCCATATAAGATATCTCGGTATTCGAGTGCAGGAAAAGTAAAGCTCTGGGTTGGGGTCTTCCTAAGGGAAACAGAGAAATAAAGGCGGCACCAATAAAGCGTTTTGAGACGCATAAAGAAACATTTAATTTTTATGAAATTTCAACTATGGATCCATTATAATGCCTAGATGCGAGTTCCCACGTAAGAATAGGCCGTCCGTTTATGGCAAGCTTCAGTCTTCCTGATCTTGCTACATGAGCCTATTTCCCGTAATTAAAAACAGGATTTGAAAGGGTTTAATAATGAGGCATATTTTCGCGACTAATTCCAAATTTTTATTAGATCTTCATTAATCTTATTGCACACTCTATCTTCACCTCCTACACGTGAAGATTTGCAAAGCTGCGTATCAGGAGCATCAAAAGTGAGGTTTAACCTACTCTAAATTACTCCAAATACCTGACGTGTATAGAATGAAAAGTAGCAGCCTTTGCGTTATGACGTGTGGCAGTGAAAAGTACTGGACCTTGCACTATGACGTGTACAGAGTGAAAAGTATCGTTCTTGTTCTTCTTATACATTTTTTTTAAATTTTATTCAATTCAACTTATTCAACATAACTTACAAAGAGATTTACTTACCTGTCTGCTCACAGGACTACGCTCAGAAAACCAAATTAGTATCTTTTATACCAAACATGCAATCAACTTTTACGAAAAATTCCATGTTCTAAGTTTCCGCTTGATTCTACGTATGCTACGTATATTCAGACGTATGCTCTCTAACAAAACTCTACGCACGCGGATGTATGTGTATGTGTGTATAGTCCCAACGAGGGAATATACATGCTCTACACGCTCTACATGCACATGTAGGAAAAAAAACCATTCTCTCACGTGAACACTTATTTGATATACTTAACTTGTTTTTTTTAAACTTAATTAATAACGAAAATATCGTTATTAATTAAGTTTTTTATTGTGTGATAATAAAAACTTTATCTAAATGCGACACGTAAGAAGTTTCACTTCTGTCGCTGGTCCCGCGACACCTAACGTTTATTTTTTGGTATTTATACAGCTTTTATTTAATTCAAAGACTTTTCTATGAAATTCACGTTTAATTCAATATTTTTGTTTAATTTTTTTATGTTTTTTACGAAAAACAGAGCTAAATCTGAGCTGTCGTAATTGTAGAGTACAAGTAAATTAGTTTCATTTTTACTACGCCAAAAATTTATTAATTTTCATTCCTAATCACTGAATACGGTGGTTGACTCATTCTAAATTTTGTTATTTTTCGTACAATATTGTGAAATATAAGTTAATTTAAAACCAGTCTTGAAAAAAATTCAAAAATTGATTGAAAAATAAACCAGTTGTAGGCTTCTAAATTTGAAGATTCGAATAGAGATGGGTATATCCTTGTCTCTTTTCCTCTCATAGAATATAATGTGCAATATTAAAAATGACCTCACAACACAGTATTGCCATCCTTCCTTCTCTAAAGGTTAAATTTAAACTTTTATAACTCGGTAAATTTTTAAGATTATTAAAAAAGTGTTTCACTCTTCATCAGCTTGTACCTTGAAATTATGATTAATGAAATAAAAAAAATTTAGTCAAATACCCAATTATGGCCTTACGCGATCCATGCATGAAGTGTAAAGCAGACGAAATGAATATAATGTAATCATCTATTATCATTGATTACCAACAGACGATTATATGGTTAACAAAAACAGTCATTATCGATATTTATAATAAAGTCATTACATAAACCAGATTAACAGTCAAGATTAGAACAACTGTTATTGTAGTTATATTTAGTCGTCTTATACTATTTGTTTATATTTGTAAAAATATATCGCCAATCAAAAATCCAATCAACCTTCATGCTGTGTATTATACATTACATAAGAAAACGCCGCAGAATCGGAGCATCCCTCCCACGTTTCTGTTTACCAGTACTAAATAAAAAATCAGACCCTATTCCGAGAACTTTGAATTTTGCTATGGTGATATCAAAGATAGTAACATCTTTGATGAAACATAACTGTAGGTAAATTAAATGTGGACATATGTTATGGTGGTATTTACGGTCATATTTAAATGATAGCTTGTTACTCCGACTCCACTGGAAAACAAAACCATCAATTTAATGGAGAAATTTTAAGTGGGTAATATTTTTCAATACAGAAATTTTAAGTAGGTAAGCATTTTTCATAAAAGTTTTCACATGATCTCACTGCAACTGCTTTCGAATGAAAATAGGGATAACAAATTTTTCCTTTTCCAAATTTTGGCCTCAGATTTCACGAGTTACGGAGTAAGTTAAAAGAAGCTTACTTGTCTAGGCTCCCTCTATAGTTATGAAAACAACGCAGACTTCGTGAAAATAGGTTTCAAAAGCGGTATCAATCCAATTATTTGATGAGATAATTTCAGATGGATATACCTAAGTATATAAGATAAATACTTGGGGAAGAACTTATTGAAGCAATGGGAATCTAATTGAGGAAAAGTAAAACGTCACAAACGAACGCGTCAAGAGCCTTGGAGTACAAGAGAGACAAAATGCAACAGATAGCTCGAAGCGCTGCCTCCCTCCCACGTTCGTTCTCTTTAAATATATATTTTGTGTGTATGGTTGTCCCAACGAGAGAATGTACGTATTCTTGGTACTTGGTTTAAAACTATTACAATATCGAGATTGTCTTACGTATGGTAAGAATGGATAAACAATCTTTTTATTTTGATGTCCAGTGGTGTTAACCTCAAATTACTCCGCGAGGTTGATACTAAACCAACTTATGCCATATCTCTCTAAACGTTTCTTCTCATATTTAAACAAGAAACAAATGTATGATCATATTTCTGTGAAACTTAATCTCCATAAAATTGATACCAAATCAGCTCTTCAGAGATTTTTCTGAGTGTTTTTTTTTGTATATTTATACAAAAAAAGAAATGCATTATCCCGTTTCTGTAAAATTTAGTTTCCACGAGCTTAATATTGTTTAAATATTTAGTATATGTTAATGTGGCGTCTTCCTCTATAATCCTAGTAGTTTATGATTGGAGGGATATAAACGGTTACTTCATCACCGCAATACACACTTTCATCAAAATAGAGACAGAAAGACTTCGTGTTAAAAATATTTTCGAAAAAATTAATAACAAATAAAAACAGAGGATAAATCAGCCGTTTTTAATTTTCCGCAGCCGAAGAAGGAATCCTTCTAACTTCGTCGAGTCCGTCTGTTATTCACAGCATCATAACTCTTTCAGTTTAAGAACGATTATGATTAAATTTTACAATTTTACAAATACTTGAATTAAAATTTAGTTTCTGTAAAATTTAGTTTCCACGAGCTTAATATTGTTTAAATATTTAGTCTATGTTAATGTGACCTCTTCCTGTATAATCCTAGTAGTTTATAATTGGGTGGATATAAACGGTCACTCCATCACCGCACTTCCTTTTTTTTGTTCTGCGATATCAAGAGTTGCGGTGGCTCCACCAACTCAACATTAATTGAGTAGATACTAAACCAACTTGTGCCGTATATGCTATATCTCTTTGCATGTTTCTTTTCATATTCAAACATTTAAATAAGAAACAAACGCGTGATCACATTTCCGTAAAATTGATTCTCCGTGATATTGATACTGAACCAGCTTATGCCACATCTCTGCGTATATTTATTTTTATATTTAAATACGAAACAAATGCATGATCATATTTCTGTAAAATTTATTCTTCGTGAGATTGGTACTAAACCAGCTTATGCCATATCTCTCTGTATATTTCTTTTTATATTTAAAGAAGAAACAAAATGCAAGATCACATTTCTGTAAAATTCATTACTCATGAGAATAATACTAAACCATCTGATGCCATATCTCTCTGTATATTTCTTTTTATATTTAAATAAGAACCAAATGCAAGATCCCATTTCTGTAAATTTATTGCCCATGAGAATAATACTAAACCATCTTATGCCATATCTCTCTGTATATTTATTTTTATATTTAAAGAAGAAACAAATGCAAGATCACATTTCTGTAAAATTTATTACTCATGAGAATAATACTAAACCATCTTATGCCATATCTCTCTGTATATTTCTTTTTATATTTAAAGAAGAAACAAATGCATTACCACATTTCTGCAATTTATTCTCCATGAGACTGATACTAAACCAGCTCATGCCCTATCTCTCTGTATATTTCTTTTTACGTTTAAAGAAGAAACAAAATGCATGATCATATTTCTGTAAAACTGAGAAAAATTTGACGTACACGTCTCAAACAGCCGTTTAAAATCTATAAGCAAATAAATGATATTTTAGTTACGTTTGATGGCTCTGACAATGAATCTGTCGGCAACATTTAATTTTCCACTTCCCATCTTATATAACTAGTAAAGATTCAATTACTTTACTAAGATACCATTGCATGTTTACAGATATTGTTGAAAATGCCCACAAATAATAACAAAATGTAAATAAAAAATCGTTACTGGGAGTTTACGCACAGTTTACAAGGAAATTTTAGTAAGAACCTTGCCAAAAATATTTTATGTGTCTTTTATTTTCAAAAGTAATTTTTCCCTATTTGTAATTTAATATAAATGATATGTACCTTTGAATGTCTATAGGTATGTACTGTTTATGGGATCCTCCAGTAGTACGAGTTTTACTTATTGCTCAAAAGTTTTCTTTAGATTTTCTTCGTACATAACTTTTAATGCAATGATTTTTATAGGTGAATACCAATGATAAATGATAATGCAGAATTTGGAGATAAGTGGAAAAACGTTGAGAAGATATCATCTGTCTAGCATTTTATTATAATATCACAAAAACCAGTCAGAAGGTTTACAAAGTGCCGGAATCTGTCATGCAATCTTCCCACGATTTCCATTACAATTATTGTATTGTGACTTGTTTAATTCCAAAGTATCCTTGAAACAAATGCAACGGAAACCTAGGCAACGCATATATTAACTTACATATTTTATAAATTATAGGAATCTTCAGAAAGTTTAACATATTAATATATTTAAAAAAATTTGTTTTCTTCACATTTTTTAATGAACGTGATCTGATATATTTTAAATCAACCCCGACTGGAATTGCTTTTGATAATGAATTTCATTAATTAATAAATAATTTTGTTGATAATCACTCGGTCTGGTGTTAAATAATATTTAACCCTCCATTAGCCATTAAGTTCATTAAATGTGGATCAAGTAGTAATAGTAGACACATACCAGTTCAGATGCTGGCTTCTTTTCATGTATTCCTATTCGTTATTAATTTGCACATAAATTATTAGTGGGTACAGTATGGGTACAATTTTTAGTAGCTATGTACATAGTTTTTTAGTAGCTATGTACAGTTTTTTAGTAGCTATGTACAGTTTTTTAGTAGCTATGTACATGTAGTATGGATACAGTTTTTAGTAGTTTAGTAGTAAATGAACCATTTAATAGGGGTTTTCTTCAATGTTTCATTACTTTTCTCTTCAATTTTACCTTAATTTGATGTCTGAATAATGCGACTTCTATTGCAAATGATGATTGGTGAATCGAGGGATGAACAGCGTCTTTATCAGCAAAGAGCAAAATTTTCCAAACAAATAAGCATGTGTCATTTTCGTGATAAAAATTAATTTGGACGAGTGACGACACCCCGTCGGGTTTTTTAACAAAATATTTTTCTGTAGATTTCATGGAAAGTTAATCATAAATCTAAAAAGAAAACAGGAAATGAATTAACTAATGGACCTTCAGGCATATCGTAAAGTATTTTCCTTTTTTTTATAATAACAAAAACATTTCTGATAAACCTGTTGATGAAGATATATCGGTTTGATTTGGATTTTAAGTTGGATTATATCGCCGCCGATAATCTAGTGTCTCCTTCATATTAATCTTTCGCAGATATTTGCTTGATGCGAACTTCTTCTGCGACTTTCGTTTGTACGTTATAAATAATAAACACTTTTATCAGAATGGAGACAGAAAGATTTCGTGTTAAAAATATTTTCGAAAAAATTAATGACAGATAAAAACAGGATAAATCAAACGTTTTTAATTTCCCACAGCCGAAGAAGGAAGCCTTCTAATTTCGTCGAGTGCATCTGTTATTCACAGCATCGTAATTCTTTCAGTTTAAGAACGATTGTGATTAAATTGTACATCATGACATATTTGAATTACGTGACCATTACACATACGTGAGATACGGAAAAAAATATTTCGAATTTTTTTTAGTAAATAATTTTTATGTCTCACCGATCTCATGGAGTGGAAAATTATTGAGGACATTTTTTAAATACAATGGAGAAAATCTAGAAATATTAGGTGAATTTCCCGGAAATACACCTATTGCGAAGATTTTGAATTTTGAATTTCGTAGTGATTTAACTTAATCTTCATCTGTCCTGTTCTCAATTTACAAATATATATATATATATATATATATATATATATATATACATATATATGTATATATATATATATATATGTATATATATACACATATATGTTAGTGTGTGTACGCGTGTGTGTGTGAGTGTGAGTGTGTGTGTGTGTGTGCATGTGTGGGTGGGTGTATACATATATAAAGTAAAAATTAAATAAAACTTAATAAAAACTAATTAAAATCGCAAGTCTTAATATAAAGAAATACAGTATTAAAAACAATACTGTACCATCGGATTCAATGACCAAAAGAAACCCGGGATTATTAATATTAAAAGAAATAATATAAGAAGTGAAAAATATTCAAGGTTCCGAGGAAAGGGTAACCATTTTTCAAAATGTTTGTCACTTTTGACACGGTTTCGGAACTTCAGCCAATGTTCTCCAACACAACAAGCAATTCTATAAATTTTTGAAAATCACAATTGAAAGACATATAATTAAAAATCCTAAATATTCAAGTACGAAATGTATTTCAAATAATCAAAGTTTTAAAAAAATGTAAATATTTTTTGCCAAAAAATAGTAGCTCGATCTACTGGAAGTACTTAAATAAACCTGCCTAAAGATTTAGCTCTATCGGAGAAAGTAATACAAAAAAATAAAATGCCATAAATCTTAAAAATTACAGGTTATATGGTCAATCTTAAACTCTTCACTCATCGTTTTAACATTTTTACCGTTAACAATGCCGTTTGCCTAACTAAAAAGATTAATCAGCATTAAAAGTTAATACATTTAATAATGACACCGATCCTCACTATATTGTGGCGAATTTTTTGACACAAAAAACTCGCCACAATATAGTGAGGATCGGTGTCATTATTAAATCATTAGTGTCAATTAAAAACGAATAAACATTGAACCTTTGAAATATTCGCCACAATATAGTGAGGATCGGTGTCATTATTAAATCATTCGTGTCAATTAAAAACGAATAAACATTGAACCTTTGAAATATTCGCCACAATATAATGAATGCCACAAAATAATGACACTGATCCTCACTAAGATCGGTGTCATTATTATATCATTCGTGTCAATTAAAAACGAATAAACATTGAACCTATTTAATAACATAGCTATAATTAAAATAGGTTTCAATCATAAACTCGAGGTTCAAACTCGACCTTACAAAGGTTTACATAATTATACTTGCAATCAATGATATTCCATTTGGATAGTCCAAATGAGATCCATTAAAATATAAGCAAACCGCAGCAATTAAAATAACAAACAGTGAATTGCAAAATATCAAAAAACTAATAAACATTGAACCTTTTATTTAATAACATAGCATTTGAAAATAAAAATAAAGTAGGACATATATGTTTGTTTCTCAAAAAATTACATCAATAGCAGTATTATATTTTGTTGTAGATTCGTCTGGATCATTGTTAAGTGTTAAATCAAATTCATCTAAAATAAATTATAATAATGACTCTGAGTTTTATCAGAAAAGTTGATGTTGAAATAGCGAGTCACAATTCGAATTGCGTTCTATATACGTCTCTATAATACTCTAAAAATACTCTATGAATAGATTCTTCACGTAAACGTTTATACTGTAGCAAAAGTGTTGGTCGAAATGTTACACTTTTATACTGTTGCGAAAGTATCGGTAGAAATCTTACACTTTTTCAAGCTAGCTCTCATTCGCCAAGTGTGTAACGTACGATAAGAAAATTCGTTTGAAAAACATGATTTTCATAAACCTGCACAAAGGTTGTATAAAAATTATAACGATGTTTCTTGATGTCATAGTTTGTGAAATATTCACAATAATATATATGTAACCGGTATGTAACATATAGAAGCCCATATTAATGATAATTAATTTTGGTGTGTATGCATATAGGCGTATCACAGAAGAACTGCTAGACGGATTTTGGTTAGGTTTCTATATTCACTTTTTATCACATACATTCTTAAATTTCCTAGTACAATTTTTGTAATATTAAAATATAAGATTGAAATTAAGGGAAAATTGTATTTGATAAGGTGAGAAATGATTTATTTATATGTTTATTAAATCTTCACTGAAAACTTTGAAAAACAAATAAACATTGGTGATGGAATGATTATAAGGAAAACAATCTGGGCCAATCAATCACAGTTCAATATATAAATGTAAAAATGTTCTTAGACACTTGAGTAGTTGGTGTATGAGGAAACAAAATAAAACTGTTAAGTACGAGGAGAACTATGAAGCACTACGAAGGTTCCGTACACGCCTAAGTATTTATGAACATTTAAGGATAGTATTTCTATTAAACTATTTAGAAATATTATTAATTAAACTTAATTTAAATTCAAAGTAGGGGAAGATCGGGTAGCCCCGGACGGCGGGTAACCGCGGACGTTTTAATTTCTAAGAAACTAAACGCATTCCATAGATACATTATTATTGTCAATGTGTGTAATTGAGAACAAAAACAAATGCCGTTCAGTTACGGCGTGAGTGCCGAGTAAGTTAGCCGTGAGCGAGTGTTTTGTTCCGGCCAAAAAATTTTCGCCGCTCCTGTCAAACTTCATCGCAAGTTATCAAATACATTAAGTATTTCCACTTGTCTATTATTCAATTTTGTATGAAATTTGATATATTTGAAGGTTATAATCATGTATTATAACTATTATTGAACTATGTAAGAGTTGTATTAAAAAATGTTGCATCATAACGATCGGGTACCCCCGGACACGAAAATGTCGGGTACCCCCGGACATAGATTTAAGTTTTCGAAATTCGTAATATTGTTTTAACAAATATCAAATTTAGTATAATTTTGCTTATTTATGGAAAGTATATTATAATGCTGTTACTATTGTTGCAGTAAAACTTCAAATATGCCAAAATTTAAAGGGAAAATTAGTCAAAGAGGAAAATGGGATGAAAATAAAATGAAAGAAGCTTTTCAATGCGTGATAGAAGGCAAGTTATCATTAAGGCAAGCTGCAGACAGGTATGATGTACCACGTAGCTCACTTCACGATCGCCTGAAAGTTTTGAAAAGTGGCAAAGAGATTGCTTTTCAACCAAAATTGGGTCGATTTGAACCAACGTTTTCTGAGAATTTTCTATGCAACTTTATGAACATTTTAAAGAATTGGACAATCGCCTGATGCCATTGACTAGGAAGGAGTTTTTGAAATTAGCGTTTGATTTAGCAGAAGGTCTTAAACTTCCTCATAGATTTAATAAAGAGAAGGCAATCGCAGGGAAAGACTTTTTTTACAGTTTCAGCAAGAAATATCCGGATGTCGTTTTAAGAACTCCCGAATCGACTAGCATTGCACGAGCTGTTGGGTTTAATAAACCACAAGTTCACCGTTTTTTTGACCAGCTTAATAACCTTCAAGAGAAATATAAATTTGCTCCGTCTCGAATTTACAACGCTGATGAGACAGGCGTATCAAATGTGCAAAAAAAATGATAAAGTCATTTCAATAAAAGGAAAGAAGCAGGTTGGCAAATTAACGTCTGCAGAAAGAGGTCGAAATATTACATTAACTTTTGCTATGAATGTCATTGGCCATTTTATACCACCGCTTTTTATATTTCCGCGTAAGAAAATGGATAAGCACGGTCGTTTAATGATAGGAGCTCCGCCCGGTAGCATTGCCATCCCACAAGAGAGCGGATGGATGAACGGTGAAGTGTTCTTGCAATGGTTGCAGCATTTTAAACAGCATGTTCAGCCAACAGAAGCAAATCCTGTCCTTTTAATCTTAGATGGCCATGCTAGTCATAAGGAGCTGGCAGTTATAGAATATGCACGTAAATATAACATTCATATGCTGAGCCCACCGCCGCATACAACTCATAAATTGCAGCCTCTTGATAGGACATTTTTTAAACCTTTTAAGGCTGCGTTTGCCACTGCAAGTTCAGCGTGGATGAGACGAAATCCTGCGGCTAGAATAACTGACTATGATATTGCTGGACTAGTTGATAAAGCATTTGGCAAAGCGGCAAGGTTGGACATAGCACAAAATGGGTTCAGATGTACAGGCATTTATCCTTTCAACCGTGAAATCTTTACTGAAATTGATTTTTTACCATCCATGATGACAGATGTTGCGCAAGAAGCTTCCAATGAAGGTATTTCCAATGAACCTTCAGCAGCCCTATCATCACCAGTGCCCTCTACTAGTCATGGATTGCCTGCAAGTGAGCCTGTGCCGTCCACCAGTTCAACAGATTTATTGAAACAGCTGTTACCATTTCCTGATGCATCAAAAAAACGCTTGTTGACGCGGGCGCGAAAAACCCAAAAGAGCGAGATTATAACATCTTCGCCATATAAAAAAGAAGTAGAAGAAAGACAGATGAAGAAAGGCAATAGAAAAAAACTGATAACCAAAGTAAAGGCGCTAAAAAGACGTTGAAAACAAAGAAAAACATTCAAAGTCTTTCTCAAGATCGAGAAAAAAAGACCGAATGCATCATATGCGGCGAAACTTTTGAAGAAGACTGGATTCAGTGCCAGGAATGCAAAGACTGGGCCCATGAAGATTGCGTTTATATAGATGCATCGAATTCTTATTATAATTGTGACGTTTGTAAGACTAAAAAACGATTGGGCCACCATTAAGTATTATGTCCGGGGCTACCCGCCATTTCTTGCGATGCTAAGAAAATAACACTGAATAACTCTTACTCTATTTCGTTACCAAATGTAATTTGATTACTAATGTTTAATTAATATGATTAAAGAAGTTCCTAATTTTATTTTAAGTACAAATTAAAGTCAATAATTTCGTTAATTTATTTTTTATTTGCAATTCATTCAAGTGTCCGGGGCTACCCGATCTTCCCCTACTCAATAATGACACCCCAGAAATGTTTCATCCTCACTCTATATGTGTGGGAAAGTATACTATTTTTTTTTTAAATATCTTGCTACATGTTAATAAAATTTTTTATCAGAAGAATCTGCTTATAAATTTGCATACTTATAGGAATAAAATCGTATTGTGACAGTGGCTGTGGCAGACTAACAAACGGACGGACAGACAAATATACATGATGGTATGAATCCTAAAAAATGCACATTTTAAATTTTAGAAAACCAGTACCATTGAATTATTGTAATTGCATTTTACACATTAAATATTATTTAGACAAAACTAAGTGCTGCCTACTAAAGATACGCTACTAAGTTTATAACAACAATTTTTAGAATTTTTGTCTGTTTGCTTATTAGCTGAACCGATTTCGATGCGATTTTCAGTCAAGTATTTAGATTAGGTTGGGCTAACATTTAGGATTAGTTTCATTTCAATCGGTTCACGAATAAAAAAGATACAATCTTTAATTTGTGTTCGTTGTGTATGCTAATATGAGAACCGACGGAACTGATTTAGCTGCCAACGCTATTGATTAGCGATTTTAGTCAACTTATGCTCATAGAATTCTGAGAGAAAAAAATGAAAATTTCCAATCATTTTTCTTACTCTTAATTCCGCGCCAACTAAGTCGCGGACCTGGTTTTAAATAAGTTTAATATAGCAAATCGGACAATTTTTAATGTAATATACACTATGTCCATAACCGAAATTTTGTTTAAAATGGATCGTTAAAGGGGTTACGAGAGGTAACACTAGAAGTTTTTAGAACAACAAAAATGAAACTAACTACAACTTTGTAATTTATTTATTGTTTTTCAAAGCACTCTCCTAGGCATTGTTCCATTCGATGGAACCACTGAATAACGCAGTTGATCCACTCTTCTTGGACATCCTTTTCACAGCCTTTTCGATGAGAATCACTGCTTCTTTAGCGTCCAGGAATCGTAATCTGCACTATTTACATTTTATTCTTGGAAATAAATGGAAATCGTATGACGCGAGATGGAGGCTGTATGGCGGATGACCAATAATTTCTATATTATTTTTAATAATGATCAGCGCAGTAATCAAACTTTCATTCGTTCAACCGACTGAGTACGCAGAGGCGTTGTCGTGATGAAGGAGGATTATATTGCGACGGCGTTGCTCCTAAAATATTTTCCAAAACAACAGGCAAACAATTTCTGGTAATATAGTCTGTGGAAACTATTCTTTTATTTTCCAGAACAATATTTATATAATAACTAGTTCGTTCCAAGAACGAAGTGGCCATCTTTTTTCGAGCACTCCATCCTTTCATAACTTTTATAGGCAACTTATTACAAGAAAATACCCACTTTGCAGACTGGTTCTGCTTCTCAGTTTTGGTTAATCTCTTTTCAGTTTTTATCACAGAATTAATGTTACCTTCAGTTATCGCTCGTGAGGGACGTTCCTCAAACAGATTATCGCTGGGATTAGTATGATCACGTTTGAACTCTTTTTATATCAGTTGCAAAAAGTTGCGTAGAATGGCGCTTCGTGATAAAAGGTGAATTGAAGTTGAACGTAACATTGTTGTTGATTGAAGCCACAGCGAGCGTCATAAAGAATCATCGAATTAAAATTTCCTCGTGTTGAATTCATCTGGAACTGATTTAGCTGTAAACCCATTTTTCTCATAAAGATCGGAAAAGTAGGCTAAATATTAATAAATAATTATTTTGTCAATTTTATTAAGAAAACATTGAAAATTATTTAATATTTTGTTAAATAAAAAACCGGAAGTCGTTCGCTTACGAAGACTTCCGCAGTAATCATTGTGTGCCTTGATTTTACCTTTAATAAAAAAAAATATTGTACTTAGTTATACAAAAAAAGTAAGTTTTCTACGTAGCCGATTAAAAAGTCTTTTTGTTTTTTAATAGCAACCATTCGAATTCAGAGCGACGATATTTGAATAAATATTCGAATTTACAAAAAAACATATAACATTTAAACAATTTTGTGATATGTACTAGATAATAGTATAAAAAGCTATATATCTAATTAAATATTTCAATATGATTCATTTTTGAAATGTCTTAATTAACGCCTCTGAAATAAAAACAATTCAAAATTTTGGAGCCAGAAATTATTGATAAAATAAATTTAATTTCCTTTCGCACTCACATTGCATCATACTTTATGAATTTTTAAACCTCTCCTTCCTGGTGGATGATGATATCCTCACCACATTAGTCGACAAGCTCGCAGTCATACGTTCCGCCACATTAAGTCGACAATCATCCTCAGATGGAGCACAGTGACGTGGGTTGATTCATATTTAAATTTGCATTATATACATTACTGGCTGTGCCTACAACTTCGTTCTGCATTATATACTTACTAGCTGTGCCTACAACTTCATTGCTAGCTGTGCCTACAACTTCGTTCTGCATTATATAGTTACTACCTGTGTCTACAACTTCATTACAAGCTGTGCCTACAACTTCGTTCTGCATTATATACTTACAAGCTGTGCCTACAACTTCGTTCTGCATTATATACTTACTAGCTGTACCTATAGCTTCATTACTAGCTGTGCCTACAACTTCGTTCTGCATTATTTACTTACTAGCTGTACCTACAACTTCATTGCTAGCTGTGCCTACAACTTCGTTCTGCATTATATAGTTACTACCTGTGTCTACAACTTCATTACAAGCTGTGCCTACAACTTCGTTCTGCATTATATACTTACAAGCTGTGCCTACAACTTCGTTCTGCATTATATACTTACTAGCTGTACCTATAGCTTCATTACTAGCTGTGCCTACAACTTCGTTCTGCATTATTTACTTACTAGCTGTACCTACAACTTCATTGCTAGCTGTGCCTACAACTTCGTTCTGCATTATATAGTTACTACCTGTGTCTACAACTTCATTACAAGCTGTGCCTACAACTTCGTTCTGCATTATTTACTTACTAGCTGTGCCTACAACTTCATTGCTAGCTGTGCCTACAACTTCGTTCTGCATTATATAGTTACTACCTGTGTCTACAACTTCATTACAAGCTGTGCCTACAACTTCGTTCTGCATTATATACTTACAAGCTGTGCCTACAACTTCGTTCTGCATTATATACTTACTAGCTGTACCTATAGCTTCATTACTAGCTGTGCCTACAACTTCGTTCTGCATTATTTACTTACTAGCTGTGCCTACAACTTCATTGCTAGCTGTGCCTACAACTTCGTTCTGCATTATATAGTTACTACCTGTGTCTACAACTTCATTACTAGCTGTGCCTACAACTTCATTCGCGTGTAATTAGAAAAAAAAAGTGTTTTTTTTTCAGTATTTTGCTCCTTTGTATATAGATACTATTATCATACCAGATTTCATCAAAACCTGTCTAGTAGATTTTGCGTGATACCCGCTCAAATTAACATACAGACAGACAGTTGTATTAAAAGTTTTTCGGGCTTCTATTATCATTCTTTACGATAAATCAATAACTTTTTTAAATATTTTCAATGTACAGAATTCACTCTGTTATAAATTTGTTATATTATAGATTTGTTATATTATAGATTTGTTATATTATAAATTTGTTATATTATAAATTTGTTATATTATAGATTTTTAATAATGATTTAGCTCTATCTCTTTTTTGACCTAACTTTTTATCTTTTCATTTGAGATCAGCTCTTTTCATCATGTTTCACCAGATATGTTTATTCTGAGTCGCCGGGTCGTCTATTTGGATTTTTTTCATGTCGTTCTTGATAAAGAATATCCAATGTAGGGTGATTCTCAAGCTTGCTGCGGGCCAGTGTTTATTTGTCGAACCTTTCAGGTTATGTGATCTTTTGTTCTACTCATAAAGTGGCTATACCATCTCAGCCATGTTTCTTATAGCGGTGGTTTTTAAAACTGCCAAAGATATAGCGGTTTCTCACTTCGACATAGTTGTTCCTCTGCCCATATCAGCATCCTCATCTCCGTTTTAATAATTCGTCTATCTTTGTCAGCGACCAGTATTCGGCGCCATGAAATAATTGAACTCCTGCATTAAAACCTAACCAACATCACTTCCTACAAATATATCAATAGCACCCAGGAATAATTATTCCAGACTTATTTTTCTATAAATCATTGAAGCTCTCGTTAATATTTCGTGCATGTCCATTCATATGATGCTGTAATGATTTTTTTTACTGGAATGTTCATGTATGGATGTTCATGATGCACTAATGGATGTGAGAACTTCATATGCTTTGATCGAATTCGTAGTTGTTTAAAATTCTCGTAGCTTTTGCAAAAGTATGATTCAAAAAGTATGATGAGTATGAAGTTGATTCTTCGCACTCTTCATTTCAATATACTCCAGAACAAAACAATATTTGTATACGTCGTTAATTTTATGTTTTGCAATTAAAACAGATCGTAAATGATGTAAGAATAGTCAAATAATTACATAATACACCACTTAACAGAAAATAATAAATGTAAACATGCTCTTATCTAAAACTTGCAAACAATGCCTGCAAAAGATGGACTCGAATGCGCCTGTGTGTATTAATACCTGCAAACGATGGACTCGTATGCGCCTATGTGTATTAATACCTGCAAATGATGGACTCGCATGCGATTATGTATATAAAATAATGAACTCGCATGCGCCTATGTCTATTAATACCTGCAAACAATGGACTCGCATGCTCTTATGTGTATTAATACCTGCAGACGATGGACTAGCATGCGGTTATGTGTATTAATACCTGCAGACGATGGACTCGTATGCGCCTATGGGTATAAGTATATGCAAATGATGAACTCGCATGCGCCTGTGTGTATAATAAGCATCTAACTTTATCAATATGCCGAATTTTGAAATTAAATAAGAGATTATAGAATATCAAGGAATAGTTAAAAAGTAGGATAATCGAATAAATATATTTCGGTGTTCCTAATTTATGTCTATCTGCAATTAAGCGATGCATCGCCATCTGTTAAAGTTTTAAATAAATACTCCATTTACTTTTTTCGCACAACCAGGCATCGCCATCTTTTGGGTATACCGTTAATCTAAATGGTAGTTATTGAATAAACAATGAACATCGAAAAGAAAAATGTAACGTGATGTCATGGTGTATGGGAAAATTTTGTTTATTAATACGTACTTTTAAATCAACGACAACAAATTTTAACTGAACGAACTTTACAACGAGATGGTGTAGTTAATTTTTTATATTTCTACTGGCTATGTAATTGTCATCGCCGGACTTCTTCAAACTTCCAAAGACAAGAGTAAAGGGATGGGGTGGGGCTCGTCACCGTCTTATGATTTATGAATAGGGATGAAGGATGACTACAGAAGATTTGAGGGAAATTTATGGAAAATTTGTGGGCTGTATACAGATTTTTTAAGTGTAATTATTCAACTATTTATAATATAAGCAGATATATTATACTATACGTAATATAAACAGAGCTGAATTCAAAGGAGTAAATTAGTTTTCGAAATTAAAAAGTTGTAATTAAAAAACAGGGAGGCTTTGATTACTGTTCTTGAAAAGACAGTTTAAAGAAAAATTCGTCTAAAATTTTGGACACAGGTATTTACGTGAAAAAACATTTTTTTCAAACTCACATCGCACAGTCGATTTCTGAATGTTGATATCTCTCGTCTGTAGATATTGTGATACGAAATAAGTCGTTTTTTTTTCATTTTTATGATGGTGTACTTTACCTTGTTGCTCATTTGCTAAGTAGTCCACCGACTGTTCTCGGTGGATATGCTATGCTTAGGTGCTCATTTCAGTTTCCATTATCTGTATTATTTTCGATAATGGTTTATCTCTCCCTCTCTCTCTCTCTCTCTCTCTTTCTCTTTCTGTCTGCTGAGCCTTTCCACATTTCATTTGGGGTCGATTCTTATCGTCATTTTTCACCAGACGCTCCTGTTCTGGGTTGTCGAGACATCTGTTTGAATTTTCTTCAATTTATTTTTGATAGGAAGAGCATCCCTATTATTTCTTCTCGTTGGTGACTTATTTCGAACCATTTGGATCATGTGATTTTCTGTTCCCATAGTGCTCATCACTGTCGTCTACCTCAGTCATGTTACTGAGAGTTTGTCTTCATTGAACGAATCTCAAAACTACCAAATATTTAGTCTCTGCTCACAGCCAGAAATTGGTTGAAAATTGTGGAATTATTATAGGTATACCATTTGTATATGCGCAACCATTTTTATTTCAATATACTGTCAAGAATGGAATCATTTTTAAATATTCCAATTTCCCACAAGCAAATTTCGAAAATCATGCCTTAGAATTTAAGCACTAACATAAAAGAAGATATGGACTCTAAATTACCTAAATTAAATAGGAGTAATCATTACATACACTTTATGTAGTTTATACTTAAAATGAAGAGAGTTTCATTACATCCTAATTCTAACGTGGACCCATTTTGACAGTACTAAGGGTGCGGGGTGGACTTTTAATTTGTTATTTATTTGTTTCATTAATTTCTTACATTAATACAATTCGTTAATGTTACATTAATTACTACCACAACACATCTGGTCTTGTAAAACAAATCCAAGATTTATGTCCATTTTTTTCAATTTGATCTATAAGATTTTTTGCGTTTTCGTCAGTTACGTTACGGTACAGTTATCTGCGTTAACTTAATTGTACCGTAACGCAACTGTACCAGTTTTCAATAAAAGTTCTTCTTAAAAGCTTTCATCGATATTTGTTTAATGTCTTGTTGGAAAATGTAAATGGTGGAAACCACGGTGCAAACGAGTTTGGAAGATTATATCTGATGAAAAATGCAACATATATTTAATTATAGCAACTTAATTTCATTAATAGTACAAAAAATAGACTTTATTTTCTGATTTCTTTTTTGACTCAGGTACTGCAAAAAGCTTACGAAAAATATGAACGAGTAAGCCTATTTGTGACCATCGTTTGATCTGACGTTTAACTCGTGACCTGATCTTGTCATATCGTGGGTAATTCTTTATTGTTCGATAAAAATTATAAATATTGATTTTCTCGGCAACACCTACGTGCGTTAGTATGACCTTCATAAAGTGTAAGCTCATAAAGTGTAAGCTTCATAAAGTGTAAACAATATCGATTTTCATGAAAAATCCTTTATCGATATCACTTAACTTTCACATAATAATAAACAGTCCACAATTAAATGAAACTACATGATGTAGTATTATTTCTACTTTCTTTAAACTCTTTACCATGACTTAGGTTTCGTTGTATTACATCTTCAGGTGGGCTATTAGCAAAGCTGTTGTAATACAACGAAACCTAGGTCGTGGTAAAGAAATTGAATAAAGTAGAAATAATACTACATCACTAATCGTAGTTTCATTTAATTGTGATTCATAAATTTCTACAAAATTAACGCCAAATATATTCAACAAACAGTCCACTAATCAATTCACAAAACGTGTTACGGTTCATTTTTATCGCAGAATTCACGGAAAAATAAGATGTGAAGGAAAAGAAAATTTAATCAAGCAATACTAATGAAAAACAAAATTATAATATTCAGCTTGTTTTTGGATTTTTAAAGCTCCGTACCTCAAAAGAAAAAAGGGACCCTTATAGGATCAGTTCGTTGTCCGTCTGTCGGTCTGTCAAGACCCTTTTTCTCAGGAACGTAAGGAGGTATCAAGTTGAAATTAACACAAAATACTTAGGTTTACTCTTCTTTGCAGTAAAAAAGTCAACACAACCAAGAAAAACTCTAAAAATACGGCAATTTTTGCCACATACTTTGACACTCCTATAGGAAGCCTCGTCCTCAAAACCTATAGGGTACTTTCTGTTGATCTAGAATCATGAAATTTGGCAAGAAGTAAGATTTTACAGCAAGAGTAAAGGAAAAAATCGTTAATTTCTAGTTATATGACATAAAAAAGCACCTTTGAAAGATATGTTAAAATTTTAATTTCTTAGAATGCAAATGTATTACATTTTCGTTCTAAGAAATTAAAATTTTGTAAATAGTTTAATAGGAATATTATACACCATTACATTTTCATAAATCCCTATATATGTACCAAAACCCTCATAGTGCGAGCCCCACTCATGCTTGACAGGTTTTTTTTCTATATACTGACGAAACCTGTCCAGTAAATGTAAATATAATATTCTTTCCACAATTTTTTCTTATACAATTTAGATATAAAACGAAATCACTATTCAAAAAAATTAAAAATGCCGAAAAATTAGCACAAGGATATCCGAAATAAGACGATTGTCAATAGACATGTGTCTAGTACTCACTATTAATCAAAGGTCAAAGATATGACTAATTAGCACATGGTCAAGTGGAATTAATGTCTTATCACCAATCGTTATCAATGCAGGTGAATTTTGATGAATGAACCATCTGATTGTCAGAATAATATAAAAGGTAATAACTTTACTGTTCAATAAGTGATTTTATATCAGCGTGTCATAAAAGGTGAGCGTATATTTTATTAATTTATTAATTAAAATTTTACATTAGATAGAAAACATTAGATAGCTACACAAGACATTACATAGCTAAGGGCATATATGTCACACTTCAATCTCTTACAGTCAATAACCATAAAAGAAGTATTGAATATATTGGGCGTTACTTTTGTAGAAATTCATTATTCACAATTAAATGAAACTACGCGATGTAGTATTATTTCAAATTTCTTTAAGTTCTTTACCACGACCTAGGTTTCGTTGTATTACAACATTTTCAGGTGGGCAATTAGCAAAGATAACTTTGCTAATAGCCCACTTGAAAATGTTGTAATACAACGAAACCTAGGTCGTAGTAAAGAACTTAATGAAATAATAAATAATACTATATGACGTAGTTTCATATAATTGTGAATAAAAGAAGTGTAAAAAGGTATTTAATTGCGTATTGAAAATTATTTCCAAAAACGAATTTCTCCTTTTTCGTCATTGGCGTGAGAGCCCAGAGTAAACCTTGGCCATCTTAAAAAAAATTTCCAGTTTGATCTATTCTGGCCATTGTTCTCTAGTTCCTTGTCTCCAGTAGGCTGATATCTTGTTCAAGGCATTCAATGTACTTGAGCTTCGGCCTCAATCAACGAAATATCTTTTTGTAGTTGTTTCATCTATCCGCATTAAGTAGCCAGCCAATTTTATTCTTTGTATAATGATACATTTTACAATGTTCGGTTTACTATATTCTTGGTAACATTTTGAATTGGTTGATTTTTGTTTTCATATACCATCAAAATTGTTCCTAAATACTTTTCCTTAAAAAAACCAAGGGATTCTTTATCAATTTGTGTTAGTACCAAGGTTTTGGGATGAGTGTGTATCATGATATATTAATTAAGCATTTGCACAGCAAAAACTTAATTTTTCGTTGAATCAGATTTGATTTTAGATATTTATCCAAATTTGATACCAAAATGAAAAAATAGATATAATTGGTGTTGACCGTGGAAATGATATGGATATAAAAAGAATAAAACTATGGAAATAATATTGCACTGACAAAAAAGATTAGTCTTTTTTTGAACTGCATTTTGTTTTAATCCCTTCTTTAGAAGTCCGTATCAAAATGGTGCCAACTGGACACTACTACTAAGCCTCCACCGTCCGTCTATCTGTCATATTTTTAACCATAATAGGTAGACACTTGAAATTTGCACAGAATATATATTGGTAGTCTCATGACCTCTATCACCACAAAAGATAAATAAGTCAGATGCGAAGAGGGAGTCCCCATAAAATAAATTTTAAATAAATGCATTTTTTCGACGTGTTCTTGTTCCAACGCCACACACAGGTATCAAACTTGTTCTGTTTCTAGTGCATACTATATAGTAAAACAACAAATAATAAAATACAAGTAACTAAGTTTATAACTCAAAACATTAGAAGAATATATTATAGGATGGAAGTAATTATCATGTAATATATTTAATTAGCCAATTATTTTACAGATTTTCACGGATCACATTTTGATATGGTATATATCTTGTTATTTACCAAAGAATTAGTGTCGATATTGTGCCGTGGTACGGAACCCTTTGTGTGTGAATCAGATTGGCACTTGGGCGCTTTTTTATGTAATAATTCTTTATCGTTAATTTATCAACGATATCCTCGTTTGAATTACATATAAAAAGCATAAATTTTGAAGGGTTAGTTATGTTATTGAATTATTATGTAAACATAGTAATTAGCGTCATTAGTTTCAGATAAATTTAATTGTATACATGTAAAGCGTATAATTAATTATATTTTGCTAGGATTAAATTTATAAATAATACACTTCGTATTTTCTTTTTAAATGTCAACATTTTCTGTCTAAAAATATTCAAAGAAGAACGTTCAGAAACAATATAATTTTATAATCGGCACATACGAGTTACGAGGTTATAGAAAAAGTTATTATTTCTACATTAATAAGCGAGGAGAAAACTTTGTACACCTTTTTAGCATAATGCGCGCACTAAGGTGTGTGATATTTGGAATATTTAAAGTTTATATGTGTTACAAATACATTAAAAGATTCATTGCAATAAAAATATCTTAATTTTCTCCGAGTCTGGGTATTTCTTTAAGTAATATCCAGATAAAAAGTATCCTATATGTTGCTCGAAGGTATGAAGTATTACCATACCAAATTGCATCTTAATCCGTGTAGCAGATTTCGCGTGATTGAAAAACAAATTAACACACAGACAAATGGACGGACGGTCAAAAATTCTTAAAACAGGTTTTCTTACTTCTGCTATTATTCCACACGCTTAATCAATTACTTTTTTTAAATATTTTCTATGTACAGCATTCACTCTGTTACAATTTTATTAATAGTACAGATACTTATTAAATAATACGTAGTGTAGGTAAGGGTTAGAGGGAAGTGTGACATTTTTGGAAACCTTTTGTGGTATTTTCTCATCCCATCGCTTAATTTTTACCATGTATATCAAAAATATTAAAAATCAGGATTCCAGCCATTGGTGAGTATTTTAGTGCGAAATTATCTTTGTAACTACTTAAATTCATATTATAAACTAGCTCTGCCGACGCGAATTCGTTCGCATCGTATCCGCTATAATAACTATCTTTAACTAGCGTGACCCGTGCGAAGTCTTCGCATTATTTATTCCATTATGAAGCTCAGATGACAGATCAAACAAATATTTTACTAAAATTGACATATAGAGGCGCAAGTATCAAAAGCATTGAGCTAAAGCGCCACTTTATTTATACGTGAGTGGATTTGAAATTAAACAAAAATTTTACCGACCGTCAATCATATTGACGTTGAGCCGTTGGATGGCAGCATTGCTGTTTTGTGTATATAATTTTAATAATTAATTAATTTGCAAAAACAATAGCAATAATAAATTTTTTAGTTGTGGATGCCGGTAGAGCAAGCAATTATCTATAAAATGATATATAATGTATGTGGATTAGTTGTGAGGTTTTTTCTAAAAAGGGAGTGTAACATCTTAAAACTTTAGCGTATTAATATATATGATGATATCGAGGTAAAAAATATATTGCCCGAAGGTATAAACTATAATCATACAAAATTCATCAAAACCCGCCCAATAGATTTCGCGTGATTAACACGCAGACAGACAAACATTCTTCAAACAGATTTTCTGGCTTCTATTATCATTCCATACGCTAAATCAATCAGTCTTTTTAAAATATTTACTATTTACAGAATTCATTTTATTACAATTTTATTATATATATAGATGCTGTTCACTATGGATTGTCCCTTTGATTTAATACCGTTTGGCAGATAAATTGTACTTTGCCAATTCTAAAAACGGCTTGAATATTTTATTATCGCGATCTATATTTCAAAAAAGATTAAGCTTCACTTGACAATGAAATTGTGAGAATAATCTGTTAATCATCGTGAATTGTTGCGATAAAACCAGTTCATAACAACGGCCACCGGAAGAAGCTGTCCGCTTCTTCTCACTCACTTCCTTCATCTAACGGTCACTGACACTAAGATCAAGGTCAATGAATTGTCAGTTTATACAAACATATGTTTTATTTATATCGTAAAAAAATCTGAACTTGTAATATTCGCGTTTAATTAATTACAGTGGGTTAGTGATTTCTAGGCGCAGTTTACGTATGGTAACGGATAATATAGCTATAGTAAGTAACGGTACATTGTATTCTACTCATGTAAAATTAATCTCAAATTTGAGCACACAGTTATGAATATCCATTTTTAACAATTTTTAACATCCATTTTAAATAAATAAATAAAATCCGTTATAAAACAGCACCCCTTAAATATAAAAAAGAAATTTACGTAGAAGTGAAACGAAAGTCATAGAAGTCCCTGTTTCATTACATTTATAAAATATCTTGTAAATATATTCACAATTTCCTAATAATTGTAATTACAATTGTATTTATTTTTTTAGATGAAGTTCGTGTTATTGTTTGGATGTCTGGCCTTCGTAGCAGCCAACAGCTCCAATGACGATATGGTGCCTCTCGGTACGTTTATTTTTATGTATTTTAAATACCTTTTTTCTTTTAACTAATAATTTGTCATTTAAAATTATCTTAACTCACAATAACAATCCTAATATTCTTCAAACTTTAAGGAAATCAAACAACAAAACCAAATTCTAAATTTATTTAGTAGTAGTTACGTAATATGTATGGAAATACACAAACAGACAAACAGAGGAAAGTTGTGTTTATTACTTTCTATCACACGCATTTTCTCGGAGATATTTTGACGTAAAAAGTTGAAATTTCACATAGTTGTGGACAGGTCTGGTTTGGACCACTTACTTATAAATATTTGAATTTTTTGGCTGTTTGGAGGGGGAAGTGAAATTTTTGATGTTAAACATCTAATGGCGTGTTTTGACGGTAATTAAAACGTTCTGATGGCACATCGCGTCTTATCTTTCGGCCATCTTCGTGTCTTGTCGGCTCTTTCCGTCTTAATACGGCCAGCTTCCCTTCTTGTCGGCTCTTTCCGACTTAACGCTTCCCTCTTTACTAAACTACACACGCTACTTTATGTGTTTGTTAGTGTATCAGCATTATTTGCTATTAACTAACGCTTACAGCTATACTCATTTATATCGGCGTATTGCATTAAATTAAAATATCAGTTACAAGGATAGTAAAAGTGATAGTGAAAACAAATTTAATGTTTCACATCTGGAAGATGTCTCGATTTTTTTAAATTACCATATAACTTGTTTTGTTTATTGAATATATTTGGCTTTAATTTTGTAGAAATTGATTATTCACAATTAAATGAAACTACGTGATATAGTATTATTTCTATTTTCTTTAAGTTCTTTACAACGACGTAGGTTTCGTTGTATTACAACATTTTCAGGTGGGCTATCAACAAAGATTTATAATATATATATATATATATATATATATATATATATATATAAATATCTTTGCTAATAGCCCACCTGAAGATGTTGTAATACAACGAAACCTAGGTCGTGGTAAGAACTTCAAGAAAGTAGAAATAGCACTACATCACGTAGTTTCATTTAATTGTTTTGTTGTTATTTTTTTCTAACAAACTTGTCAAAAACGCCTATAAACTAGTCACGATATAGAGTACTGTTGGCCAAAAAAACATTATCGGTATACTGACCATAAATTACTAGCTTTGTGTTGTCTTTTAATTTTTCCTTATAAATAATTATGTTGGTTTCATCTAAATTACAACCAAATTATTGATAAAAGCGAACAAAAAATCTATAGATGTACATAAGCGGAAATGTGTTTTTTATTTGTTTTTCGTGCTAATCTCTGGAACCACATGCATGGTCTCTATTCGTCTGTATTCTAAAACTTATATTTTGAGCAATATTATAGACTATATATCATCATGCTACTAATTATACGGGCAGAACAGTGATAGAAAATGTAACAGGAACCGGGGAACACCGCTTAAACGTTACAAGGTAGATAGGCTTATTTATTGACTTATTATCCCGATTATTTCCGTCCATATACCCCCGACCTCGACAATAAATATTGTTTGGCGAACAGAACGGAGACGTTTGCTGGCTGCGCGGGGGGGAGAGTAACTCTATGAGGTAGATGTCGCGCGGGTCACTTACACGGTTCAGTCCTTACGCAACGGACGTATCTCAGCGAATCCTTTTGGGTGCATTATTTCTGGCTGTATAGTATTTTTGGAGTTTATTCCTTAAGAATCGATGTATAGCGCCCTGTATAAAGTTTTATGAGGAGTAAAATCAGAAGTTCAGACCGTACGAAATTCAGAGAGTTAAAAAAAGTTTAACCGTTAGGTGACCTCTCCGCGCAACATTTCTGCGCATCCTTAGAGTGAGATATCAATATGTTTACTTGGAATTTCTTATGGTGTAATCGCAATGACGGAGTGTGAACGCATAGTTTACTATCGTTCGCTTATATCAAGATGTAATCATTAAATGTCATTATGTGTGAATATTTGGTGTCTTCTATACTACAAAATTAAAAGTCTCTTTTAATTTTAACTTCTTAATCTGATGTTAATAAATATATTTAATTTTGTTGTATAAATGTTATCTTGTTCATTTGTATTTTATTTGAAAACAATTATATTGTCAGCATTTTTTTATTAAAGAATTTTCCATTTATATTTATAAACAATGTTACCTATTTTATACATTCCAAGACAATTGTACTTAAGGAGTAAACTCTAGACGAGCGTCGGAGCTGACGCCCACAAGTTTCTCATTTGTCAATTTTTTTCCCGGGCGAAACCACTAGGCACAGCTAATGATTAATGTACGAACGCTGTGGACCAAAATGTTGCATGCGCGTCATAAACGCGTGATACCACCGTACGTGTTCATAAAAGTTTTCTTGTGAAAATATAATGTTTTCTACGTTTCAGATGTGCAATTGGCGAAATCGATGTCGTCTGCCCATTTCGAGATCGAATATGGAAATGTCAAAATACCAGAAGACTCTTCCAACAAGGGTGCGGATCCGATCGCGGCCAGTATCATAGCTCTACTCGAGAGTCTCCGGCCGCAGTTGGGGGAGGGCACCAATATCTTTCCACCCCTGGATCCATACAAGAACAGCCACGTTGGTCCATTCAACATCCACTACCCTATCGTTATCAGGTAATCATATAAGATAAACAAGTAGACAAGTTAGGTATCTTTAAACAATCCCGGCATTTCCAGAGACGCGGGGTCAATAAATTTCCGTGTGGGTGTTACTTCGAAACTTTGTATATATTAATATATGTATGTCGCAGGAAAATAAGCCCTCAGAACAATGTTTGCAAAATTCAAAGACCATTATTTACTTTGAAATAAGCATATCAGAAAAACCAAAATTTTAAAACTGCCCCAAAAACTATCTAAGTATTGTCGTATGCACTAAAATTACAAAGCAGGATAAATAAAAAGAACAAATATAGAGTTAAATTACAAAATAAAATAAGTAGAAATATCTGTAGATATATAAGCAAATAAATAAAGCACAACTCGTTACGTAAACATCAGTACACATTTTGGCGCGTTACGATGGTTGCGTTTTTAATTACAATTTTTTTAAAAGATGGCGGAATTCACGCCCCACAATCTGAGAACCACATTTCTTTATAATTTTAAACAAGGCCTAACAAAAAAAGTACGCTTCGAGGAAATTGAAAACGAAACTTATCTAGCGATTTAATCACATAAATTACATTCGTATCTTTACAAAAATACGTATATTTTGTAAATCAGTTGAGAGGTATGCAAGACTACCTGGCATGAACGTGGTTAAGAGGTATGCAAGACTACCTAACATGCAACAGAGATTACTTTGAAAAAGTAAATAACAAGCGATTAAAACGAAATTTGTTAAGCGATTTAATCACATAAATTACATTTGTATCTTTACAAAAAATGTATATTTTGTAAATCAGTTGAGAGGTATGCAAGACTATAGCGATTTAATCTCATAAATTACCTTCGTATCTTCACAGGAAATGTATATTTTGTAAATCAGTTGAGAGGTATACAAGACTACCTGGCATGAACGCGGTTAAGAGGTATGCAAGACTACCTAACATGCAACAGAGATTACTTTGAAAAAGTAAATAACAAGCGATTAAAACGAAATTTGTTAAGCGATTTAATCACATAAATTACATTTGTATCTTTACAAAAAATGTATATTTTGTAAATCAGTTGAGAGGTATGCAAGACTATAGCGATTTAATCTCATAAATTACCTTCGTATCTTCACAGGAAATGTATATTTTGTAAATCAGTTGAGAGGTATACAAGACTACCTGGCATGAACGCGGTTAAGAGGTATGCAAGACTACCTAGCATGCAACAGAGATCACTTTGAAAAAGTAAATAACAAGCGATTAAAACGAAATTTGTCAAGCGATTTAATAACATAAATTACATTCGTATCTTTACAAAAAAAATATATTTTGTAAATCAGTTGAGAGGTATGCAAGACTATAGCGATTTAATCTCATAAATTACCTTCGTATCTTCACAGGAAATGTATATTTTGTAAATCAGTTGAGAGGTATACAAGACTACCTGGCATGAACGCGGTTAAGAGGTATGCAAGACTACCTAGCATGCAACAGAGATCACTTTGAAAAAGTAAATAACAAGCGATTAAAACGAAATTTGTCAAGCGATTTAATAACATAAATTACATTCGTATCTTTACAAAAAAAATATATTTTGTAAATCAGTTGAGAGGTATGCAAGACTATAGCGATTTAATCTCATAAATTACCTTCGTATCTTTACAGGAAATGTATATTTTGTAAATCAGTTGAGAAGTATGCAAAACTACCTGGCATGAACGCGGTTAAGAGGTATGCAAGACTACCTAGCATGCAACAGAGATCACTTTGAAAAAGTAAATAACAAGCGATTAAAACGAAATTTGTCAAGCGATTTAATAACATAAATTACATTCGTATCTTTACAAAAAAAATATATTTTGTAAATCAGTTGAGAGGTATGCAAGACTATAGCGATTTAATCTCATAAATTACCTTCGTATCTTTACAGGAAATGTATATTTTGTAAATCAGTTGAGAAGTATGCAAAACTACCTGGCATGAACGCGGTTAAGAGGTATGCAAGACTACCTAGCATGCAACAGAGATCACTTTGAAAAAGTAAATAACAAGCGATTAAAACGAAATTTGTCAAGCGATTTAATAACATAAATTACATTCGTATCTTTACAAAAAAAATATATTTTGTAAATCAGTTGAGAGGTATGCAAGACTATAGCGATTTAATCTCATAAATTACCTTCGTATCTTTACAGGAAATGTATATTTTGTAAATCAGTTGAGAAGTATGCAAAACTACCTGGCATGAACGCGGTTAAGAGGTATGCAAGACTACCTAGCATGCAGCAGAGATCACTTTGAAACAGTAAATAACAAGCGATTAAAACGAAATTTGTCAAGCGATTTAATAACATAAATTACATTCGTATCTTTACAAAAAAAATATATTTTGTAAATCAGTTGAGAGGTATGCAAGACTATAGCGATTTAATCTCATAAATTACCTTCGTATCTTTACAGGAAATGTATATTTTGTAAATCAGTTGAGAAGTATGCAAAACTACCTGGCATGAACGCGGTTAAGAGGTATGCAAGACTACCTAGCATGCAACAGAGATCACTTTGAAAAAGTAAATAACAAGCGATTAAAACGAAATTTGTCAAGCGATTTAATAACATAAATTACATTCGTATCTTTACAAAAAAAATATATTTTGTAAATCAGTTGAGAGGTATGCAAGACTATAGCGATTTAATCTCATAAATTACCTTCGTATCTTTACAGGAAATGTATATTTTGTAAATCAGTTGAGAAGTATGCAAAACTACCTGGCATGAACGCGGTTAAGAGGTATGCAAGACTACCTAGCATGCAGCAGAGATCACTTTGAAACAGTAAATAACAAGCGATTAAAACGAAATTTGTCAAGCGATTTAATAACATAAATTACATTCGTATCTTTACAAAAAAAATATATTTTGTAAATCAGTTGAGAGGTATGCAAGACTATAGCGATTTAATCTCATAAATTACCTTCGTATCTTTACAGGAAATGTATATTTTGTAAATCAGTTGAGAAGTATGCAAAACTACCTGGCATGAACGCGGTTAAGAGGTATGCAAGACTACCTAGCATGCAGCAGAGATCACTTTGAAACAGTAAATAACAAGCGATTAAAACGAAATTTGTCAAGCGATTTAATAACATAAATTACATTCGTATCTTTACAAAAAAAATATATTTTGTAAATCAGTTGAGAGGTATGCAAGACTATAGCGATTTAATCTCATAAATTACCTTCGTATCTTTACAGGAAATGTATATTTTGTAAATCAGTTGAGAAGTATGCAAAACTACCTGGCATGAACGCGGTTAAGAGGTATGCAAGACTACCTAGCATGCAGCAGAGATCACTTTGAAACAGTAAATAACAAGCGATTAAAACGAAATTTGTCAAGCGATTTAATAACATAAATTACATTTGTATCTTTACAAAAAATGTATATTTTGTAAATCAGTTGAGAAGTATGCAAAACTACCTGGCATGAACGCGGTTAAGAGGTATGCAAGACTACCTAGCATGCAACAGAGATCACTTTGAAAAAGTAAATAACAAGCGATTAAAACGAAATTTGTCAAGCGATTTAATAACATAAATTACATTCGTATCTTTACAAAAAAAATATATTTTGTAAATCAGTTGAGAGGTATGCAAGACTATAGCGATTTAATCTCATAAATTACCTTCGTATCTTTACAGGAAATGTATATTTTGTAAATCAGTTGAGAAGTATGCAAAACTACCTGGCATGAACGCGGTTAAGAGGTATGCAAGACTACCTAGCATGCAGCAGAGATCACTTTGAAACAGTAAATAACAAGCGATTAAAACGAAATTTGTCAAGCGATTTAATAACATAAATTACATTCGTATCTTTACAAAAAAAATATATTTTGTAAATCAGTTGAGAGGTATGCAAGACTATAGCGATTTAATCTCATAAATTACCTTCGTATCTTTACAGGAAATGTATATTTTGTAAATCAGTTGAGAAGTATGCAAAACTACCTGGCATGAACGCGGTTAAGAGGTATGCAAGACTACCTAGCATGCAGCAGAGATCACTTTGAAACAGTAAATAACAAGCGATTAAAACGAAATTTGTCAAGCGATTTAATAACATAAATTACATTCGTATCTTTACAAAAAAAATATATTTTGTAAATCAGTTGAGAGGTATGCAAGACTATAGCGATTTAATCTCATAAATTACCTTCGTATCTTTACAGGAAATGTATATTTTGTAAATCAGTTGAGAAGTATGCAAAACTACCTGGCATGAACGCGGTTAAGAGGTATGCAAGACTACCTAGCATGCAGCAGAGATCACTTTGAAACAGTAAATAACAAGCGATTAAAACGAAATTTGTCAAGCGATTTAATAACATAAATTACATTTGTATCTTTACAAAAAATGTATATTTTGTAAATCAGTTGAGAGGTATGCAAGACTACCTGACGAGAACAAGGTTGAAAGGTATCAAGACTGCCTAGCATGCAAACTTGTCTAGCAATTTAATCACATGAATTACCTTCATATCTTTACAAAAAATGTATATTTTGTAAATAGTTGTTATTTGTATTATTAGTTTACTTCGTGTAAAATGACGTATAGGCGACAAGTATCTCATACACCTCTTTCATCCGGATTATCCCAGATTCCGCCATGATCCACCTCCGCCACAAAAGTGTGTGGAAAACTGTGTGGAAAATTTCTATGTATATACGAGTACTTCGTCGTATGGCTTATAAGACGTGCGCATGCAGCAAGCAAGTGTTGTTGTCGTTGTTGTGTTGTTCTCTATGTTTCTTTATTAAGATAGGTCTTAAAAATGATATAGAGATTCCAAAGTAACTTTTTTATTTGAGTCAATAGTTGATACTTCTAAAGTTTGATCAGTGCCCCCCCCCCCCCCTCTAACTATAAACTAACGTGTGTAAAGTTGTAAAAAAATTAAGCTACTTGAAATTAAAATAGATTTTCAAAGAAAATTGGTTTGAATAAGATATGTTGTGTAGTATTTGAGATCTGGGATATTTTCGGTAACAATCACAGCAATAACATTGTTTTTCAGTGTCTAGGAAGTACAAACTTACAAGTTTAATATTTTCTGGCGCTACGGAACCCTTTGTGTGCGAATCCGACTCGCACTTGGTCGGTTTCATTTCAATTGTAGCAGTTAATTAACTTCGAGTTTGGCTGGAATACTTTCGGTACCGACCTCAGCAATAACTTTGTTTTTCACAGTGTTTTCGAGAAATACTAACTTACAAGTTTAATATGGTTTGGCACTACGGAAACCTTCGTGTACTAATCCGACTTGCACTTGGCCAGTTTCATTTCAATTGTCATAGTCGAGTTTGACTACGATCGCATGAACAAGAAATGATTAATCAAATTGCAGAAATTAAACGTATTTATTTGTAAACAAAAATATATAATTCAATTGTCAGAGATACGAAACCATTTTAGCATAAACCTCTATAACCTTGATCGATATTTGTTTGCTACATCGTTAATATATAGTTATATACACGTCGATCAATTTACGATATATTAACTGCTGATTAAAGTAACTGCGCACCAAGTTTTCCTCGACAAGTAACCTTGTTCCATTAAACCAAAATTGTGATGAAGAGGTTATACAAACCGATATAAAAAATGATTAGATTAGATCTATGAGGTCTATATTCGACTCATCTTAATTTGAACCAATGGTAATGTGAGTTTTGCGCGAAAAGTTGTTGTTTTGACGTTAATACGTCTTTAAATTAGCTACCATACGGGGGCAATCCAAAAAACCTAATGATAACAAAATCGGGGGATACGGTTTGGCGTTGCAGTTTCGAATCTATCCTCTACATCAAAAATTAAATTATACCACTGGATAGCTAAAGGATCAAAGAATTCATTACGATAAGCGAGAACAGTGACGCATCACGCGCGGTGGAGGGGAAGCGCCGCCATTTTGAAGTTATTTTGCTGCGTATCGAGATTTTCATTTAGTATAACTTTTGATTCGGAAAAGCTACGATGTTCGTTTAAGTTTTAATCCTCAGCTGTCGTCAAAATCTATCGATTGTAAATAAAACATTAGTTTAAAGTGGTGACAGTGAATATAATAAGGTGTTAGATTAAAAAAATATTATCAAAAATATATAATGTCGCCCTATACGCTATTGTAACACAATAATTATTTGTTTCCTTGCTTTTATAAATATAAAATATAATATAATATAAATAAAAATATTTTATTTCAAAAATGTAACCCGTTACATATACGTATTCACGTATAACACACGGCCGTGTCCATGACACAGCCACACCCAATTTTTCATAGTGTCTACAAGAAATACAAACTTACAAGTTTAATATTGTTTGGCGCTACGGAACCCTTCGTGTGCGAATCCAACTCGCACTTGGCCGGTTTCATTTCAATTGTAGAAGTTAATTAACTTCGAGTTTGGCTGGGATACTTTCGGTACCGAACTCAGCAAAATTGTCATACTCGAGTTTGATTACGATCGCATGAACAAGAAATGACCAATCAAATTGCAGAAATTAAACGTATTTGTAAACAAAAATATCCAACCCAATTGTCAGAGATACGAAACCATTTTAGCATAAACCTCTATAACCTTGATCGATATTTGTTTACTACATCGTTAATATATAGTTATATACACGCCGATCAATTTTCATATATTAACTGCTGATTAAAATAACTGCGTGCCAAATTTTCCTCGACAAGTAACCTCGTTCCATTAAACAAAAATTGTGATAAAGAAGTTATATGAACCGATATAAAAAATGATTAGATCTTAGATCTATAAGGTCTAGATTCGACACGTCTTAATTTTGACTACTAATAATATGAGTTTTGTGCGAAAAATTGTTGTTTTTTAATAATATCACGGAATTCAAAAGTTGTTTTCTGTTTGCTACGCAAAGTAGATTAAAATATGACTGTTATCTGGGATTCACATTTAACAATAAGATTAAATAAAATAATTATAATCTATTATTTTTAAAATACCAATTTAAATATAAAAAAAAAGTTTTGACTGAATGAGACAGTCAAAACTTTTTTTTTATTTCTTTAGATTAGTTTCAGTAATCAAATATGCAAAGATAAAAATTAATTAATGGCTAAAAATTGGACCTTCAATTTGGAGACCTTCAATTTTATTTATATGTATGATAGGTGATTTTATGAAGAGGAGCTTATTTAAGCACCATCTAACGGCGTCCTAAGAATGGTTTTCTGTTATTCAATATATTTTTCCGGAATAACAATATCCTATATATAATAAAATTATCTATTAATGTGTAGGCGCATTGATCTGCGACTTGCACAGTATCTACTAATATGTAAGGCACTGATACATGGGAGAATAGTCTCTATTCTTGCATTGATCTTCGCCCCTATATCTACATTCATCCATTAGGTCTATCAATTCAATTCATTCCATTACTTAATTCATTAATCACATAGATAATAAAATAAATTCAATTTTAATCCAAACTAATATTATAAATGCGAAAGCTATTTGTTTGTTCATTTGTCTCGCTTTTACGACTCACCAAATTCTATGACATTTTGAATACGTATATCATAGAAATGAACATAGAAAAATTTTATCCTGAAATAGAGTTTATTATTGAAAATATAATCTAATGAACGATAAGAGCATAATAGCGAGAAGGTAAATGCTAGTATGTAATTAAATATCGGTGCTGGCTTCTTCTTTCATGTCATTTATTCTATTCTATGCATCTAAGACTACTTAGCCATTTTCTAGGCTAAAATCCAATTTTTATAAAAGGAAATTCTTTCTAAAAGCGCCACCATCCAGGCGAGGGTGGCCCCGCGTTAAAGTTAATTAATTGTTATATTTAAGTATACGAGTACTCCTTCATTAAGTTCTGTATCGCGTGATTTCTTTTTAAGGGTTCCGTATCTCAAAAGGAAAAACGGAACCCTTATAAGATCACTTACATGTGATCACTAACTTCAGTTTTTCACAGGCGTTTTTTTACGAAACCGTTTGACGTACAAACTTGATTTTAAAATTTAACATATTAACTCGCAGTATTAGTAAAATTGAGTACCCGAAAAAAAATTCAAATTCATATATATATATATATATATATATGTGTGTGTGTGTGTGTATGAATATCATTCGAAAGGGTTAGTTATAAAGGTCTAAAAAATATTATAATTTTTTTTATAATTTTAAGTATTAAATCTTCGGAGAAATTCTAAAAAATATGCAAAAAATACGTACCTCTTCCTCGTCAGCAGCCTTGGAAACGATTAGGTGGCGGGCCTTATTTTCAAGATTACTGAGCCTAAAGTTATTTAAAGAAGTGGAGTTTTTTGAAGTTGACTCAAAGGTTGTGAGAAAACTATAGCTATGATTCTAGAAGTCATATTTTTTTAAATGTACCATATTTTTACGCCCGTCAAAGTTAATTTATTAGGAATACTATGGTACTCTTAAAAGTTTGTAAATGCCTAAAGGTGTAGAAAACCCTCGCATTAAGAGTTCTACTCGCATTTAACAATAAACAAATTTTTACAAACTGGTAACAACGCAACCAACTTTTTGGGCAAAGCTAATTTTCTCTCATTATTACAAAATCCCTCATACCTGTTTTTATATTAATTTTTGGATATACAAATAAAAATAAAAATCGAAGAAAGAAATTAAACTGTTATAATGAATTAAATAGTAAATAAACAACGTTGTTGTGTTGTTTTTTCTTTCGATAAATTTAATTTCAATCGAAAATATTTCAATGGAAATGTATTTTTATTAATTATGTTAAATCTATAATAATAATAACATCTATATGGTTTTATCATTTTTTAAACGCGATATATTGAATTTTGCATTTAACCTGTTAATTGGTCAGACGTTTTAATTATTCAAAAAATTTCAAAAAATTAATTTGTAGTTTTTTACCAACAGTACAACATTAGAACAAAGTTTCAATATATTTGAAATTAGTCTTAAAAATATAAGAAATAGTAATAAAATTAATGAAAAAATGAAATAAAGTTTAAATTTTTTTTATTACGACAAAATTAGATCTAAACATCGATTGTATTTTTAAAAAAAAAGTGCTGTTAGATGAGTTTTACCTACTTACAGAAATTATGTTATACCTAGTTAATGCTAACGGGTCCTAACAAATACCATACATATAAATGTAAAATTTACTATGTATGTTTGTTTATTTGTTTGCTCGCTTCCATGTATCAACTATTCAAGCAATCTATGTAATATTCCGTGTCACAAAGTTAAACATACTTTTTATGCACAACTAGAATGTTTTAGGTAAACCTGTCTTAAAACTGCAAATATAAATCTGTATGTACATTTACTTAATGAATGAATAACATCGTCTTAATCTTAGAAATAATCGTCTTGATTAATACTAAGATTAAGATGATGTTATTCGTTCATTAAGTAAATATACATACAGATATATTTGGAGTTTGATAATATTTTGTAGAAATTACACTATAATTTTCTTTTATATTGCTATATATTATATGTTAGTTATTAAAATGCAAGGACTTTCTTGATAGACTCATTTTGTGGTTCATGATTTAATTTCATATTTGAATAATTTCTTTAAAAAAAATAAAACTTGTGAATTTATACATTCGTTAGCGATTCAATATCTTTTTCAGATGCAAACTTAATTATTACTTAATAAATGAATAACATCATCTTAATATTAGAAATAATCGTCTTGATTTTAATAATATTTTGCAAAAATTACACCATAATTTCCATTTATATCACTATATATTATGGGTTATTCATTAAACCGCACGGACTTTCTTGATAGACTCATTTTGTGGTTCATGATTTAATTTCATACTGGAATTATCTCTTTAATAAATAAAACTATCAAAGAAAAATTTAACTTGTAAATTTTACTTTATTGCAAACTTAATTACACATATCCTAAATTTTTATCCGATTTTTTAATTTATTTTTTACGAAATACAGAAATTAAAAACAGCAATTTTCAAAAATACTATTTAATCGAGCATCTTTTTATCATCCTTATTTTGTCATCTTGGGTTCGATAGAACAAAAAATTAAGCTTAAAAATTTAAAAAAATTATGCATAAATTGCGTCTCAAAATGTATTATATGTAAAAGCAAATCATAATGATTTATTATAAAACATCATATTGATTTATTGGTATAATTGTATGACCGAATCATAATGATTTATTGTAAAACGTCATATTGATTTATTGGTATAATTGTATAACCGAATCATAATGATTTATTATAAAACGCCATATTGATTTATTGGTATAATTGTATAACCGAATCATGACGATTTATTATAAAACGTCATATTGATTTATTGATATAATTGTATAACCGAATCGTAATGATTTTGTATACAATGTTTACTCCATACAAGACTGATCAAACGAAATATAATATTCGGTTTAATTAACAATACCGAGTCCAGTTCGTAGGTGATTATTCTATACCGCAATTTAAATTAATTTAACGTAAATATTGCTGATAATTTCTGTGGCCTAATTTTTAGCATGTTTTTGGATACAATATAATTATAGATTGGGAGATTTTTTAAATATTCAAATTATAATAAATAAAAAAATATAATGAACCGAAATAATAAAAAAGTCATTGCTTGAGCTGCGCAGCCTACACATTTGTTAGCATTTCAAACTTCTTCACAATAAAACAGATTTTTTTATAATCAAATACACTCAATATTCAAATAAGCTTCGGAGAAAATATTAAATCGTGGGATATTCGCTTAACAGAGGTTAATGATACATTTTTATATGCATTTTCTTACATATTCGAGGCTTCATAAAAATATTTCCTTCACTTCCGGATCAAATAATTTGTATTTTCCGTCTCCGGAGCAAAAAAAGTAATAATTTTTAAACTTTTTTTAAATTACGCGTCGATGCCAAACTTAATCCTTTTTTGACACCGTTCCGTTCCTTGTAACACATATTTTCGTTTAAAATAAACAATTTTAACAAAACTGAAGACAGATGAATGGATTTTAATGAAACTACGATGTAGAAAACCTGAAAATTAAGAATCGGTACTAGTAACATATGAAAGGGTGATACGAACTTGGATATTGTTATTTATTTTAGTAATATAATAGCAGAACCCACAGCTGATGACAACAAATTAATTATTTAAACTTTTTTCCAACAGAGGGGACCTCAACGTCAACGACATAGAGGTCCGGGGCCTTAAGAGCTTTATCATCAACAACATCACATTCGGCTTCGTTGGTCTCAGTTTTAGCTTCGACTTCAGTCTGCCTAATATCACCTTCAATTGTAAGTACCCTCTCCCGCCAAAAACCAACATGTAATACAATAAAAGTCACCATTAGGAAGATGGTAAATATGGAAATACTAAAAAACAAACGATATATATATATATATATATATATATATATATATATAAATAAATATAATAAATAACAGGAACTGAATCTTGACCACGCAACTTATCCGCACAGTGTCCCCTGTGTTGAACATACCATGCAGAAAATAGTATATTGAAAGTTTCGAAACGCAATCTTTAAATTACTAAAATAGGAACTATACGTACGTATATATTTCATACACAAAATATTAACGTTCATAATATGATTTTGACGTCATTTATAACATGGTAATAACTATAAATTATTAACATAAAAAAATCATAGTTTTTCTAAAAAAGTTTTTAAATCCCATAAAAATTATAATTATAAAAAACAGAACAAGGTCTCTTTAGCAAATCATTGAATACAAAATAAATTTGTATCATAAAATAATCCCAAGTCCCAAGTACTTTTTCCGTGCAGAACACGACTATTTAATAAATCTGCATAAAATTTATCAACGACATCGTTCGCTTGTAATTAGGAAAACACATTTTTCGTTTTTTTTTCTCTCGTATATATTGCCTCTGGGTATATACTATTACCATGCTATATTTCATAAAAATCCATCTAGTAGATTTTGCGTGATACCAGCTCAAATTAACGTACAGACAAAAATTGTAAAAAAAATGTCTGGCTTCTATCATCAATCTATACGCAAAATCAGTCACTTTGTTGATAATATTTGCAATGTACAGAATTCACTCTTACAATTTTATTCTATGAATTGATAAAGCCAATTAAGATTATAGACCTTGTTCATGCGCTAGTCTTTTTAATATTTCTCTCTATTCCAAGTCTGAAAACATGATAACTATGGGCAAGAATATAATCTATGCTTCAAGATATGGTGCTGGTGCCAAATATTATAAATCCTTTGAACATCACGTCGGACCTACATGTCGATTCTAAAGGATTTACACTATAAATGTAAATTTGCAATTTTCCAACATCAGATGCTCCAACATACCTCTCATATGTCAGAAACGTCGACAGTTAGAAAAGCTCATGATGACCAAAGACCGTGAAATCGTACCTTTAACCAATGGTTTGATCGCATATGAGGAAAGTTGGATATGTCATTGAATGAGGCATTGCACCGATGGAAACAGTTAATTGAAACTATAAGAAAAGGTTGCAGTCTTCAGGAATAAGGAAACGATTAAAGAGAGTATGAAAATTTAAAGGCATTTAACGTTTCGGCCGGAAATCGGCAAATTTTGTGACATTTAAAAATCGCGTCAAATCACTTTGTCCTTCATAACTCGGTAGGTAAATACTGATGCGCCACACATTTTCTTTCCTCGTTCAATTAAAATCGTTTATTGTTAACAAACAATGAACTCAGAGCATTTAAATTATGAGTATGTAATACAATTTTTGTTACTTTGTTCTCTATTTACATGGTAGAGAGATAGCTGACACTTAAGATTTATTTGAGATTAAAAAAACGTTTAATTCTAAATAAAGATTTTTATGTTATTCTAGACGATCTATTAAATATAAAAGTAACGAAATTCCTCATCATAAAGCTTAGAAAACGTTAATTGGAAAAATTTCCTTAAATTTCGGACTGTCGCTATTTTGTTTGCTTTAAGTGAACCAATGCAAACTAATGTTGTAAAACAATTAAAGTACTTAAAATAATTGCACGTGATAAACCTAAAAACAAAATTAATAAAGAAAAAAGTTAATAGAGAAAAAACAATTGATTTTTTGAAGAAAACTTTTATTTAAATCTAACCTAACCTATCAGATGCCCCACATAAAATGTTTGTGAGCAAAACTTTATCTATACGTTTTTTTTTTAATTAGTACACCCTTAGCCTTTTTCGTCATTGTGAAGCCAATTTAACCATGACGTCATAAATAATCTACGAAAAGATATAGCAATATAACAGTCACCTGTTAATTATGTATTAGGAAACTATCCTATTTCAGGGGATATTTGATATGTCCGATCCCAGGAGCCAATCTTCTAGTTTAAAGTACTCCGATCTACTGGAATGAAATCGCTGAATAATTTACAATCACCGCACAGCATTAGGCAATGACACTGTAGTGGCACTAGAGATGAACTATTTACTGTATTCCATAATGAAATAATGCTCAACATTAAGAACCGTCCATATGAATGGTGAACAGCGCTCGTCTTTAGGAACCGTCCGCGCGAACAATAAACAGCTCGACTTTAGGAACCATCCATATTAAAAATAAACGGTGATCGACTTTAGAAACCATCCATATGAGCAATGAACAGTACTCGTCTTTAGAAACCTCCGCGGGAACAATGAACAGAGCTCGACTTTAGAAACCATCATATTAAAAATAAACGGTGATCGACTTTAGAAACTGTCCATATGAACGATGAACAGTGCTCGTCTTTAGGAACCGTCCGCTTGAATAATGAACAGAGCTCGACCTTAGGAACCATCTATATGAACAATGAATAGTGCTCTACTTAGGAACCGTCCATACTTTCTATATCTTTTCATTTTTTTTGTTATCAAAAGATCATATTCACTTCAAAAGATCACAATTTATCGCAATACAATTTGTTAATATTCTGGGGCATGCTGTTTGCTATAAACTTTATTGTTTTGTAACAACTGATTGCAGCTAATTCATTATGTTTTTCAGCTCGCTACTCCCTACAATCCCGCGTCGGAGGTATAATACCATACAATCCTAACGGAAACGCCAGGTAAGTTTCAGTAGCCACCACAAAATTCTTCATTTTCTTTAATTGAAACCGATTAAGTATAGTTCTCTAAGGTAATAATTAATTATTGAAATACAACAAGGCTGATAAAATATGCCATCACCAGATTCCACCACGGCAGAAAGCAAATTGTCTTTTCTGACAAAGTTTACATATCTGAATGAACTCTACCATTTAATTTGTTGTGTCAGGGCTAAAGTGGTTTTTTATTCCACTGCGTTTAAGCAAAGGGAAGGCTATTTTTTTACGCAATCTTTGCTTTATAACCTCTTAAAAGATTCGTTTCGATCCCTATTGAAGTAGGATATGCAACTGATCGAGAAGAAAATATCTAAGTACCTGGTTGATCAGTAAGAGGCACTATAGGTAATACGAGTTTAAAAGAACCTACGTCCTATTACAACGGATCGCTGTGACTTACTTAATATGAAGCACATTACCGATGGTGCTGGTATATTATTCTGTGATACAGATGTCTAATTTTATGGATTAGCTCCATCTTCGCATATATCTAAGTAACAAATAGGGTCTGAATTTACTTCACCTTTCTAGTTCGCTTGTTACGCAGACGGATTTTCAGGATTCCATAATGAAATAATAATCTATATATTAATACGTGAACAGCAAAAATTGTGGTACATTTTTACAGAGTTTATTATGAAAGGAGGAGATATAAAGACACTGATTTAGATTATCGGGATTTTAAAGAGTCTGTGTCATATACCGGCACAAAAAAGCACCTGTGACATTGAGGCAGTTTAAATAAAGTGAAAATACACACATGATTTTCCCATATAAAACCTTTAACCAACTAAATGAAAGCGTTTTGAGCACGCTCATAGCTGTATTAGCTTAAATCTGAATATTACAATAAAGTTGTGCAAACAAACAAATAGCGTTGTTGCCATTTCTTTCTTTACTTTTATTTATTTGTTATATTTTTCCTACCGTTTAATAGTTTAATTATTTACTGTTAAGGAAATTTTATCTTTACTAAATTGTTGTGATTAATTCCCTCGTGCTACCTTTTTGCGCTTTCCCACTCTTTTTCTTATAGCATCAAGGTAAGAATTAAGAATTTGCATAGACAATTAAATGAAACTACGTGATGTAGTATTATTTCTACTTTCTTTAATTTCTTTACCACGACCTAGGTTTCGTTGTATTACAACATCTTCAGATGGGATTCGATTCACGATTCATCTTTGCTAATATCCCACCTGACGATGTTGTAATGCAACGAAACCTAGGTCGTGGTAAAGAAATTAAAGAAAGTAGATATAATACTACATCACGTAGTTTCATTTAATTGTGAATAATGAATTTCTACAAAATTAACGCCAAATATGTTCAAAATTTGCATAGAAATAAATTCCAATTAATTATGTGAAAAAAAAGTTGAATTTCGTTACATTATAGACATGATTGGTCGAATTTCGACCACAGGCGGTACTTAGCATTTTATTATTTAATCATGTCCATCCACCATCCCGTCTGTCACAGGTTCAGAGTTTCTACAATTTTATTTCCACTTAGGTGCCAAGTTAAATGTAGAGAAATTTTTAAAAAAAATCTGTAATTTATATGTAAATTTGGGACGAAAAAGATTTTACCCATAACCTTGAATAGAATGTCACTGGATCAATCTTACAAAATAAAATTTTTAGTTTAATTTAGTATTTTTAATTTTTCAACCCATGTGCGTAATGCTAAGCTTCAAATTAATATAAAATGTGTCTGCACTTTCTAATTTATTAACCGTGTGTTTGAAAAATCTGAAAATGTTCTAAATTAATTCGGTTAACTTGCGTCGACCATTTCAGGAGACATAGATACAACTATGGGATCCCAGTTTATGCAAGTTTCGATATGCGCTCGGCAATTTTTTTCAATTTATTTAATTTATATTGATTTTAACGAATACTCTTAAATAGTTTTTTAAAAAAATGATATAAATTAACTAAAAGTGATAAATGTTTCTTTTATAAGCAATCTAAGTACACTCTAAAATACAGTTTTATAATTTTCCACTAGATGACATTGCTTATTTTATTTTAAATATTTTTTTTTAAATAATAACGTATTTATAACACATTAGTAATTGCAACATCATTACTATCTACCAGACTCTAGAACACACCAGAGAGAGAAATTTGAACAACTAAAGATGTGTAACATTGCACAGTTTTTCCCGAGCGGAGAACCGGTGGAATTTTAAACTTTAAGAAAATTGAATATATTTGGCGTTAATTTCGTAGAAATTCATTATTCACAATTAAATGAAACTACGTGATGTAGTATTATTTCTACTTTCTTTAAGTTCTTTACCACGACCTAGGTTTCGTTGTATTACAACATCTTCAGGTGAGATATTAGCAAAGATTCTTGCTAATATCCATCAAGATCTTTGCTAATATCCCACCTGAAGATCTTGATGATGTATGATACAACGAAACCTAGGTCGTGGTAAAGAAATTAAAGAAAGTAGAAATAATACTAAATCACGTAGTGTCATTTAATTGTGTTTAAGAAAATTGTTACGTTATAATGAGAACAACACATATTTCACCAGGATTAACATCGATAACCTGAACATCGCCGGGCACGCCAACCTGGGCAATCGCGTCGAAGACGGTAACCTCAAATTGTCCGCCTTCAAGATCCTGTTCGACTTAAGCAAAATCAACGTAAGTCTGTAACATAGATATCATTAGCCATAATTCTTTACAGCAATTGTCACAAGAATATGTTATGCGTATCGGAGTGTTAGGCATATTTGATATCCTTTCCCCCAATAACATCCTGAAAGATGCACCGTTACGATTCCCTAAATGATGCACCAGCTTCCCTGAATGATGCGCCATTACGATTCAATAAATCCAAAGACAACAAAAGACTGTATTAATAACAATTTCCATCAATTCGCAGTTCGACATCGAGGGAATGATCGGCAATGGATTCATTAACAAAACCTTTAACTGGGTCCTGAACCGACTCTCCACAAGATTCATTCAACGACAGCGTGAAAGGATATCTGCCTTCGTCAGTCTCCAGCTCAACAGCGTCATCGACAACATCCTCAAAAATTTCTCCCTCGCTGACTTGCTGTTTCCTTGATTTCTGAAACTCGCACTAAAGATGAATTATAATAAACAGCAAAAGCTGTACCATACATTATACACGTTATACTAATGAGGCTGGTGAAGGGTGGGATAATCATTATGAAGTAGAACTGGTAACCAGCGACAAACCTCTGCCCATTGGCTTTCTTTGGAAATGTTTTCTCAATGTGCTCCTTGTACTGTTTCCAATTGTTTATTCAATGATTTCTAAGTCCATCCTCAAATAATCTCACCCTCTTCTTTTGATCTACAGAAAAACCTTAACAACTTTCATGGACTTTTTTAACAAACCACTAGTACTTCCTTTAATTCAAAATTGCATATTTTTCTTCGAATACCATTATCTAATATTCCGCTCTAATACTTTCTATACAGACAATAGTTTAAAACATCACGAGAACCAAAACACTTTATGGGTTTTCCTGCTATTTCTCTATTGCTCTCCTAGAAAATGACCAAATTTTAAATCAATCGCTCAATAAAGTATAAATTTCACCATGATTAGCCAGTTCTTACAAAGTAACTGTTGCATTCAAGGGCTGAAGAAATTTAATAAAAGATGCAACTTTCCCTGCACATCCATTTTTTGCAGTATTTTTTTCGATTTTACAAAACATTAAGAGTTAATTTATTAAAGGATTATTAATATTTACTCTCCATTCCAATTGAACCTTACGATTAATATTTACATCGTAAAGTTGATAAGGGCCTTAATATAAATTAAATGAAACTACGTGATGTAGTATTATTTCTACTTTCTTTTATTTCTTTACAACGACCTAAGTTTCGTTGTGTTACAACATCTTCAGGTGGGCTATTAGCAAAGATCTTTGCTAATAGCTCACCTGAAGATTTTGCTAACAGCCCACCTGAAGATCTTTGCTAATAGCCAACCTGAAGCAAAAATAATTGCTAACCTGAAGATGTTGTAATACAACAAAACCTAGGTTGTGGTAAAGAAATTAAATAAAGCAGAAATAATACTACATCACGTAGTTTCATTTAATTGTGAACTATGAATTTCTACAATATATTAATATAATAATATATTCAATATATAAATTAAACTTAAAATCATTCAAGCCCATAACGTATGTGATTAATGTAATTTCCATACATTTTCATACTTATACTTGACATTGCGCTCCAAAATCACGTGACTAGTGTTATGATAAAATGCATAGTTAAGATGAAGCTTAAAATAATTTATTTGAAATTCATCAGTACAGTAGTTTGATGATACAAACTTAAATAGTGAAACACAATATTACCTTGGCTTGTTTAGTCATATTGAAAGTATTCTATTCACAAAAACCATCACGGCTGAACGCTACAGAATCTGTGATATAATTATTGTATTTTTAGCTAAATCGAGTGAGTTTTCAATAAATGTTTATTTAAATTACAATGTAACGTGTAATAATTAAAAAATAAAAATATGTGATAAATAAATCTCTTAAGCCTATATTGAAATTTGAATTTCATTTCGACTTTTCATTTTTTTTATGTTCCAGGAAATGGGGTGAATATTTTTTATTAAACTGTTTATGAGAATTCGAGACATCTGTACACCCTCCTTATTTAAGGGTTCATAACTTCATATGTAATTAATAAATTAAAATATTATTATTTATGGTAAAACAGTATAATAAAACAGTCTGTTTGTGAGAAACATACATGTTTTTTGTTATACTTCTTCTTATATTTGTTATACGTCTTCTATGGTTTTTTGTCATCTAGCTCATCTCAGCTTTCTCCGGACAAAAAAGGACCACGAGTACCTTTTATTTTATTCGCTTTCCGTTGTTTAATTAATTAGGTACTAACGTCCACTGGCGATTCTGTCTGCTCGGAATTCAAAGTATGGCCGAAAATCAACAAACGGAAATGTTTCCTAGAGTTTTCCGATAGAAACACTAAAAGTTGAAGTAAAAAAAATACAAAAAAAAAAAATAAAAATACAATTGGATATGGTAAGTGTGTATGTTCTTCTATAAATAACTTCCTCATCTTACTATCGTGGCACAGATGAGGTAATAGCACCTACAGCTGGAAGAAATAGGCTGTTCTGGAATTAACCCCTATATTCCTTAAAGACTGACCTTAAGATTATTTATTCCTGAAAGACTGACCTGAACCAAAGGAATAATTTTAAGACACTTGAACCTGAATGGCAAGTTCAAAGGAATTAAAAGTATTCCCCGAATAAATATGTACATCCTCTCCACCAACCACGAAATGGTAGAATCGAGTGATAAACTCACCAGCAGATTGGTGGGTTTAAGTTCCGAATGAGAATAATTGAAGTGAGCGACTTCCGGTTGTAATTCGCGTGCAAGCACCACATGCACCACATGCATTCAGGGGACTTAACAATTCTGTGGGATAATTTGTAGCATCTTGTTAATTCGGCGCCATCTATTAGCAGTTTCAAATATTATACGTTCACGTGTATTATCTCATTTTGTAACCGAAATATGCTAGCTTATTAGGTAGTGTAAAATCGGTTCAATAAACTTTACGTTCAAAGTATTTTCCTTTACTTAGCATAAGAACTCATGCAGATATTAAGCAATATCTCTGATTGTACTTTTCATTTGCAATTTTTAAAATAGGATCAATATTTGAACGATAAAGTGGCCAACATTTCTCACAATGGGATTGCCCGCTGAGTTCCACATTAAACCCACTGTAACCCTCGGCGTAATTTAACACCACAAAAGCTGCTAATCGAGCTGACTCAGAACATATGAGCGGACTCTTAATGTCGAACGTGTAATTACGATAAATTATTCGATCAAACGATAAATTACTTTATTAGTTTCATTAAAAATATAGTTACCATTCGTTAAAAACTGGGCCCAATCACTAAATCAACAGACAGAACTTTGATCAAAATGGCATTCGCCAATGTTTTCAATCTAAATTTACAAAAAAATTTTGGTCTCTGATCTAAAAAAAAATAAATGGTCTATTTTTTAACAGCATATAGAACAACATACCCTCCAACCCTCCCCCCACAACTGATGATTCAGCAATTCAGTTCTTTGCTTTTATCTCCGGAAATACTTTTCCAGAGGTAAAGGCAAAGAACATTAAGAATACCCTATAATTTGTCCAATTCCAATCCAATTATTTCTTTTTTAGTTTTTGTAGGATATGGGTTTTAATTTCCGGTGTCGTAAGTCAAGAGTGGAATGGTTTTTCCAGCTCAGAAATTAGAATAACAAGGATATTGCACGTCATTCTGAAGCTTAATATTTCACAAACAAAGTTTAAAAAGGCAAAATCGTGAATGAAACCCTATTTTATTTTAAAAGCAATGATACCAAAACCTTGCATAATTCCCTTTAAATAGTTCTAACATTTTTAAACCACAAAGTGTGACAGGTACGAATGGATAGACAAACAAACGGACTTAATGAAACAATAAGAGTTCCGCAAGTGTTTTCTATTCAGCTAAAAAGGTCCAGCGTACATTTTTCTATAACATATATCTTACAATAAACGTTTGACCTTGCTGATTACCATAAACAGCAGTAATTTTTTTCTTTGTAGTTCTTGCTGTTGATTGCTCATTATTACCTAATACAGTCGCTTTTCCTAACTGGAAAATCGACTTTTACAATAATTACCTTAGAAATAATGGTATTAGTCGCGAAAATTTATCGAAAAGTTTTAACCGTTGTCGATCTTAATAAAAAAGGAAAATCGCAATCAACAGCAGTAACGTTTTTCTTCGTAGTCTTTACTCTTGATTGCTCATTATTGTCTGATACAGTCGCTTTTCCTAACTGAAAAATCAAGTTTTCAATAATTACCTTATAAATAATGGTATTACCCATGACGATTCATCGAAACGTTTTGACCTTCATCGATTTTGATAAAAAAGGAAAATACCCACAAACAACAGTAATGTTTTTCTACGTAGTTCACGCTCCTGATTGTTCGTTATTGACTGATACGGTCGCTTTTCCTAAATGAAAAATCGACTTTTCAATAATTACCTTAAAAATAATTTTATTATTCGTGATGATTTCTCAAAACTTAATATATCGAGAAATCATTTGATATATTCCAAATATCGAAATTGCATAGCGATCAGCGCATTAGGCCTCTGACACAATGCGATGTCATTAGATATAATTACTGCCAACGCCAGACTACCAAATAGCAAGTCAATAAAAATGTCGAACCGAAACTGCGTTCATACCAAGGTTATGATATTTATCGTTTTTTTTTTATTTTTTTATATAATTTACGAATATTATATAAAGGAGGTTCGTTTTTTCACTTATAGCCATAGAGAAGCTAATCTTCAAAACCACTGGGCTGATATTTACAAAATTTTCAATGAAAATTTTTCCTTTGCGAAATGATTTCCCTTTATGTTACTTATAACCTACGTATTAGTAAGCTATATCGCAGGAGCTGAATAATAATGATTGAAAGAATTACTTAACTAAAAATCTTGTTAAGTACGATTACACCTTTAGACGCACGTAAAGGTTTAAGCGTACTTATCCGTATCGTGACTATATAATACTTCCAAAAAATTTCTTACAAATATTAATATAATTTTCCACTATATGAGTGCATAATTCAATTACCTAATATGTCTTTCATGGACATAATATGATAAATATACATTTTAAAATACAAAGTTATTATTACAGTTGATTTAAATCACTTCTATAGAGTTTCTTTGAACTATTTATGGACCCGACTACATGTCATTAGTTGATTGACAATTACCCGTGCAATAATAAAACCTGCACAAATGTGATAAGTAACCTTTTAATTTCGTTATATATATATATATATATACATATATATATATATATATATACATATAGGATCGGTCAGAACAAATTGACGTCGTATTCCGTTACGGGGTATGGTTGCATGATGTGGTAAACCCATCCGTTGACGTACCCAATAAAAAAATATTGTTAAATATTCAGAAGCTAAGAAAATACAAGCGACTAAATTCGGATATTGGTGCCGTTTTATTAGAATTATATTTAGAATTATTCGGATACTGGTGCCGCTGAAAATTTTAATTCAATGTAGGTCACATCACAGTATTCCACCATTTTGAAGTTTCTTAAAAGTTGAAGTTTTTTTTCCAAATAGTAAAAACGGATTCGAGATGAAACTAAAAAAAAGTTTTAAGCCCATCTATCAAAAATAAGAAAAAATTAAGATAATTTTGCATTGAAGTATTTAATATATAATAAAATTTGAGAGGTATAGATAACCGAGCTATTCCTGTCCGGCCTGTAAAAGATGCACTGGGCAATCTATATATTTATATATTTAGTAGAATAGTAATATATATATATATATATATATATATATATATATATATATATATATGTATATATGTATATGTATACTTTAGTAAAAACACGGCAAAACTATCATAAAAAATAAATAAATAAGAAACTAGACCAAATATGAAAAATTATTATTAATTACAAATATAGATATGGAATGATTGAAAATTGGGAAAGTGGAAGGAAATGGAATTAGGGAAGGATCCATTTTTCGTTTTTCTTGCTATTTCTGTACGAGCAAACAACAAAGTTTAAAAAAATATATTCAAATTTTTGTAAACATTAACTTAAGAAACATTTTTATATTTCTAATTTTAAAAGTTTACATTTAGTACGAGGTATACGATGAGGTTGCAATAAAAAGAGTTGGCAACATATTTGACCTTCAACTCCAAAGTTACCCTAAAAATTGGAAAATTTTGTAGTTACCTAAGTATTTCCCCACCATAACTACTTCAAAATTCAGCTTTCCACGTCCCATCAGAAAAAAAATGGATTGTTGTAAAATACATCGAATTGTTTTCAGTCCAGAATCTGAACATTAAAAACACTTTCTGTCAGCATATTGAAACCTTAAAAAGTTCTAATCAGGGTTCAAACGATTGGACTGATCATCAAGATTATCGGTATAACTATCAAATTGATCTTATTTTCATTGAATTTTCTTCCAAAAGGAAAAAAGATTTTCAGTACTTATACCTTGCAAAGTAAGATTTTTTTTATAAAATATGAATTTATTAATAGAATATTTAAATTTTAATACACCTTTTGGTTTGTGTAACCTAATTTTTAGATGATAATATTAGCAAATAATACGCAGTATCTTTCTTTAAATATCACAATCAGCAACCATTAGCAAACAATTATTATTCTAAACGTTATATAAATAGGTTGATGTGTTCGATGTGACAGCGCCGGATGTGAGTGGTTTTAAAAACATTACGTTCAAACTTACGTCAGAAGTGGAGATTTATATCAGTTTTTTCCATGTACGATTTGTTCATAAATATTTAGTAACGAACTGCATATGGAGATTAATGCCATAGAAAACCAGCGCCAGTAATGTAAACGTGAGTTGTCTGATTTACGTTATTTATTTAAACAAAACTTTTAAAAGTCCTTCTCTGTAGTGAGGTATAATTTGAAAATGTATTTAATTTTTATAAAAAACAAACAAGAAAAATCGACCTCAAAAAGCAACTTTCAAAAAGAAATTAAATATAACAATAGTTATTTACCCTAAATTTACACCACTCTATTTAAAAAGAGAATACTTGTAAACAAACCAATTTGACAGTTCAGGTGTTGTAAACTTTTACTTATATTCACGCTAGTAATTTAAGATGGATTTACTTGGTATTTGTGATAAAAATATAATTTGTTATTGTATACACATTAAGTAAAACTTAAATGATACCAACAAATTTCCTCTCATGCTTTTTCCAGTCTTGAAACTGACAGACTGTCATAAAACTGGCGTTTTTAAATACATCTTGGGTATATTTTGTTCTATGTTATTATTTACTATCTGTGTCAACGCGACTTCATTCGCGTGGAATGCGGTATAAGTTATTGGTAATTGTTGTGTCTTTTTTTATTTTTTTTTCTCTCGGAACTCTATATGCATAAAGTTTACTAAAAACGCTAATAGATGGTGTGGGCGGTACCAATATCGTAATATTCAGCAAGTCAGAATGGTTTTTTATATCTGTAATATTCATAGAAAAAAAAACACTGTATTTTGTATATTACTTAAGGGCATGAACTATTAACACACCAAGTTCTAATAAATTCTGTTTCATAAAAACCCGCGCTGTAGATTTCACGTGATTAAAGAACAAACTAACGTATAGACAAACAGACAGACAAACAAAAATTCTAAATATAGGTTTTCTGACATCCAATATCATTCTACATGCTAAATCAGTCATTAAAATATTTTCCATGTACAGAATACACTCCTTTCGATTTTATTATATGTATAGATTTCATAGTATATTAAGTCTCTGGTATGGATACACATCTATCAGCGTGCTTTTCTCCTTCGAGATGAAAATCTTTTCCTTAGATCGTTTTTTTTTCTTTAAAAATGTAAGCGCTGTCCATTGGTCTGAGACAGTAGATATTGTTATAAGCGATAAAAAGAACTTAAAAAACAATATATGCATTTATATAATATATCGAACTTAAAACCATAAACACACGATAATATCATAAACTTAACATATATACTTTATATATATATATATATATATATATATATATATATATACTTAACATACATAACGATTCAGTGAGCAATATTTGAAAATAGAATAGCAAAAGTCGAGTGTTCCATTACGAATGGTTGATTGTTAGTTTTGATTCTTTCCGCAACAGGCAAATCGACAGACATCTATTTGATATATGACATATCTGTCCAGCGGACTCGTATTGATTGTCGTCAAACAAAAACTAATAATTTTGTTATACCAAACATGCATACCCGAATGGGGAACAAAAACTAATAGTATAATATACAGTTAAAAAAATATCGTTTTCTCTTCACAATCCCGGCCGGAGAAAGCTTTAATCCATATTAAAAATAAATAAATAAAACACATTTATATCTCGCTTGCGTTTCAAGCTCATGGTAGTAGACCGCGCCAACTCACTCCACATGACAGGTGCCTTATTCCTCGAGACAGTGAATGATTTAATTTACCTGGACGCTAGCATCAGCAACATGGACTCTTGCGAAAAGGAAATCAGGAGGCTCATCGGTATGACCAAAAATGCGATGTCCCAACTAAACAGAAATTGGAAAGATCGGAATATATCACGGAAGACTAAAATTTTACTTGTGAGCTCTTTGGTGTTCTCTGTCTTTAGTTATGGCTAGGAAACATGGACGATAAAAAAGGCCGAACATGACCGCACTGACGTTTCGAGTGATGGTGCTGGTGGAAGATGCTTCAGATTCCATGGACTACATTCTTTTCAAACAAGTCCATTTTTCGCGAGCTTAACATCAAGACCAGGCTTTCCACTATCTGCTTGCGAAGGATCGTGGAATTCTTTCGACACATCGCATGAAAGGAAGGATATAACCTAGAACAGCTGATGATTACCAGCAAGGTGGATAGCAAACGACTAAGGGGGCGGAGCCCAGCTAGATGGGTTGACCATTTGGTCTGTCTGTCTACGGCGTGGAGTACCTCATGCAAGTTTGTGCCCAACATCGAACTTATTTAAGTTCGATGTTGGGCACAAACTTGCATAAGGTACTCCACGCCGCTAAGGACCGGAACAGATGGAGAGATATCGTGCGTGGAAAATTGACTTCGAGTAGAGGAGTTCATGACCCTCAGGAATGAGGAGCACGAAACGAGGAGGAGGATATCTCGCTATAACGCTCGAACCGTGCACTCGTATTATGGCCGGATTACCTTTGCTTACGTCATCACCATTTAGTCAATTATAGATATCCACCAGGAATTGGCGAAAAACATTTATTTAAATTTTTTTGCCAATAACCGTAAATCGATATATTTATCTGATAAATTGACGATTTTCCAAAAATCTGACAATGTTAAATTAATATTATTAATTAAGTCTCGAGGTGTGTTGACCATAAAATAATGGCTTTAATAATTCTTCCCTTACTATATATATATATATATATATATATATATATATATATATATATATATATATATTTAAACGTTTTTTTCAGATTTTACAAGTAGTGTAAAACTTAGTATAACTATGTCAATTTTACATAAATATTAAATCAAAATTTATCGAACATTTTGAAATGAGGTAAACATCACATTTACCACAGCCATTGAAATATATAAATTACGTTTTAAACTGCTTTTATTAGGCTGCAAACGTAGAGATAAATTATTTTTTTTGAGAATAATGTTGCAATTATTATATTATTTTCCGCTTAGTATACTATGGTGCTTGTAATGTGTTTTTATGGTAAAACCAATTAAAATGCGGCATCATATTGCATATAAAAGAATTACATTTTACGCCTATTATATATATATATATATATTCATATATATATATATATATATATAAACCCCAAAATGGCTGCCATTAGACTCCCGGCCACCTCTCGGTATTTGGAGTAATCAGTACAATTGATATCATAATAATGTTGGATTATGATGGATAAACGTGATGGATTATTAATATTATCGTCTATTGAATATATTCGGCGTTGATTTTGTAGAAATTCATTATTGTTAATTAAATGAAATTACTTGATGCAGTATTATTTCTATTTTCTTTAACTTCTTTACCGCGACCTAGGTTTCGTTGTATTACTATCACATCTTCAGATGGGTTATTAGCAAAGTTCTTTGCTAATAGCCCACCTGAAGATGTTGTAATACAACGAAACCTAGGTCGTGGTAAAGAATTTAAAGAAAGTAGAAATAATACTATATCACGTAATTTCATTTAATTAACGATATTATCGCCGTCTGTTTAATTTAAAACTTGCACTACACTACTTGCGAAGTTAATCGAAGTTAGGCTAAGATAATAGTGTAGAAAGGTACTTCGATTCGCTTTGTGCTACCTCGACTTGCCTCGGGCGACTTCCGATTGCTGTCGGTTTTTTGCGCCCGAGTCAAAGGACTTTGCGAAGTTGCGTACGGGAGACTCAAGGCGACTGAGCTCTTTGCTAGGTTACACGAGTGTGTAGTCACGTACTTCATCAACTTCGACGATCACTTCATCGAGGTAACTATGCGAGTAGTGTAGAGGGCGTTTAACGTTTTGACCAAATCCAAGTTGTAATGTCATATTCACACACTCGCCGACGCAAGCTGTACACGATTGTACTAACAGCATGTTCATGCTCGAGCAGTTTTGTCTCGAGTGCTCGTCCGATATAGGTTTTTTGACGAGAGATTATCGTTGTGAAACGAAGTTAAAGATACTATTTGTCGTTATAATAAGAGATAACACTAGTAATCGCACACACCAAAAAATATTTATTTCTCGAAACTATCTGTCACACAATAATGTGTAGTTTGTCACTATGGGTATTAAGTACCCACAGAACATGGAAAAACCTATGCCGTTATTCGTATATCGGGGCAGAAACCAGTATTATCAATAAATATTTATGATTGTCTCCGAGCAAGGTTTAGATTAGAGTAGTTATTATTCGATATAGCAAATGTGAAAAGGGATATGCAAAATATAACAAATTCAAAAAATTAAATTTATCAAACAAATTATTTTAATTAAAAATATTTATTATTTGCAATATTTAAAAGTAATAAAATAAAATTTATATATTGCTTAAATAATCAATTTTTCTAATTTTAAACCACACATTAAAAAAAACAATACAAATGCATTGCAAAACAAAATCAACAAGTCTTATATACATTGCATATTTATACAATTAATTATGAACCTTTCCACAGTAATATGTTTCTTAAATAAGCCACCAACATGACGATAAGACATGAATATAACGATAAAAATTATACCAACATTCGACGATAAAAACATTTAAAACATGTCTCCACTGAAACGATAATATCGACGTTGCCGAGTTAACGTCTCAAATAAATAGTTCGGCAAATAAAAAGTTCCGCAAATAAACAATTCCACAAATAAATAGTTCCGCAAATAAGTAGTTGCGCAAATTAATAGTTCCGCCAATAAATAGTCCCGTAAATAAATAATTCCACAAATAAATAGTTCCGCAAATAAGTAGTTCCGCAAATTAATAGTTCCGCCAATAAATAGTCCCGTAAATAAATAATTGCGCAAATAAGTAACTCGACAAACAAATAGTTCCGCAAATAAATAGTTCTGCAAATAAAAAGTTCCGCAAATAAATATTTCCGTTAATATAAAGTTTCGCAAATAACGTTACCATAAAGAGTCTACTAATAAAAATTTACGATTGTCTAGGAACAATCTATAGATTAGTGTAATTAGTAGAGGCGAATCGTCGTGTCACTGACTGATTTTATCGCCCAGTCACTGACTGTGATTTTATTCCGCAGACTGTGATTTTGTCACCAGGTCACTAGCAGTGATTTTGTTGCCGTAACTTTTGTGTCGCTTGTCACTGTGACAATGAACAAAACAAGTGGTGAATTTTCACCGCAATGATAATTTATAAGTTCGGCGAGTGCGCTACAATTACAGGTCACATACTGTATGGTGCCGCGTGTTGATATTTCTACCAACAAGCGTCCTCGTATTTCATACAAACAGCATAGCGTTAGCGCAAGCGACCCTTAATTTTCTTTCCAAGTGGACTAGGCAAGAGTCGGATTATGGGTTTCAAGTGATTTTACCCACTTTATCATTGTTTTAAAGCATTGACGCTCAATATAGCTACACGATGTGTATACAAGCAACGATAAATACCATTAAAAGTACTACATGGTTAGAGATGTGTCAATCACGAATGAATGAATTGGTAGGACCCTATCTTTTAAGCTTAAAGAAAATAACGTCACAATATTTGTTTAATTTTCTATACGCCAAATATAACATAAGTATATAATGCATTCAAATCTAGACACATTGTCGCTATCTCACTCTAAAGCCTTATAAAATTAATGAATAGCATATATGCTCTAGGCTTTTTGAGCGCCGAATTCGATTATTTAATTTTGAAACGCCTGCTAATTTGGCAAAAAAATAGAACGAAAATAGAATTCAAAAAATTAAGTTGGTTTTTCAATTGTTTTTGTTTTCGCCAGTATGGCCTCTTTGCTACTGGCACTGATGTCCACGACGGTGACGTCAGTTCAGACCTCGCTCGCTGTGGAACCAGACGCAATGGTGCCTATTGGTGGGTATTTAGTAAAAGTATCCAGTTACTTATATTTGTTTTTATTTTCTAAAGAATAAAATGGTGTGATGTGGCAATGATGGTCAACAAAATATTTGCATGCTTTGCTAAATATATACAATAAACCGTCATCGATTACTGAAAGGACATACATTTTCCGATTCGATTATTTAATTACATAATATGGGATTATCACAAGCCCATACCCACTTGGAAATCATCACTTGCCCTAGAAACGTGAAATTTACGGGATGTTTTCTAATATATCTTGGACACTTGGGAAGGTTGTTATAGGTTTTCCATAGATTTATTAGGTCGACAACTATTAAATATGCCATGTGATAGCCAGCAGATTACTTTGACTCTTTCTCCAAAGCATTTTTCTACAAACCACAGCTTCGCAACTTAATTAATTACAGAGTTATAGGGAGAAATTAAAGATGCAACGCCACCTAAAATTATTAAGGGAAATCAAATATTAAGTCTTTATTCTAATGACTTTATAATACTAATAACAAGAAAATATATTTCACTCTAAATTAACGATTAAAGGAAGTGATTCTGCTGCAACTTTATATTGTGTTTATAGCGTTTCAAAGCATCCTGACGATCCTTGGTTCTATTGCGACATTGCTTTGTTTTTCATTTTCAATTTTAAACAATGATTTTCCCGAAGGAATAAAATTTCTCAAAATGAAAGTAGCATATGTCATTTCTTGCCCTGCAAATTATCTCTGTAAAAAAATTAATTGCTCCGTTGCGGCACATGAATACGTGTTGGCGTTTATGAGCCGCAACGGAGCAACATAAACACTAAAAAGCAAAATGAAACTCTGTTTTTCTTTACTGGCAATTGTCTATGCAGAATTATATGGGGATTTTATTAGAGGTTTACGTCACTTTAATAACAATATATTATGGATTACATGTGGCGTTAATTTAATAGAAATTCATTATTCACACGTAAATGAAACTACGTGATGTAGTATTATTTCTATTTTATTTAACTTCCTTACCACGACCTAGGTTTCGTTGTATTTCAACATCTTCAGGTGGGATATTAGCAAAGATTAACTCTTAGGAACTTCCAACAGCATTTATATATCACACAAAACAATAGTGGAAGCCGGGTTTTCCCACTGCTTACGTTAGTGATTGTATAGTTTATTGTAGGGGAGCGGTGTAGTTTTAATATATTCAGAAAGTTATACAATATGCAAGTATTTTAGTGAGGGTAATAAATTAAATTGATGTTATTACAATGAAAATGTTCCGGTGTATGTAATAAAATTAAGTGGATATTATTCTCAGTAATATATTTATACAATAGCAAAGGTATCTGATGGTTAGAAAAAGATTATAGCACTAGTTATAATTATACATATTTTATTATTTTTTTTTATTTCTTACTTTTTTTCAATACATTTTTCAATAACCGGGCTGAAATCATTTGAAGTATACTGCAGTATCAATGTTGTCTAACTATATTATGTTTAGAAGTTATTAAGTATGGGTGATGATATTGTATTTAGTTGTCCTATTAATTTTTCTGAATGTAGACTATTGAAATCACCTTGTACGAATTTAAAACAATTTATGAACTTACATATAGTATATACCGTTTTATCCCCTTACTATTTACTTGAAAATCAAAGTTTAGATGGCCAAAAAAATTTTACTTCTGTCACGTGTACTGAGCTGCACGTTCAATTTTTGTTCATTCCTTACTCGGCGAATTCCAGTTACTAACTAAACAGAAGATAGAACGCGGCGCTCTTTATATACCGCACCAGAGATGTCCGAGAAGTTTCTATAACATTCAAGAATTTGCTGGAAAATATTACGGAATTATTTGTTGCCAATCTAATATTATAATAATTCCATCCATCTTAACATTGAACAGGTTTTTCAAAAAGAGTAAAAATGACAAATTTTAGTTTTTTCCCGTACATAATTTGAAGAATTATAAACCTAATATGGAAATTGTAAATGAAAAATATTTGTATTCAGTTATGTAATTTGCGAGCAGAAACTAATCTCATACATAAGAACGTTTAGGTATTACACCAGAGTGGTAATCAGGGTAATGCATTGTATATTAAGAGTCTTTTAGAGGACATTATTATATAGAGACCTATTGTACAAACAGATGATTATGAGATGAATGAGGGTCTTTGGCTGAATTATGGGATATGGCTGATTAAATGTTGATGCTTGGATATTCACCTCAGTTATTTGTACTATTATACTAATATAATATTATATACTATAGTTTATTAATACTACATACCAAAAGAAGCCTACAATCTATACTATTATGTAATCCTTCACAATAAAGGATCACGACAGCAATAATAACCTACAACATATAATTTCAACATTCTCTTGCTTCCTTCACTTGCGACGATGAACCTCAAAATACCATCGTTTACTTTTGATGCCATATTCCCTTTCAACACAAATAATAAATTTAGAGTTCATTTCTTATCCTGTAGCTAAAAGTTAACTATATAATCCTGTACGGTAAGTGATCACGACAGCAATAATAACCTACAACATAGATTTTCAACATTTGCTTGCTTTCTTCACTTGCGACGATGAACCTCAAAATGCCATCGTTTACTTTTGATGCCATATTCCCTTTCAACACAAATAATAAGTTTAGAGTTCATTTCTTATCCTGTAGCTAAAAGTGAATTATATAATCCTCTACGGTAAGTGATCACGACAGCAATAATAGTCTACAACATAGAATTTCAACATTCTCTTGCTTTATTCACTTGCGACAATGAACCTCAAAATGATATCATTTTCTGTTGATGCCATATTCTCTTTCAACCCAAATAGTAATCTTAGACTTCATTTCTTACCCTATTGCTATAAGTTTATTACATAATCGTCCACGGTAAAGGATCACGACTGCAATAATAATCTACAACATAGAATTTCGACATTCTCTTGCTTTCTTCGCTTCTGACAATGAACCCCAATGTACCATCACTTATATTGTTGATACCATATTCTCTTTCAACCCAAATAATAATCTTATACTTAATTTTTTTATCCTGCAACCTAAAATACAGTCAATTGTAAGTAGTGTATGGCTGTAATTCAAATAAAGGGATGAGAATATGGAAGATTATATCATTGGAGAGATTATATTATTTATTTAACTATGCATTATGAGTTAGTATTTTTGAGTAACGCATCTCAAAGCATCGACCATCAGCTATGTGCTGGTGTTCACAGAGCTGACATAGCACTGAACTTTAATATTTTAAAAGTTTTAGAATAATAATAGCCATTTCCACGTTTTGTTTTCAATTGAAAATTATACTTGATAATGATATTTTGATTTTGACAAATTATTGGTTACCTCAGTTGAAAAAACAAACTTTCGTATTAATGATCTTAAAGTAATTCATCTATTATTCTGCGACATTATGATAGCATACAACTGAAATTTTCGAGTATCACTCTTGGCTAATATTTATAGTTACTTTCGCAATTGCAAAACTTTCATTGTACATCGAGTTAAGGCCTGGTTACACGGGCTACTACTGGCATGCCAGTGGGACAGTACTCGCCCTGTTTACTCGCATGCCAGTACCTCGACTCGGCTTGCCCGGTCACACACGTGCGAGCTCCTGGCATGAAAGTAGACAGCTACTGTCTTCTCGCATTCAGTAGGTGCTAAGCTGGTCTATGCGAACAATGTTATCGCGAAATACACAAGTAGCCGTTGTTCATACCGTAACCAAAGCGGTTAGAAAAATACTTTGCGCTGAAATACTTCAAGCTGAAAGTGTTGAAAAAAAAAGAAGATAAAGACAAGAATTGAATGCAAAAGAAAGGGGCAACACATGGAATATTTAAACAGCTATATGATGAAGATCCCCGAGAATATAAAGCTGTAATGAGAGTGACAAACAGTTGAGTGAGAGTGACACAAGTTGAAATGCTCTTAAATTTAATATCTCCAAAAATTCAGCGTAAAGATACAAACATGAGGGATGCTATACCTGCAAGAGTGAAGTTGGAAATAACTCTGGTTTACCTTTCCTCTGGAATATTGTATATGTTGTTGTTGATATTTTTTAAAATTTTAAAAGTAACCGTAATTAAAATAATACCAGAAATGTGTGGTGCTATAAACGAAAGTCTAGAAGATTTTATCAAAGTAAGTAATTATAATAATATATATAATATATAATATATTCATAATGAAGTTTATAACTTATTTATTAATTTTTTTCTATGTTCAAAAATTAACCTTACATAATAACGCAATACTTCATAGCTTAGTTTATTAAATCAGAGAATGTCATCAATGTCATAATAATATAATATACTAGCGTGACCCGTGCGAAGTCTTCGCATTATTTATTCCATTATGAAGCTCAGATGACAGATCAAACAAATATTTTACTAAAATTGACATATAGAGGCGCAAGTATCAAAAGCATTGAGCTAAAGCGCCACTTTATTTATACGTGAGTGGATTTGAAATTAAACAAAAATTTTACCGACCGTCAATCGTATTGACGTTGAGCCGTTAGATGGCAGCATTGCTGTTTTGTATATATAATTTTAATAATTAATAAATTTGCAAACACAATAGCAATAATAAATTTTTTAGTTGTGGATGCCGGTAGAACAAGCAATTATCTATAAAATGATATATAATTTATGTGGATTAGTTGTGAGGTTTTTTCTAAAAAGGGAGAGTAACATCTTAACCTTAGCGTATTAATATATATGATGATGATGATGATGATGATGATGATATGAATGATGATGATATTATATGAAGCTCATTTGACTTGCCTCAATGTGATTTTGGTTACATAACGTAACCGGGGGACGGGGGGGGGTTGATGATACAAGAGGAAGATGGGCTTTAGAAATTCTCATCTGTTAACAACCCATAGAAGTACAGTTTTTATATTTTTCAAAACTATGAGTTATAATTCTAGTTCTATTTTATTTAAACAATACGAAAAATATAATACGAAAAATATAAAAATTTGGATGTATACAGACAGTTTGTCGCTCAATCGCGCCTAAACGACTAAACTGACTTACATGAAACTTAGTACAAGTATAACTAATTATTTATATCGATGTACAGGCTGCGGTTTATTCCCGAAAAAATAGCATAATTTTTGTATGATAAAACTAAGAATTTTTTACTAAATGGCGCAACTGGTATTTAAAATTGGCAAGATGTGTAAATTTTTTATACAAAGATCTTGCAATAATCTTATTGGATAAAGCATTGTTCCTGCCGTTTTGATTCAAGCAAATGAAAGCCAGTATTTTAATACAATTAAATTGGTTACTTCGAAAATGGCGGAAGTCCGCAAATCAAAATGTTAAATGTCCACTTTAAATTGATCATATGCTAATTTAACAATTGAATTAAAAAGTTGTGATACTATGACATAAGTACTAGCGGACAGACAAGACGAAATTGTAAAAGTTTCATATTAACTATGTGCCTAGAAAACTTTTTAAAATTCCAAAACCTAAATAAAAGTAATTCTGATTACATAATTTATGATCGATATAATTTCGCCTTGGCAAGAGATTAACTTTACTAAACAATTTCCTTAAAATCTTACCATAGAACAGAGTTAAACGTGTTTCTATAATTAAATATATTATAAAATCAAAATGGCCGTATTTCATATGAAATACATAGTGAAATTGTTTCACACTGAAGGGAAAGTCTGTCAGTTGTACATCGGATCATTTATTAAAGAATAAATTTAAATTGCAAAAATCGAACTTTTTGGTAAACCATAGACAAATACAAATTGGCGGCAACTTGAAAATCGTGCGTAACATGTCAGAATAATTTAACACCAGAGACTTTTTGTTTGATAATTTTCATAACTTTCGTCATGGTTGCAATCAACGACAAAATAACTATCGGCTTCGATTGGAACTTTATGATAAAATCGTATCCCGCACTAGGGTTTACAACTGGTTTAACGAGATCAGGTGCGGTCACACCCAACTAAGTGATAATATCCGTGAAGGAAGTAGCTTAACAGTGACAACTGAAAATTACATCAGCGCTGTGCGGCTCAAGTTAATGATTGACAAGAGAGTAACATATCAGAATATTCAGACAAATTTAGGTATTGGTATGATTCAAATATAGAAAATTGTACATAAATGTTTAGGCTCAAAAACAAAGTCGGATCAAAACTCAAAAAAACGGTCGTATTGATTGGTGTCGCTAAATGTTAGACAAATTCGACAGAAATCACTGAAATGCTGTTTCAGCGTCATCAGTGACGAAAGCTAGATATACTGTTACGAATCTTAAACTAAGAGGCAGACTGCCCAGTGAATGTTTCCTTCTGAAGAGTTACCAACAGAGACGAAGAAGAAACGATATGCTGGAAAAAAAATGGTCGCTTCATTCTTCAGCGGACGGGTTATTATGCAACAATTATCCTGAAAAATGAAAGTACAGTTACCCTAGGCCTGTATACCAGCAATTTGTTGCCTGTTGTTTTGGAAATAGTTCGAAAGCAATGCTCTCGCAGCCGTATCCTCCTTCATCATGACAACGCCTCTACATACTCATCCAAACGAACGACCGAATATTTGAGTACGTCGAATTAAAAAATTATGAGTTATCTGCCATACAGCCCCAACAACCTCACATCATGCGAATTCTATTTATTCCCTAGAGTAAAGGATAAACTTCGAGGAAGTAGTGACTGCCTTGATGGTAAAAGCCGTGGAAAAGACTTAGAAGAAAGAGGGAGCCTACTGATTCTCTTAGTGATCCCATCGAATGGAAGGATGCATAAAGTTCCACGGAGACTACCGTAAAAACAATAAATGAATTACAAACTTGCTAATTGTTTTTATTTTTGATATTCCAAAAACTTTCAGTGTTGCCCCTCGTAAAATAGTTTTTAATAATGGCACTAAAGTATTTACTTGTTCATATGTAATTACACATTTCCAAAAAAGCACTTTTAGTCCGATTTTTAAGAAGACAGATTCTTCAAATTTATTAACTCATAAACAATTTTAAGAAAATAGTTAGTCTATTTTCTTGAAGATGATGGAAAATACAGTATATATACTGTTGGCGAATCAAAAAAAAACGTTTTTCTTTTGTATCCGAAACTAATTATTTTAAAGTGACTCAACTAATTTCACTCGAAAATGAATTTTTTTCAAATGTTTTCATAAATTCTTCTAAATATATTCTTTATAACACTTCAGAATTTTCTTTTAATCCATAGATCTAAAAATAATGAGTGGATGAATTTTCTCATGTTTAAAAATTCAAAAATAAAATGACCGACACTAATTTTGAATGCTTTACAACATCAATACGTTACTCCTTCGGGTAGATAATTGACTTAAAGACATTTTTCATATACGAGGACATATAACAAAATAGTCATAAACAAATTTTTCACGCATAAATTAGGTTTCCTTATATTATAAAATCAAAATATCCATAGACACAATTTGGCCAAATTGTAAAAATTTAGTGGAAAAGGAGGTGTAGCAGATGAACGGAAGGACACGTGTTATAAAATCATAATGGTCACAAACCACAAACTTTATAGTTTTTCCTCCTCTAAAGTTTATAAATTTTTCTTATCTTATGTTCAGATCCCGATTTAACCAACAAGTTCATCGTATCCTCGCTGAAGCTTAGCACCAGAAACCCAGTAGCGGAAAGAATTAAGGCGCTGCTGGAGCGGCACCGCCACAAGCTGGACGTGATAGAAGTCGGCGACGTGGGCCCCGTTCATCTGCAGAATGATGCACTGTATTTTTTTATTTACAAATAACTATGATTTTTAATTTTTTAATTACAAAGAAATACTCTTTTTTAAACTACAGGGTTTGAAAAATAATGAATGTATGTAATGCTAGACTAGCTGTCTATTGTTGCGTTGAACTAGCTGGAAATTTGCTAGGCCAAGGATTCGAAACCCTAAAAATGATTAAGTGTTACTAGCATCCATTGCACCTTTTATTGTGAGAAAGCAATCTGTTTGTCTGTCATTGATTTCCAACTTCAATTTGGAACTAGTTGTAAACTTAAATTTTAGGGATGTTGTAAATTTAATTTCTTGACTCCAAACCGAAAATCGTATATAAAATATTATGCTTTACCGGCTTTTTCTCCGCGGCATAAACAGTGTGTCTTGGCAACGGTATGATTTGTCTCTAACCCAACGACACGATCGCAACACCTATCTACAATTAATGTTAAATCCTGGATCCGCCATCTGTTGACATGTTACAGTAATCAAATATTATTATTAAACAAAAACACCAAGTTTCGTTCCATAGGAATAATGTTATTTAAAAGTGATCAATGTTAGTTTAAATCATGAATTCTGTCCGTACCAAGTTTAATGAAAATCTATAATGCGGTCTAGGTGTTATTAAGTTAAAGACACCAAACATACTTTTTGTTGTAATAATATATTACGCAAGTGAAGCCGCGGATAACACATATTCTACATGTTACTCTGCTACACGAAAGTTATGCACCCCAAATTTCGTAGTGATTTATGACAGAATTATTAGGTAACAAACGTCCAAGCTTTCACAATTACAATATTAGTGGTATGCAAAACCAGGAACACTACGCCACACCACGATCACTTCTAAATACAAAATTGGGCCAAAAATATTTTCTCGTTTGTCAAATAAACCCATAAGGCCACCCCTATATGGGTAGCATTTTTGGACAACCCTATTAGGCCTGGATGTTTAATGGATCAATATATAACAGCTGTATATGGCGGATAAAACGTACACTGCACTTTATTTCATGTTGCTATTTCTCCGAAAGTCATTGAGACTTCCGGAGAAATACCATTTATAAACAATTCTGAAAACCTGACTTCCTCATTTTTATTATAGCAATTTTTTTCATTTTTTCTATATAAAAGTGTCATTTTTAATCTTGTTACGTTTAGCACAAACACTACGTGGACTTGTACCGGTGTCCTTTCGTATGAAAAGAGATACGAGTTAGAACAAAGATATCGAGGATACGAGTTCAAAAAGAGATATCGATGAAAAAAAATTAAACCGCACCAATTAAAAGGCATGCGGCACCGTTACCACATGCCTTTTAATAAATTTTATCAAGTTAGTAACATATAGCGTTGATTTCCTGCAAATCTTTTCTCGGTGTGTAGTAGAACATTGTGGGAATAAAATTAGCTATACAACTTTTGGTTTTCACTGTCGTTAGGTTGTTCCCTAGACAGGAGAACTCACCAAGGCTTAAATTCCAGTTTCAGAGCCGACGTAGCCGCTCTGGATGGAATACTGTACGGCCTGGGTGACTTCCAAATCGAAGATTTGGATTTTTTCTACATCGGCATGCGTTTGCCTTTCCACTTCCGTATCCCGAGCATGCAGTTCACATGTAAGCAGGTGTTTCTGTCATTTTTTTTAATATCATTGTCTATGTCTGGTCTTACTGCGAGCCAGTATTTGTCTTGATGCGTCTGTTTACTGTATTTTAACTTTTTATATGTTTAGATGTACGTGTGTGCATTTGTGTGCGAAACTGCATTTGCTCGCGTACGTGTGTGGATGTGGGTGCCTGTGTACGTGTCTGTCTCTTTACTATACTGTTTGAGGTTTCTGTTTACGCATATATCCTAAGTATAAACAATTTTCGATCAAAAAAAAAATTACAACGAAATATAAACTATAGAAATACATATCAATGTAAACACACGACAGGAACTACTGAATCACACAACAGCAATGAATTGTATCTACTGAATAAACACAGCTTTATATAACTTTTTCGCACGAGACAGCCAGTATTATATTATAATGTCGTTTTCTTCTTTTAGTTTAATTGTAGCCAACTTCTTATTTAGTTTTTCTTTTATTGTATAGTCTATTCTTTTGTTATCAAGCAACAATGACAAATATCCGAAATATGATTTAATCAGTGTTGCATAGCCTTTTTTCCACGCTTGACATTGGCAAAGGTTCTCTCTGGAGAGAACGAACGCTATATTATCAAAGATAAAGATAAAAAGATATCGAAATCATTTGACGTAAATGTCACCTAAAGGAATATTCGACTAATATCTTGGTCATTATTTCGCTTATACTTTATTTTTACATAAGGTATATACATTTTATGCAAAGAAAGACAAATATGACTTAATTATTAATCAATAAAGTTCACTTAAATATTCAGATTTCATAAAAATATTATAGCACAATTGGAAACATTTAGCATACTAAGCGTAAACATGACCGCATCAAATTGAGGAGTTACTTAAAGTGTATAGATCCCGAAATGATAAAAAATAGAAGCTACATTTTTTCTTGTGCAATTATTGCTATCTCACTTTGTCCTCTAAGTAATTCAAAAAGAAATATGGTAATAAAGTCAAATTAAATATGATCAGCATGTTCTTACAGATGAAATATTATTCCCTAACAGTAGCAATGGTTGTGTAAATATAACACTATGTCATAACACAAGAAGGCATTTCGAAGGATATTTCGTAAAATAAAGCAGTGAGAACATGCAACCATGCATACGCTATGAGTCAATTCATACTAATGACAACTGTAAATCTAGGATAGATTATCCCATTTTTGAGGACCACTTTTAGAGTAGCACTCTAAAAGAGGTCCTCAAAAATGGGATGAGACGTCTATATATAATGTCATTGATGTAAAAACAGAGAAACGCAGGTATATGTCAAAGATGCTAATATTTGATATTGATGGAATATAAGATGTATTCTAGTTAAATAAGCTGCAATCTATTACGACTGACAACTAAAATCAAGTACAAACAGCAATACTGTCCCAGAATAAATATCTCATTGACACTGGCAATGCGGACCAGTACATTTATGTGTCATAGAGTATACGTAAATTTTTAGCAAAAGAGAATTTTTCAATTTGTTCTTTATTTAAATCAAAATTTGGTAAAAAAAGATAAACTATATTTTGAGATTTTAACTTGGAATTACAGAGTATAAAGACAAACATACAAAGTTCACAAACAGACAGTCCTTTCGTTGTTTCCATTTTGACAACTCTATATATAGTAACCTCTAAGAAACTAAAAAAAAGTTCACAGCGCAATGTTACAACAGTTTTTTAATACCTATATGTCTGTGTTTTTTATTACCTATCTTGCGCGGTCATTTTAAAATATTGTAGTCTTAACAACTTATAACTTTTAATACTAAACCCAAATTGTTCATTGTTTTTTAAATAGACATAGATAATGGAAGGTGTCTTTTTAATACAATCAGAAGACGGATTTTACGAATCGGTTTTTATCAGAATTTATAGCTACTGACTGAATTAACTATTGTTTCCAGCTCGATACAGTCTGAAAGCGTTCATGGGGATCGTGTATATAATTAACCGTACTGGATTAGCAAAGTGAGTAACCCAGAAATATTTGTGAATTTGTGGAAACATTTTAAAATTTCATAAAACACATGTTTTTAATATATTTATTTGCTACTTTTATGTAATACTAGCCACCCGATGTCACATTGGCGCGCGAGATACGACCGCAGCGTGATGTGGCAGACGTCACGCGGGGGAGAGCTTGGCATTATTTATTATTATTTGTAAACAGTTCAATAGAAATATTGTAATATTTACATATGCCTAAATATATAAGGAATACTCATATTGCGAGTTCTACTCGTATTTTTACATTTAATAACTATTGACAGTTAATTTATTAACAGTGTTCTCGGCGATAACGAATATTTCCAGTTAATTTATTAACGGTATTCTCGGCGATGACAAAACGTTATAGTATGTCAATTGAATAAGTTTTGTGAATACTTTTAAAAAGTAAAAAGAAAATTAAATCTCTTAAACAACCACATTACCTGCAACAGAATAAATAAAAAAAGAAATAATAAAATATTTGAAATATATTTTAAATTAAAAAGAAATTGTAAATATAATGTAAGGGAAGAGAAAAAATAATAAGGAAATATTTCAGATATTAACTTTAATATATCATAAACAAGAACGAGATAGAACTAAGTGAACGACGGTATTCAGGTATTATAAAAATTGAGGACTTTTTCAGATAATTTTTATAATTTAGTAGAGTTTCTGGTTTCCAACTCGGGTTAATATAAAAGTTTCGCGTCTTTAACAAAAATTAACTTAAAGTAAAATGTAGTTTATGTAAAAACAAAGAGTCTATGCAGCTTTTCAGAGTATAGCTTTACACCACCAGCAACAATGTTTTGAATCTGCTTCTGAGTTAGGTTGGCCTACTTGAAATGTTTAAAATATTAAGCAGTAAAATAATGGCGGGAAAATTATCGATAAATAATAAGAAAATGTTTCAGATTCTACCAATACTATATTATGAAAAGGAACGAGAGGGAATCAGTCAACATAATTTACTTGTTATTACCGGTCAAGGTTTTAATCGATCAGTAGACTTGAGTCCTTAAGAAAAAACGTGAATGAGATTAAAAGATCACTTAGCGTTAAATACGATAAATTTATTGACAAATGCTGCCTAATCTAAAAAAAATTTGCTAACTAATAATAACAAAAAACTCAACTAAGAGAAAACGGGAATGAGATTAAAAGACCACATAGCGTTACATACGATAAATTTATTGACAAATGCTGCCTAATCTAAAAAAAATTTGCTAACTAATAATAACAAAAAACTCAATTAAGAGAAAACGGGAATGAGATTAAAAGATCACTTAGCGTTACATACGATAAATTTATTGACAAATGCTGCCTAATCTAAAAAAAAATTTGCTAACTAATTATAACAAAAAACTCAACTAAGAGAAAACGGGAATGAGATTAAAAGATCACTTAGCGTTACATACGATAAATTTGTTGACAAATGCTGCCTAATCTAAAAAAAAAATTTGCTAACTAATAATAACAAAAAACTCAACTATTTTGGGACTGATCGAATCGAATATCGAACTGAGAATACTTATACGGAAGAAGAATATGGAACAATTACAGATCCATCACTCTCCTGTGCCACGTTTAAAATTGTTATCGAGACTCATCCCCAACCAGTTCGCGCGCAAGTTTGGCGACTTCAAGCCTCCCGAACATTTCCGAAAAGCTATAGAACTGAAATAAAAGTTGCTGACCACTATGTAGATGACCACTAGGTATGTATACCTAGGATAAACTGTCCAATCGATTAAATCTAACTTCGAGAAAAAGGTCAATCAGGTACTCCAGGTCGGCTAGCTTCGTTTGGGAAATTTCACCATATTTTCTGATACGAAATGTTTAGTGATGAAAATCTTCAACCAGTGTATGTTGCCAGTAATGTCATACGGAAGTAAGACGTCACCCCTTATGGCCTTGTAAAATGACTCCAAGCCACTTTACCTGGCCAATTATAAAAAATGGTTCATTCGGGGTTTCTCTACGAAAAATGATTCGTAATGAGGACATCCACAGAAGAACTAGGATTACCGATATTGGTAGGCGAAGTGACAATAGTCAGGTTATATAGCGCGCAGAACCCATGGCTGTTGGGAAAGGCGGGTTCTGGAATGGCGACCACACCTGACAGCTTCAAAGCCGAAACGGCGGTAGCACACAGAGCTTCGACTCGGGGCTCGACGTGGTCACTTGATGCTGTGGGAGCTGGATATTAACTTCTAGTTGTACCACGTACTTGAAGACACAGAGTGCCACAGCACCCAACTAAATAGACAGATAATATAATAATGGTCACGAGAAGCCCTTGTATGCAACGGACCTGAAGTCGATATTCATGGGAATCTATGACTGTGGCTTGTATTCAGCAGTGGACGTCTTTCGGCTCATGATAATTACGTACCTATAAAGATTGTACTGAATGTGATTGTACTGATTACTATCCATAGATTTACTGTTTGAAATTATCATAGGAAGCGTAAATTCATTTGTTCAATATTGAATCTATATTCCACTTTAATAAAGGACAACTAAAGCTAAGCCATATTAATAACATCAACCCTGCTAGAAGTTGAGTCAAATGTAATATCTGATCCACTTTACAATCACGACCTGAATCCACGTCATACCTTTGAAACAAACTTTATAAAGCACAATATTTAAATATTAAGAAGAGCCAGATGTGAGCTCAAATAAATGGGGAAAACCATATCTTCCGATCTCGTCGTGATTGATTATAAACAAACCATAAATGCTTTTCCGCTTTTCAGTTTTAGACATACGAAAAGTCTCTGTTTTCTGCCTCTTTTGACTCTTCAAACAACTGTCCACAATGCTTTGACGGATTACTTTTGTGGCATGACAAAAGATGTTATAAACACTGATTACCATAAGATACCAAGAATATGAAAATGTTGCATCATTTATGACACGCCCTGAAGAATTACAACTGAGAATAAAATGAATACATTCAACTCATCCAGTAATACTGGATGAAAAATCTTGAAAAATCTCCTCGCAATGATGATATGATTTATTGCTCCGAAGCTTGGCTTAGGTTTATCTATATTATATAATAAATCTTATTTTCTGCAAATTAAAATTGCCGTAAATGTTTCTTCCACTTTTCAGTCACGTTTCAAGACCGATCTTAGTACTGGTGATCTAAAGAGTATTCATTTTGGTTCAATTGTTGCGGGGAATAAAGGAAACAAGGGATAAATTGCTGTATCTAAGGGTGCGTCATTGAAAATACAAAAGAAATAAAAAAATTGAGTACTCAATTATCTCTATCTAAAAGTAGCTCTCTTGTGTTAGCTACAAAATAGGGTTAATGTGATCAATTAAATAATAATTATCTAATTTCAAGTCTCCACTTCTGTTTCTGATCTTATAAGGGTTCCGTTTTTGAGTGACAGAATCCACTACTAAATTAAAGTTTTCTTAACACATAAAACCATCATACAGACACACGAATTATAATTCTTTTTTAAAACTCCACACCTGACAGCTTCACAGCCGAAGCGGCGGCAGCACACGGGGAGCTGCGACTCGGGGCTCGACGTGGTCGCTTGACGCTGCGAGAGCTGGACATTAACCTCTCGTTGGGAACAACGACCGTATGCTATGAGTTATTATTTTTTTGCCACGTAAATATAAAAATGAATTCGCTTATAGAGCACAACCTCAACATTTTCTCTGTGAAGTGTCCCTATAGTGAGTTTAGCGACGCATGCAGTTGACTGTACTAGATAGCAGTACCTACAATATTCAATTGTAGTCGGCGACAGCGGCGAAGAGAAATATAATATAACATATAAATTAGTACAATTTGGGACTATAATGTGCACATTACATTTCGCAAACATATACACAGATAAAAAACAATGTTTTCCCGCAAAAAATACGTTATATGTAAAAGATAAATGGAAAAATTAGTTTTAAAACAAACTTACAAGAATTTTGTGAAAGAAAAAATGGTATGTAAATAATATGGAAATATTTCCGATTATAACATTACTTTATTATGGAAAAGGAACAAAATGGAACTAAAGGAAAATAGTATTAAGGAAATATGAAAGGACTTAAAAAAATTAATAATATTTATTGAGTTCCCGATGTCAAAATCCGGTTTTTCTAAAATTTTGAAAACAATTGATGTAAAATATAGTTTATTTAGAAACAAGGATACTGTTGAAAGGGGGGTACTTGTGGTTTCCAAACAAAAAACTGAGCCATTCAGGGCCTTTTTAAGCTAAGACTTTCTAAATTAACCTGTGTATGGACTTTTTAAATTATCACTTGTACTTGTTTAACATGGCTTCACAAATCTCTCCAAACTTACGACAATCCGACTAAAATGAAAAATTATTGAAATTATTTCAAGAAAACTAGTTATATATAGTTATATGAACAAGAATAGAAACTGTTGCATTCGTACTGAAAACCAAAGTTAAAATTTTGATATGATTTTAATATTCTGGGCACTGGGAAAGTAAAAAAAACACGAAACCGCATACGTACTTATGTGCGTGCGTACATGCATGTGTGTGTCCCACGACCAAGTACCATTCAATATATTTAAATTGGTCTAATGGTCTAGACGCTAGATCGTGGGAGACACACATGGTAATATTAATAAATATATCTAATACTTATTGTCTCTGTAATTCCTGGGTTTAAAAGTAGCTAACAAATAATTTAATTAAGGTAACATATGTTAAATTTATGAGATCTAAAGAGTTTTCATTTACTGAGCCGAAACTTGGCTCCTCGCCAAAGAATCCATCACCAAACGCCCAAAGACCAATCGGAAAGGAAACTGGAAGACATTAACACTGCACGACCATAAGACGAACGTATGGTCTAGACAAAAAAGCAAAATCACCGATTTTGTCAAGCGAATAACAAAACTTAATTAGAAATAACCGGCCACGTAGCCCATGAATATTCTCTTGCAATAAAACGGTTCTTGAATGGAGACAAACGCCCAACAAGCAGGTCAAAAAAGCATTGGTATGATGAGTTAAAAAGAGCAGCTGTTTCGAAGTGGATACAAATATAGGCACAGAATAAAAAGAAATGGCATAGACTGAAGGAGGCCTCCCAGAAATGGTTGAAAAGAGCTGAGAAGAAAAAAAGCAGAAGGAGAAAAAGAGTGTTAAGTGATGTCTCTAGCATTAATAAATAAACTAACAATATTGCTTTTTTCTATTAACTTTATAATGAAATTGTAGATTAATTGTTATATTCAGAATGTTAAATTAGGAATAGAAAAACTGAAGCAAAACTTTTTTAAATCAGTATCTTCGTCAATGGCTTGACAGCCCAGGATAGGCCCCTGCCTTCCGCAGAATCAACTCCCAAGCTCTCCTGTTCTTGACCAGAGACATCCAGTTTGTTACACTTAAGATTTTACAGTCTTTAAATCAGTATCTATTTTTGTCAATTCCAGATATATTCGTAACCGGTAATTTTAATTATTGAAAACTAATAACAGCCAAATTTCCACAGGTGTTCGTGGAAGGCTTGGTCGAAAACGGGGAGATGAACATAGTATTAAATAGAATGATAAGTCAGCTTACGAACAGCTACATCCAAGAGCAAAAGGAACGCTTTTCGAAGGCCGTGACCGACGCACTGTTCGAAACCATAAACAACGCGTTCAAAACCTTGACTCTAAGTGACATTGAAAGATTGCTAGTTTTATAAATAAACTGTAAATATTATTAATAAATAATTACTACATCTGTCATTTGAATGCAAATACATGAACGTTTTGAATTGCAGCAGGACATAAACTAAAGTATTTCTTCTTTCATGTACTCACACAGTATTTCTTGTTTCATGTACTCGTAACAGTTTTCGCCACAGGTAACTCGAATACGCGAATACTTTTAATAATAATTTTTATTGGGAACTAAATGCCAATAAATGGATTTCATAACTTATGATAATTAATACTCATCTGACGTTATTTTTCTCAAAATTATTATTGAATAAGATATAAGTAAAGTTTTGCATAAAGGGAATTTCACTGTTTTCTTAATAAAAAATACACATTTAAAAACAATATATTTAACAAAAACATTACATGTTCGTGGTTATTTTATTATAAAAAACATTATTTTATAAGCGTTCTTACGATAAGCAAAAAGTTCTTTATCAGCTAACATAAAATTTGCAATCTCTCTTTATACATTGTTTTCTTTCTTCACTTTTTTTATTTTTTATATTTGCTTTTTTTTATAAATTCGTGTTTACATATGCATATTCAATGTTTGGTGTAACTAAAAATGGCAATTAAGTGTACAAAATTAAAATAAACAGTACATTGTAAAAATGCAACTTGGATGGAAAAGATATTTGAAATAATTTTTTATGATAAAAAAACGTAAGCGAGTAATAAATATTTTTATTAAGTACCTAATCCATGTTGTATTCTTACCTTAGAAGAGACAGTGATTTCCAGTTATGTACTTAATGATACCAAATTTTTAAATAAAATCATTTAATTGAAAAACCTTTTGGATTTGATACATACAGTAATTCTATATTCAAAATTAGTTAAATAAAAATCCTATACAAGATTGTCATAAAAAAACATTAAAACATGGTATGGCGTATATAACATAACTAGAAAAAGAACGTTTTTAAAAGTTTAACAATAAAATCATTCCAATATATAAACTCACTGTGATGGATCAATCACTTCTGGGTCAAACAAAAACAGTATTGAATATATTTGGGTTTAATTTTATAGAAATTCATTATTCACAATTAAATGAAACTACGTGATGTAGTATTATTTCCACTTTCTTTAAGTTTTTACCACAATCTAGGTTTCGTTGTATTACAAAATCTTCCGATGGGCTATTAGTAAAGATATTAATAAAAATCTTTACAAATAGCCCACCTGAAGATGTTGTAATACAACGAAGCGCAGGTCGTGGTAAAGAACTTAAATAAAGTAGAAATAATACTACATCACGTAGTTTCATTTAATTGCGAAAACCATTTTTAAAATTTACACGTATTCCATTAATTACTCCTCGTAAGTGGGACAGTACCTACCACAGAACAAACCATTATAATAATGAATAACAATTTATTATTTGTTTCACTTATTTTTCTCTTTTTCATGTTTATCGAAAATATCTTTTCAAGAAAAAAAACCTTTCATCACGTACACAGCTTTATAATTAAGAACTATTTTAATGGAAAGTAATGGATCTTGACGTTATCATAATTATCGACCTAACACAACTATCACATCTATTTATCAAAATACATAGCCAGTGTAATAATTTCATTGTAAATTATATTAAAATAGCCTATAAATCATTTTAGATCAAAATATTAATTTTCATAAATATATTTGTGAAAACTTTACGGTTTAAGCCAGTGAATTGCTATAAGCACGTAAGTTCGCAGTTCAATTTCTCTCAATGCGCTGATAACGTTTGTGCTATCAAAAGGTAACCCTCCACCCCCACATTAAATGATGAAAAGTTATAATATCTTCCACTCTTCTATCTCTTTCATATTACCGTTTACTGTATGTGGGTCTTAGAATCGGCGCAAAAACAAATGTTATATTACAAGCCCTACTGCACGGTTTAGCAACGCAGCAAAATTTCAAACAAACCTACCCATAGACATCTCTGAGCTTTGTCGAGATTGACAAGAACAAATAAACCGAACCTATACGATGTTGCCAAACTTCTACGCAACGCGACTTGACGATAGTCGGTTATATCGAAACCGGCATTACTTGGTTATTTACAAACATTTAGAATATCGCAGACGGGAGTGAAAAAGGGGCTTAAATAATTCTTGCTCTTTAGAAACTCATTGAGTATCTATAAAGTGAGATAAATAAATATATCGAAGATAAAATTTCATTTAGTAAATTTAGCAAAAACTAAAATTCACTTTCAGTACCAGTTTTATATTATATTTTATGTACCATCACAATAAATAAGTGTTTTACTTGCCTTCAACAATATGTACCTTCAATTTTTTTAAAGTTATTTTCACGGACTTGATAGAATGAGCAGATTTTTGATGTGAAACTTCTAATAGCGCGTTTGGATGGGAGTTATAATGTTTTGATGGCATAACGCGACATGTCATTCGGCCAGCTTCGCGTCTTGTCGACTAACAGTATCATAAAATTAAAAATATACTTTCAATAGGAATGTTTTTGTGTAATGAATGTATAACGCTAAATTAATATTTTATTGTTAACAACTATCTGCATATTTGTTTTTTCGTTTTCAATTCGTTCAAATAATTTGATGTTTCTCATCTGCTAGGCGTTCTATGACTGCTCACAATTTTATTTCTAATCTGTTATTATACACTTTATTTAAAATACATATTTAATTCAAAATTTCCACATGGTACCGAAGTTAAAACATTAAAATATGGATAGCTGCACGATACCAAGAAGCAACGCAGCATAAACGTCAAATAAGTTGAGTTACAAGAATACTAGTTAACTCACAACATCCGATGGATAGCAGCACGATATTAAGAAGCAACGCAGCATAAACGTCAAATAAGTTGAGTTACAAGAATATTAGTTAACTCACAACATCCGATGGATAGCAGCACGATACCAAGAAGCAACGCAGCATAAACGTCGATAAGTTGAGTTACAAGAATACTAGCTAACTCGCAACATCCGATGGGTAGCAGCACGATACCAAGAAGCAACGCAGCATAAACGTCAAATAAATTAATCTACAAGAATGCTGTTAAGCCACAAACGCCCGATAACAAATATGCTGGAGCAGAAACATAGGTACTACATTTGCGAATTTTGCCGCTAATTGTTTAATATTTCGTTCGTATATTTATTATGGTCCCCGGGTGTCCTATTACCGACACACAAAAATTACTGACTTTTTATGAAAATTAAATTACATAAAAGCTATGAATTTCATTTAAATTTCTAACCAAGATTCTACTAATACTCGTAAAATAAGTCCATAATATTTTTGAGTTTATTAGTTGTCAAAATAGTAATAAACATTTTTTAAAACGATGACAAACAAATTGGTATATGATATTTTATCACCTTCCACTTACTAATCAACTTGGAATAGAATACTATACCTTGCATAAATAAAGAATAGATAAAAATGCTACTAATAAACTCAATATACGATAATCTCGTCATAACTTCATCTGTCAAAGATTATTCCGGCCTCGACTAAGTTTAACTATAGTATAATCTAAAAAAAGTTGAGATTTCAACAAGTACGTCTAATATCACGTCAGTTTATATAATTCCATTGTGTATAAGTATAGTAAAAATGGCTACATATAATTAAATTCGTACAATCAAGGGTTAGTAATATTCACATCTTTGCCTAGAGCTGAAGCAAGAACAATATTTACTGAAGACAATTTTTATATTAAATAAAGATAATGACTAATTTTTCAAGTAATATTCTCATTTATTGTTAGAATATTCAAAAAATGCACAATCTTGATATCGATATAAAAATATATTTTAGAGGGAATAGTCATTTTTTTAAAATTTGTTGCTAAAATTTTAAATGAACCATTATTTGTTCTTGTTGTTATGATAACGTTTTCATGTAGAGGTCATGCTCTTTTTTAGCATCTCATGCTATTTCATAATTGGGATAAAAAAAAGCAATCATAGAAAAATTCAACTAGAACAAACACAAGTAAAAAATAATATAAATTAAACGATGCTTTCAAGACGCTATCCGATGTCACAAACGTAATTTGTATTCACAATCATAGACACAATCTCATAGACTTACACGTTTCGTATAAAACGCGTCATTGCCAAGTTCAATTTTCAAAATAATTTCGGAATAGATATTATATTGTTTTACTGAGTCTATATGTAGTAAATAATACCTTCCTTATAACAAACTTACGAATATTTAAAAAAGCCGTAAGCCCTTTTTATTAGTAATAGTATTTACATAGAGACTTTAATTAGAGTAAATAGTATTGGTTTCTATTGATGGCGAAAACAGTACTCATCATGTGTTCACTACACATGATCTAAAACTTACGTCACACGTAGAGCTTATGTATATCACAATTTACGTAAATTTGACGTAAAAGTGACATTTCTTGTTACCTTGTGATGATGTCATGGTGTATGATATAATTATGACATCATATTAACGTAAAATTTGATTTTAAATCTTCTATGATTCAAATATAACTTATAGCTTATGTAATTTGTGATCTAGAATGACAGTCTTACGTCAAAGTGTTCACAGGGTAGAGATGGAGCCTTCACACGTTCAGAAAAAAGAAAAAGTAAGAAAAATTAAAAATGTTCAGAACAGTTAGTTGTTGACGTCGCGTTCAGTTCGAATTTCTAAAAAAATAATACACAGCACTAAAATTCAAGAGAAGAGAGAATGAAATATGAAACTGGAATGAGAAATTAATTGTAAATTCTTATAAACAAATTTTAAACACATTACTCTCGAAATTATTTTGTTGGATGGAACACGATAACCCGAAGAATTTTAAATTTTATTAATGTTTTTTGTAAGTATTCCTATTCAACCAAAACATTTGTGAAAATTTCACTGTACCTGTAGGTGTTGCTAAACTGGAATAGAACTAGATTTTCTGGATTCCCGTTCTCTGGATACACTGGTACAGCCTTAACGCAAGGACTAATCAATATACCGTACACCGGGCGCAATGCAGCACCATCGAAATGATAAAATGCAAGTCAGCGAACTCCTTGGTGGGATTAAAAAATACAGCGATATGATTGTTGTTTCACAGAAAGAAATATGGATTATACTAGTAATTTCGTGTTCTTCTTTAGTTGTTTTTTCCATGGTTATTTTGTTTATAATGATGAAGTGATTAAACGTAATTATCATTGCAAAAACTTTGAAAATAAAAAAATGTTTTTCAGCGAAAATGGTTATGAATTCTTGATGTCAACGACGTTGAACGAAATATTTTGTGGAAAATAGATTAAATTTTTCCCGAGAAAATAGTTTTTAGTTTTTTTTTTTAATTTTTATTTAAAACTTTTTTGTACGGACAATATTTTTTGATCATGACTGTGCGAAATATATTCATTAAAGACATGATGTGAAGTTTGCCTATATGGATATTACATTATGTTAAAGAAAAATATATTATAGTATTCTGTCTTAATTTTTACGTACTTGCAGTCCTCGAGTTACGTCGTTTTGACTTAATTCGTTTCTATTTACGTCACGCTGTATTATCAGGTTCGGGCAATAAATTGGTTCGAGTATCGGGTCGCAACTTGCGGGGATCCTGTATCAAAGAGCGCGCGCGCCATATCACTGTAGTAGGTATAAGACGGGCGATCAAATGTGTTTTAGTTTTCTTTATTTCTTTAAGAGTTTCTGTTTGTTACTTATTTAATTTGTTTCAAATTATTTAAATTGAATTATTAATATGCCACCTAAATAAAACCATAACAGTAAAGTGCAGAAAACAGTGAAAAAGATAATAACAATGGAGGTTAAATCTAAGATTTTAAAAACTCATCTTTATCCACTTCATTAATTGGACGTGAACTTAATTTATCGCGTACAAATGTATAGACAATATAGCATTGATAAAGATGAACTTCTTACAGCTTTATATTGTTTCTCTAAATGGCACTATCATATGTAAAATTAAAGCGTTTCGCTCTAATTTCTGAGAATTTGGAAAAAAACTATTGCACACTTGGACTCAAGACCAAACACAGCAACGGGTTTCTTTTAGTCTCGCTATCGTTCAAAACAAGGCACTTAGTAGTACCAATACACTGCAAACCAATTGTATCGAAAACAGCAATGAAGGTGCAAAAATTTGTCTTTGGATATTAAATGTAAATTTATTTTTAATAAAAGCCCTTGTAAAACCTAACTACTGAATATTACATAGAAATGTATGAAAAAATATGTTTCGACTTACGTCGATTCTATATGCCATATATCTGAAACCTAACCTGCCCTAAGTACGAGGGCTGCCTGTATTAGATATGTTGTTTCAACGTTTTTTCGTTGCAACTCAGCTGCTGTATAATCCAGTTCTTTAAGTTAGACTTTCGGTTTTTACCTGTGGTTCTTCTATTTCATGTAACATACGTATATTTATAGTATATGTTCAATTTAGCTTAAAATATTCTCTGTCTGAATTTCGTTGTAGAAACACGTTCTTCGCACACTTCGTTGTATTACATAATGGCTTGATCCCACAAAACGAGAGTTCTGTTTGTAAATACTCTTTGGATTATTTGAAAGTAGTGAAAGAGAAAGGTGTAAAAAGTTAATGAACTTCGGATGAAAAAACAAAATAACAGTTTTCCCAAATATTTCCCAGCAATTTAGCGGCATGTGTACATCGAGAGGATAGTTCTTCTATTACAGAGCCTACTAATAGATTCAGATCAACTTTCAATTATCTTCCAACGTTTGATTTTGCAAATAGTTTTTTATTTGCCCTTAAAAAATCACTGGAAAGTTTGTTGTACAAATATTTTCTTCAAAAAGAGTTTCAAGTCCAAGCAAACGAAATAACGTACACGCGAGTAGCTATAATTTTATATGGTATAGTCAGTCCAGAATACTAGCATAATACTTAGAAATCAGACGGCACTGACCTCTATTATACTAGTACGCTGGACTGGCTATACCTATTATATAAAATGACAGCTATTTTCTGGGCCTATTCGAAGCGCCACCACGAACGTCTCGGGAACTAAATTGGACATTTAATTAGAAAGTCCAAAATTCTCCTCTGCATCGATATATCATATCGCAATTCATTGTATCAATACACGATAATTGTTTCGTAAAAGCATTTTCGATATTTTCTATTATTTTATGAATCTTAAGGGTATAAATGAAATAAAAAATTGCTTGCTTACGATTTTAATTTGTATTAAAAGAAAAACTTTACAACTGCCTCCCGTTGTCGCTATTCCAAAGTACAATAAAAACATTGGAACAAATAGAATCACAATCACTGCAAGATGAATTCGGTGAATTTTTAAACTTATTTTGGGTGAAATAGTTCTGTAGATATAAACAATGTGTCGGATATATTGCAGGATTTATTATTTGTGCGAATTGAAAAAACATTAGGTGTGACCTTTGCTTAATTGCATGCGAATCTGTACCCTAAGATTTCATTTGGAACCGTACAAATGGATATAGCTCGTAGTCCAGTAACAGATGGTTTAATTGTTCTTTCTACAAGTTCATTGCTAGTCATTATTCAACCGAAATTGTAAAAATAATAAAGGTAAATGTCTAATGGAATTAAACTTTCCCGCGGTATTAACTGTGAAAGTACGTAACGATCGTGTATGCAAACCGAGAACCTTGTTACTACAGAATAGATACGGTACTTGTTACCTAATTTACAAGAAAATTTTGTGGAATCTGGTATAGTACGGAATATACATTCCTTACTAGTAGTTGTTATCAGATGGTCTTAATAGCCATTTTGAAACATTAGTAAAACAAATTGTCACAAAATATGTTATCTATATATCTGTCTAAACGCAGCAACAATTTTACGAGACGAATTTTTGAGACGGAAAATATGAGCTCGCCAATAATTGAAACCAATTTATTACCTTAGTATCGATACAGATTATCGGCGTGTTATTAAGTTAATTGTGTAAATACGATGAATTAGAATAAAGAGTACTCCATAAGGCGAGAACACGCGCGATAGTGTCCAAAAAACTATCGCTTAAAATATCTGATTGTGCTATTTCCACCTGCAAAAATATCAGTGGACTGCAAAAAAAACAAATGGGCATTACTTTTCATACGTAAAAACTATTACTTAATTTCATTTTCAATTAACTATGCAATTTTAAAATATCGAAGTAGATTATTATTAACAGAAGCGCACCATTTTTATTGGTGTTGTCACCTCTTAAAAAATTGTTTACCCAAATTAAAACATCTTAATTGCTCGATCTTGAAATATATAAAATTTTATTTGTAAAAAAATCGGGATTTGGAAAATGTCGTTGGAGAATTTGGTGTAACGTTTGAATTTCCGTTATAATATTCAATTTTAGAATATTTTACGTATTGCGTATATAATCACTATATGTAGGATTTTGGCAAAAAACACATGTTGCATTCATTCATTTCCGCTGTCTTCTTTAATTTCTTGAAAAATGCGAACCGGTATATTGTTTAAAATATGAAGAAATTTTATCACAACATTGAATGCTAATTAATATAATTGTTTCGTCTTATTTTGAATTTCTTTAGTATGAGATCGAATATTTTCAAACTTTTATTATGGGCTTTTTCACATCTCTTTTTACTTTAAGACACTAAGCTAATTGTTTTCTTTTTGTACTAAAAGTGTGGGCTGGGCAGACTGGCTGTTTAAGAGTTGGAGAAAGTAATCATTTACTGAACACATTCCGGAATGGCCGTGCCCACAAAATTATATTAGAATGATTAAAATATTTGATAGAGACTTCATGCTAGTAGGTAATAGCGTTTCAGACTATACTAATGTAAATAGTCATTAATTTTACATATATATACTAACATTTTCGAATTTCGCTTATGATAAAGAGAGGTTCAGATATTTGACAAACGCTAAAAATTTTATTCCAATCTCCAACAGGTTTTCATAAAGAATTCAAAACAAATTTGTAAAAAGAAACTGCACGTACCGTATCAAAAACCGAACTCAATTTATTTTTATACTAATAAAGAGAGGTTCAGACGTTTGATGAATTCTCAAAATTTTATTCCAATCTCTAACAGATTTTCATACACAATTTGAAACAGATTTGTAAATAATAGTTTTTATTTAAAATGAAAAAAGAAAGTGCACATACTGTATCAAAAAACGCACTGAATTTTGTTTGTACCACAATTATGCGCAAAATAAAGAAAATATTCCTCTATTTGCTGCAAAATATATATTTTTATTTTCTGGATTCTCTGTACATAGCTGTATGACAAAACCTATTTAGTTAATTATTCAGGTCAGTCTTTAGAATAAAATAATCTTGAATAATTTTTTTTTCGTTTAATATTTATTCACTAATTACGTACAATATACAATTCTTAAAAAACTAATTTTCCTGGAATATGAATGTCAATTTCAAAATTACTGTCAGCAGTAAAAAATACTTTAACAATTCTATTTTTCCCATTTAAGACAAAGATCCCTAAAGTCGATCCATTTTATTCCCAAACTTTTTTATGTTGCGCATATTTCATTATAATCCTTTTAAACAGAAATCAGATTTACTTCTAAAAATATATTTCTTAATTCTTTCAGTAATTAACTGCCGCCCCAGCTTTGCCTAGGCAAAAAAGTATCATGACTTTATATTGTTTTAATAGCTTTATTAATGATATCCACTGACAAATGGATTAGTTACAGTTTATTCAGTGCTTTAGTGAGGTATCCAGTTATGGCCAACATTGTAAAATAAAAATGGTTATAAAAATTTCTAGTAGACATACATTATGGAATTATTTTGTAGATTCTCACCTTGTTTTTAACATCCCCACACATATTTTTAAAGGTTTAAAAGTTGAAGAAAAAATGCACCCAGCACACTTCAACCCTTATCTCTTAATTGTTACTGTCCATTAACCACGAATTCCAAAGATATTTACTCTATATCCATCAAATCATTAAAAGGAAGAAAAAAACTTTCAATTTTATAAAATTACTATGATAAAATAAATTAATTGTTGACCTAAAACACATTTCAGACACCTAATTGCTATAAAACTAAAGTACATAAAGACAAACAGATATTAAAAATTCTCTAAGCCATTTATCCTGAAATTATATTTTGACCACTCCATATAGAAATTTGGGCCTACTAATCAATCACTTAAAAATTGTGGCTAAACAATATATGTATATTCCTTATTTATTTTTTAAGGTTTTAACTTATTAATCATACTTAAAGGTCACAATTATTAAACAATGATTTTCTAAACTTTAATTTTGTCAATAATTTTACTCCCATTAGCAATAATATATAAATTACCCAGAATATTATAACTAAGGATTAGTGGGTTTAATAAAACTATTACCAGCTGTTTGTTTTCATGTAATGAGTATAAGAAATGAACGAACAAAATAATTTAAACAATCTAAAAATAAGTTTTTTTGCATCATTAAATCTCAGAAACTATAGCATTTATAAAACTGTTTAAAAGTCTCATATTTTATATTCAGGTTATTTACAGATTAATGGGGATAGTCACTACTTACTTTTCCTCCCATATGGAGCTTCGTCGCTACGACCATTATCTATGGAACAGCCGTTGCCAAACGTCAACATACATCAACGCCTCTTTCGTACATTTTGTAGTTTTTATAAAATTTCATTACAACATGCCCATTTGTGCTGCCTTGATTGCAAAAAAAATACATTTATTTCCAAAAATACAAAAAAAAGGTATGAAAACATTGCAAGGATTGACAGAATTCTGGCTAACAGTGGCCATGTCACTTCGGTCACCATTTACAATAATTTTGCATGATCATCTCCATTATTAAACATCTTAAAAGTGATCAAAGGAATTTCGAACAAATCATAATAGCAAAGATTTATACAAATATTATTATCAATTACTCTTATGCAAACATTTTATAAGACACTTTAAAAAAATCCAACCGAAGCGAGGATAAAATAAATAATAAAACACTTGTAATATTTCAAAAACAATTTAATTTATATTTCTTGAATAACTACAATCTGTGACAAGAAATTTTCCTTAAAATTTGAAATTTTCCACCTGCAATACCTAAAATACACAAATATATCCAAACTATTGTCCGATTGCCTGAAAATATAATTTGTAACAAAGTAATTATACATTTTTTTCCTTCCACCATTTGTCCCCAAAAAAATTAAATTGTTTATGAAAACATGGAACGGAACCTTCGTCCCATTATAGAAAAGCAAACAGATAAAGGACTAACAGAGTAGTGTAAACAGCATCTTTAAATTGGATGGGCAGAAAATCCATTTCCTATTTGAAACCATTTTTGAATTACTCAATTTTGGTTTATAACTAAATGTAACATCCGTTTGTTCAGTGGTAGAATTTCTTCCAAATTGTTTTATTAAAAACTAAAAGTTAAGTCTCATAATGTACATTATGTGTTAGAGCACTAGATTTATAATCAAATTCATGAGCTAATAAATCAATAACCTGTATATAAAGTAAGATTTACGTATTTGTACGAGACAGTATCTGTGCATACATCACGCGAATATCACTAGATAAATTTTAATGATACTGCATAAAACATTCCGTCAACATATGCGATAGAAATTAATAGTTTACTAAGTAATCAACATGTTTGTTTTATTGGTAGTCATCATAATTATAGCTTTCTAATTCTTTACTAAATGACAGCATTTATATTATTTTTAATAAATTTTTATATATAATATAGAAAACTTGAAGATTGTAACATAGCACAACTTTTTCAATCCGAAAATTGGATACAATAACTAGAAACTAATAAAACTAGATCGCATTCACCTTCTTTGTTTCAATATTTGTAAACAGATTTCAAGCCAAAATGGTAGAAAATTTTTTGAAAAAATTAACGTATTCATCATTTCTATGTCAATTTTCCATGAAATAAAATGAGATATTATTATTACATATATAATGAAATATTAATATACAAAACTAGAGGTAAAATTGGTCGCTATTTTAGCAAAAAACAAAAATAAAATATTTAAGGTTCTTGCATCCATGACGTAAGCTTACATAAATTATCATGAAAAACTAAAACATTGTACGGCAACACGTATGCAAAGCACCAAAATTTTAACAAAATCAGGGGATATTTCTGAAAAAATTATTTTCCAACGAGTGACAGAATAAAAATTTGAAAAAGAAATCTAATTTGGGAAGAATCACTTTCTAGGCTGCTAGTTTTCTTGAAAATTAATATTAAAAAAAAGGTGATTATGAACAAACATACAATGATTATTAATCTCCCAACGGTCTTACCTCAGGCAACTTTAACATCTCAATTGTATGTCACAGAAGGTTACAAGAAAGAACAAATAAATAGAGCTGGTTGTGAAATCGCTTTGCAATGGGAGGCTTGCTTTTAATATTTACGTAGAACAGTGAAAACGTTTGGTGGTACTTAAGCAACCATTACACACATACTTAAATATTTTTGATCCCAAATGTGAATAAAGTATGCTGATTAGGAAACTAAAAGCGATAGTTGTGGCAAATTTGTGACGAAATGTGATTCTGATTCCCGAGATATCTGATAATAGCACTATAATTAAAAAAAAAAAGTTGATGTCTTGAACTCAAAGTGACGTGTGTAAAAAATTAATATCCTTTAAAGGTTATACTAAATATATGCTAAGTTTATACTAATGGTCAAATCATATCATAAAATGACACTTCACATGTAAAACTGGGCCTGCTACTTCCAAGATTCACACCAACCCATGAAATAGCTCAAAGAGATCAAAAGGCTATAATATCTTACAGATAGTGAACAATGTATCAAAACGTAATTTGCTCTTTTCCCATCAATAAGCAAGACATCTTCAGGCTCACAAATTACATACCATTACCACTTACCCACATATAATACGTACCGTGAGGATCACATTTTCAATCTTCATCCCTCAACCGTGGGGCGCTGAAAAAATAATGCTTTAGTTTAGAAATACACGAAAATTTTTCACAAAACATTTACAAACAAAAAAAACATTAAAAAAATTGTGAGACAAACATTTTACAAGTAGGCATTTCACTGAATTTTCCGTGTCATATTTTTTAATGCAAAAAGGCTTTTTTAATTTTAGTTCATATTACCACCTATTTCTTAAATTAATCAATGTTTTACAAAAATTTTATGATATAGGTACGTACGTAAATATTTGTCAATATTGAAAGTTTTATGTAAGTTTTTCGTTTTTCAATTTCTAATATAATTTTTGAGTAATCTACATATATATGTATATATACGTATATATTGAAATTCATCACTGTATATATATATAACTTGTTACTAACAATGTAAAAGCCTTACATATGCATATATTGGCTAAATTTTAAGTATATAACCACTATTTAAGTATATAAGTATATGCTTAAGATTTTTTGGCTATCAAGTAGACTAATCATTTGTCTTCAAAATTGAATTGTTGACTACAAATTATTTTTATTTAAGAGGCCTTCTGTATTCTGTTAATTTCGACATTCTTTCTGAATGTTACTTTACAGTCAACGTACATCTAATATCAGATCTTACATTTCTATCGAAAAGGACATTTTTAATAAGATTTTTGCTTCTCATGTTATATTTTAACCATAAGTGTATCTTACAAAATGCGTATAATTTTATGCATTTATTGCGCAATATGCTCCAAAATAATTATATAATAAATATATTTCTCTTTTGTTTTCCAAAATCTACTATATGTATGGACACATGTCTTCATATTTTATTGATCACATTTAAATTAAATATGTGTATATATGATACCACAAATTATGATCATAGTGACAAAATAGGACAATAAAAATGATTGTTAAGAACAGCTGACACAATTATTCCAAATATCTACGGGTCAACTTACTTACTTAGGTACTTGCAAAACTTTAATGATTAATATTTATATTAATTGTTCAGATTTTACTTAAACTGTAATAAAAATCAATTCTCAATCTTTAAAGAATTTTCATCATCTACATAGAAATACTCAAATTATGCTTATTTTCAGCTGAATTATGTATTTCTTTTTTAAATATGTCATAGTTTTCATAATTTCATTTGCTCATATCAATAACAAAGGTGTATTGTTTTGTTCCTTTTACTTAATTTTTCAATCTGTAAGAAATATTGCCAGTTAATTTAATTCTAAGAGCAACATTCAGTAATACTTTCATTATAAAATGAATAACCAACTCATGTGTTTTTCCAAGAGAAAATTATTAAAAAAAATTCAAGTCAACTCAAGTGTTTTTCCAAGAGAAAATTATTAAAAAAAAATTATACCTAATCTTTATTATAACTGGTAACATTTGAATATTTGCTTTCCAACTTACGGTATGATAGATACCATTCTAATTTTAGTCTCTTAATCAAATTATACTAAAAAAAACATGTAATTGAAATTAAAAAATAAGTCGTTTACCTTACCATAGCTTTGTCTCCTACAGCGCTTTGCATTCTACTTATCCAGTTTTAGAACAGCATTTTTAAATCTGACATAAACTGTAAAACTTTTTGATTTCGTAATAATTATCTTATGTCTAAAGTGAATATGATCTTAATTCAATTTTTCATCGTGTTCTTATAGTGGTCTTTTCGATTCAGCTGACAATGCTTATTTAAACATCACTGTCTGAAAATTTAACTTAAGCGGAAAGAGTTGTTAAAAAATGATAAATAAACACCAAAAAGGAATATTTTCTACGTCTTTCCGAATATAATTTCCATCATATAGAATCCACTTTATATCAACATTTATAGTTCAAAATTCTTTAATAACTAATTAATTTTTTAATGTTTCCAAATGATGAAATTTGCTAACTAAATATCTGATAAATTTGCACCCAAATTTACAAAAGTACTTTATTTTAAAATATACCACATTTTATTTCCATTTCTAATGCACGAAAATCTTTGGGAGCCAAAAGCTCAAACTTTAAAATGATTGCAACTGAATTAGTAGATAGATCCACCAATAATAAAATTATATATTTATGTTGATTCAAACATACATATACTTTTTATTTACTTATTACCATTTATTTCTTCGTATTTCTTTACCCTTACTTTTTTATTCCTCAAGTGGAAAATATTTCAATATAGTAAATATTTCATGTGCAAAATTAAGAATAAGAGTTGCAAATTTATTATGAACTGAATTAACTTGATCAGGATGCTTATTTTTGGAAATTAAAATTGTAAATAGGCTTCTTTTGAATTGCATTTTAAATTATCTATATCTTATACTTACGTGAAAAATTATTGAATCCATTCATTGTTGCATAAGGACAACACTTTCAAGTTTCCCACCATTTTCTTTTCATTATGACACCTAGTTTTTTTTTCTTTTCACACAGCCAATTCATTATTATTAAGATTAAGCTGCCAGATAATACATAAATATCAGATACCTTAATAGTTATTTGCTTATTTAAATTTCTACAGGCTGTGTGTTCATTTTATTTGCATAATATTTTCTTTGTGTTTATGAATTTATATAAATTTTCCCTACTTTATAAAAGTGAATAAAAAATAAGTTTTTTTGACATTTTTATGTCAGAACTAGCAATTGTTAGAAAAGAATTATTTATGAATTTATATAAATTTTCCATACTTTATAAAAGTGAACAAAAATAAGTTTTTTGACTTTTTTATGTCAGAACTAGCAATTGTTAGGAAAGAATTGTTTATGAATTTATATAAATTTTCCATACTTTATAAAAGTGAATAAAAATTAGTTTTTTTGACATTTTTATGTCAGAACTAGCAATTGTTAGGAAAGAATTGTTTATGAATATATATAAATTTTCCATACTTTATAAAAGTGAACAAAAATAAGTTTTTTTTGACATTTTTATGTCAGAACTAGCAATTGTTAGGAAAGAATTGTTTATGAATATATATAAATTTTCCATACTTTATAAAAGTGAACAAAAATAAGTTTTTTTTGACATTTTTATGTCAGAACTAGCAATTGTTAGAAAAGAATTGTTTATGAATTTATATAAATTTTCCCTACTTTAAAAAAGTGAACAAAAATAAGTTTTTTTGACATTTTTATGTCAGAACTAGCAATTGTTAGGAAAGAATTGTTTATGAATTTATATAAATTTTCCATACTTTATAAAAGTGAATAAAAATTAGTTTTTTTTGACATTTTTATGTCAGAACTAGCAACTGTTAGAAAAGAATAGTTAAGATAGGGGGAAAATAATTTTTTCTAGCATATTTATATATTCCTCCAATTTAAGCCTTAAGCTTCTAATCTAATTGCAAGAACTTTAAAATTTCACTTTTTACTTAAGTTTTGAAAGATGAAACCAAATTGTTACAAACACAATAACTTCGCTGAAATAAATACTACATTTGTTTCATGATGTTTCCTGTCTTTTGCGCAGGTGATAAAATGGAAAATCTTAAATTTCCTATTGTTATTTTTACAAAGCAACTTCAGTGTCAAACTTGTTACACTTTCAGTGTCAAACTAAATGAAGCTTGAGAGTTTTTAATTCTTGGTTAATGTTTATGTTTCAAAAATTAATTAAGTTAATATTTCAAAAATTAATATGCTTAATTTAGAATATTATTTACATATATTTTTTGTGCCTCAACTGTTTGTCAATTTGTGTGAAATGCCATCTGGCATCTTAGATATGTCAAAATATTAAAAAGAAAATGTACCAGCACTATTGTTAATCATACTAATGTTGGCAACTCATTCAGCATTATTTATAAACAAATGTATTTTAGCAAAATTAAGTCAATCCTTCTCAACACAGCTGTGTCTTTATTTTTACGTTTTAATATAAAGCGAACACTCATATTTACTGACTTACTAAGGCAAATTTAAATAGTTGGGTAACACTAAAACAATTGTTTAAATGATTTTTTAAAATTTTTTTTTAATGTCATTCATCTATATTGTCTTCAAACACAAAACATTATCATATAATGCATAATAATTAACTTAGTTACAATATATATTTATGGATATAAATTTTATTTATTTAAGAATTAAAACTGATTCAGATATGTTGCCATAATGCTGAATTAAGTACCTGCTGGAAAACCAATATTTAGATAATTAATCGCATAAAAAATCATGTTTTGTACATTCATAAAATGTTAGCGCTAAATACAGATAATCTAAAAATGTATCTTACCAAGCTAAAACAAAATATGCTATTTATGACATATATATATATATAAATATATATCTATATAATAATACACTAAATACATGCAAAATGTATAGTCATTGATAGAGAAAAAGAATTTTTATATATTTGTGTGAAGATAAATTTATAGAAACTTCAGTAAATTTTCATAGAAATTAGAACAAAACATATTTCATATTTCGTAAGAAAATTAAAAACGTTCTCTGTCTATGAAGGAAATAAGACTTTCTATACTATAAAATTGCCTTTTTTTACTTACTGACATAGTTTAATAGTTCTTTTTTTTAATCTTGCTTACCGTGCCAGTATCTTAAGAATAATGTCCTTACATCATAAAATTATATTTAAACAGTAATTCACAAAAATATGTAATTATTCACACATAAATGTCAAATTCTCTCCCTAAGAATCATCTTTAACTTCATCCATATTTAAGTATATTTCAGATTATTCGGGGATTTGGAAAACCCATTGAGGAAAATTTGAATAAATGACCATATACATTTCATTAAAGTTACAACCCAAAATGAATAGCCTCATATATTATTAGACCAACAAGCTAAAATAGTGGCATATAACTTATGGCTTCCATTTTTATTTCGTTTTAAAAAACTGCTTACACCAGCTTGTGTGTAACTAAAAATATTTAGTATTACATTAATTGTATGGTGTTTTTATTTTCTTATATTTGTATTCGGAATAAAGATTCAGAAATAATTTTTTTTTCATACAATTAGAATTATTTTGAAATTATACATTTAGAACTTTTTTATAAGTACATAATCGAAAAAAATATGCAGAAATAAAGCATTATTTTGAAAACCCCATACTGATTATAACCACTACATTTTTAGTCATATTCATTGCAGTCCCCGCAGATCTCATCACAATGCTGCCTCTAGGCAGAATTACAAATTTTCAATAACCTGAGACTCTCGGGCCTCGCTAATAGTATCCAGTGTAGGACTCACCGTATTGACTCTTGGCATAGGAACCTTGGGCGCTCGCTCCATACATTTGGGGTTCTGCAATTTTGCATAAATGCGCAAGAGAAGATTCTTTCAACGTTACGGTTTTTTTATAGTACCTACTATAGTAAATTAAAAATAACAGTATTAAGATATGCATGCTTTGTTTGAACATTATTAATATTTCCTGCTCATAGTAGATATAGTTCTAAAAGCCATTACGATATTAGATTTTGACATAAAAAAAGCAGAAATACCAAAGAAAAATTTATTTTCTCAATTGGTTTTTTTTTTCAAATTTTTTAACAGACAAAAGATAAGTTTCACTCTTTCGAACCCTGTGATATCAACGGGCTAAATATACAATTTTCAAAATTGTGTCGTGATTAAAAATATTTTATTTCAGAGTGTAAAAAAATTGAAAACTTTAAATTCCTATGTTTTCATTCGGAGAAAAATTTACAAAATTGAATTTCAATCTTCCACTTCTGTCTCAATTAAGATTTCCACTAATTAACACATTGGATGTGTTATCATGATTTGTAATGAAAAGATGGATGACAGCACGATAGGAAAAATTGGCCCATTAAACATGAAAAATTCACTTAATATATCGATTTAATTTCTTGTAACATTATTTATTTAAAAAAAAATGAAAGTTTGCCCAAAATTATTTATTTTATTTCTTTAAAAATTTTGGTTAAAAACGAAAATATAGCACATATTTTCGATTGGCTTTTCGGTCAAAATTTCCCATTTAGAATAATAGAGCAGCAACTTTTTTGTTTTGAATATAATTCTAAAGTGCTCTATGTTATGTACAAGATCTGCTTGCACTGTAAATAAAACATTATTGACTTATGTACAATTGCAACAAAAAAGTTCTGTATAAAAGGATTTCTTACAATATAATAAAAACTTCAGTTTAAAATTAAAATGTGATTTTATTCATTGCTTTTTCCGGTAATATTAAAAAAATTTGCAATAGGACCTTTTTTCTTATCATCAGTCATCCTTCAATCTTCGATTATATCGGAGTTATGAGTAAAAGAAGAGTTTTTTTATTTGCCAAGAGATTAATGATATTTCATTTTAGGAATTAATAGTACTTTATATCCATTACTCGTCATTGACTGATTTACATGCAACCCTTTAAGCGATTCTTTGAATAAAAAAATTAAAAAATTTTTGAACTTCAAATCTAATTTAATATAACTTTCATATAACCATAATTCGGTCGGTAAATATAGTTTCGGTCAAAACTTTTAAATGGGACGGATTAATGTACCACTTGGCATTTTACAGCTTTTTTTTAAATGATGATATGATTCTATGACTATAATTAAAAAAATTGTGCAGTGAGCCAGTTATATATAATTATATATAAAATATTTGTACATATATAGGCTGTTGTTAAATTAGTATAGCAAAAACTATAAGACACGAAAATAATTGATAACATTTTTGTGTCTTTATTACAAAAAATTAATTTATTTTTATAACAAAATATTTTTAGTTTCAAACACATTCTCAACCAAAATTACATTTAAACTTTTCAGTCTTATAAAGAGAAACTTCGGGGAAAAATAACTTAAGAAAAACACTGAATTAATATATAATCAATTTTTTCTTGCGTAAAATAATATACTCTATCGCTAAATATTTACGGAATAAGTTATATAACGCTTAGCATCGTAGCGTTTCAATAACGTCGCGTAGCACGCTCTGTGCTAGAACTGCACGTCGCTCAACCCTTGTGTCAACGTTGAAGTAGTGTATCTCGATAACAGGATAACATACATATATATTTTATTGATTAAAATAGTCTTACTTTGTACTCTAAAACCTATAGAAGCCGACTTGCTATACCAGTTTAATAACAGCTTATATATATAATTAATTATATATCCTTCAAAACTACAACAGCTTTAAGGAACTTTTCTCAACACAAGACAAAAGCAAAATGATTTATTGAATAAAATTAAACAACAATATATTTATTATGACATCCACTTCATATATTTCCGTAATATGTTGACTGTCTCGTGTTACATTCCACTTAATGTACAATAATAATAAAACATATAAACAAAAAATCCTTAACACCCTCAAGGCTTAAAACCGTTGCTTATTTTTAACTATTTTTAACACCATTATGTCAAATTTTTCAAAATTTATTTCCAATACTCATGTGACCAATTTAACATTTACTGCATATTGCGCCCTTCAAATCTAACAATAAAACACTAAATTTGTACAAATTTTATAGTATGTCTGTTAAGTTGAAGCTGTCACTTTGCATTACAATAATATTAAAAAAATTTGATTAGCTTCGTAAGAATGTGCCAAAAAAATTACGCAAATTATAAACTCACATGCGCAAGTTTCACAACGCGTAAAGTACAAGTACGCCTCACTTAACAGGCAAACTATAACAAACTCTAAATATGTTTCGAGTCATCTCTGTGATAATATTTCCTTCACTATTTTTCATAAACTTTATTTTATGTGTTGTATTAAAAAAAATTCACTGATTTGCAAGTTTTTTTTTGTTTCAAACAATACAAATAATCTTTTAAATTTTAAATGCATGTATTTTCCTCGTATAGCCATTTGTCATATAAACCAACACTCGTCTGGACATAATTATTGAACAATGTATAGCTTTGCTTTATTCTCTTTTGGGGTTTTCGTTTTTGTTCATGTGTCAACTAAAAGCGGAATACATAAATTGCCATAAGAATTTCCTTTCATCACCAAGCGCCTGTAATATAAACAATGGTAAAACTATTGAAATGCATTATGGAGATTATTTCAATGATTAACATAATTTGCCTCTCTCATATATACCTCATTTCATTATAATATGCTCAAGCCATCACTTTCCATAATTCAGGTCTGTTAACTTATATAATAAAAACTTAACTTATTTTAATTGCTTGTAGTCATAGTCTTAAATAATCATATCTATTTAACTATACTAGCTCTAATATGTAGCTCATAAAACTCCCATGCCATATAATTGTATTACTTTGCAGAAGGGACCTCATATTTTCATGATTTTAATCAATTACTAACAGACAGTAAAAACAAAAAAAGTCATAGAAGACCTAATTAAATAAAATGCACAGTTGCAGTGGATTACAGAAAATATTTTTAAAAACCAAAGCGCCTTTTTATTTGTTTATTATTTTAGATTTTCAAAAATATATTTATTAAAAAGTTGTTTTCAAAAGCTATCTTTGTAAATGGTTTTGGTAAATATTTTATTGGTAAATAGACAGTAAAATACCACTTAATACTGTATTAGAAAAAATTTAAGAAGTTAATGTGTGATTCAATATTTTCCAAGTCTTTTGGTGGTATCCAAACGTTTGCACTAGAGACGATCGTAGTTTATAACTTAATTTAAATAACTATAGGATAATTTAAAATTCAATATAATAGCAATTGAAAAAATTAATATTGCAAGAATAGTATATTTTACTAAAAAAGTCTCATTGACTTCACTCTAATCTTACTTGGACCACTTAATGAACATATCATTTGACTTAAAATTTTATGAGTGACTTCTCAACACACTATTACACATTTAGATCGCCCTATACAAAGAAATAATTTTCTCACTTAAAAATGTATAAAAACTTTGTCTTTTCACTTGATTGACCTCTTTTAACCTCGTGAAACAATCTTACGTCTTACTTTCTCAAAATTATTTCAATGTTTTGATACGAAAAATATCAGTTTACGATCCAAATACTGTACAGAAATGAGATATAGAAAATTTCTCAATAAATAAAACATTTCTCAATGACAAACTAAGGATGAAATTTCTCTAATTAGTGGTTATTTGATATAAGATCAATAGAAGTTTCTTTGCTTTTTGCTAACTCTGTGCTGTCATATCTTGATATAAGATCAATCAAGCTTTTTTTGCTTGTTGCTTAATGCTGACATGTCTTGATATAAGATAAAAAGAACTCTCTGCTTGTTGCTTAGCTCTATACTGTCATGTCATAATATAAGATAAATAGAACTTTCTTGCTTGTTACTTAACTCTATTGATTTAAGATCAATAAAACTTTCTTTGCTTCTTGCTTAACTCTATACTGTCATGTCTTGGTATAAGATCAATAAATCTTTTTTATTTGTTACTTAACTCTATACTGTCATATGTCTTGATATCAGATCAATAGAACTTTCTTTACTTGTTGCTTATCTATACTGTCATGTCATAATATAAGATAAATAAAACTTTCTTGGATGTTACTTAAATCCATGCTGTCATATGTCTTGATATACGATTAACAGAACTTTCTTTGTTCGTTGCTTAACTCTATACTGTCTAACCTTTATATATAAGATAGACAGAACTTTCTTTGCTTGTTACTTAACTTTATACTGTCATGTCTTAATATAAGATCAATAGAACTTTCTTTGCTTGTTGCTTAACTCTATACTGTCATGTCATAATATAAGATAAATAAAACTTTCTTGCTTGTTACTTAACTCCATACTGTCATATGTCTTGATATAAGATCAATAAAACTTTCTTTGCTCGTTGGTTAACTCTATACTGTCATATCTTGATATAAGATAAACAGAACTTTCTTTGCTTGTTGCTTAACTCTATACTGTCATGTCTTAATATAAGATCAATAGAACTTTCTTTGCTTGTTGCTTAACTCTATACTGCCATGTCTTAATATAAGATAAATAGAACTTTCTTTGCTTGTTGCTTAACTCTTTACCGTCATGTCTTGATATAAGACCAATAGAACTTTATTTGCTTGTTGCTTAACTCTATATTGTCATGTCTTGATATAAGATCAATAAAACTTTCTTTGCTTGTTACTTAACTCTTTAGTGTCATGTCTAGATATAAGATCAATAGAACTTTCTTTGCTTGTTGCTTAACGTTATACTGTCATGTCTTGATATAAGATCAATAGAACTTTCTTTGCTTGTTGCTTAACTCTATAATATCATGTCTTGATATAAGATCAATAGAACTTTCTTTGCTTGTTGCTTAACTCTATAATATCATGTCTTGATATAAGATCCATAGAACTTTCTTTGCTTGTTGCTTAATTCTATACTGTCATGTTTTGATATAAGATCCATAGAACTTTCTTTGCTTGTTGCTTAATTCTATACTGTCATGTTTTGATATAAGATCAATAGAACTTTCTTTGCTTGTTGCTTGATCAATAGAACTTTCTTTGCTTTTACTTTATACTTATAATTTAAAGAAAACAAGCAAAAGTCTATATAATGTTGGGTTCCGGTGTTACAAGAATAAAAATAACACTCCTATAAGGAGAAAATAAAAAATAAGCCCTTCATGAAACCCTTTAAACGGCGAAAAAGACATCATTTCCACAACAATATGGAATAAATGTCACTGTCAGTTAACAATTTATTTTTATTTTTTCATGCAATGACAACACATTTAAAAAGAAATCAATTTTTATTATTTTTTTATATTTTAATTTTTTCAACAATTCTTGATATATTAAAAATATCGGTTTTTTTATCATAACCACAAATTGTATATTATTTTTTGCTCTTTCCTGATTGACCGTAAATCGCCGAGTTCTTTAGTTTGGTATATCACAAAAAATATCTGACCTTTTCAAAATTATAAGCTACTTATGTAACAGACCCATTTTCGTCGGTCTTCATTATTTTATCAATTTTGCGTAATTGTAAAATTTTATTTACAATTTTAATATTAAATTAAAGCTTACTTGCAAAATTTCTTCGTTATATACGAACATAAAAATAATTTTAATTGGGTACTTATGGTATGCAGTTGTTATCTACCAATCGCTATAAAACTCTTTCACTGCACAGTAGTTGGATCACAATCTCATCGTTAGCCCTTTTAATAATATATTTCGGTATCAAGCACATTCCAAGTACTCCGTGTGGTATTAATTTATTTTATTAACTATTCAACATTCCAAAACTTGCATCTACGTTAGTTTGTATTTATAACGTTAACAATTAATTAAATCATTTTAATTCTTAATACCATGTATGCATTCGAAATACGTTCAGCTTTGCATAAAAGATATAGAGATTAATTTACCAGTTATTGTTTTTAATAAAAAAATTTTTTATTCTTACAAATTTGATAAACTTTTTACTACAACTGATTTTACCAATATTCCAACAATCACAGAGTGTTATTTATTTCTTTTAATAAATTTATACTAATAACAAATGAAAAACCTAATATTGCAAGAATAGTATTCAATAGTACTTTTAATAAATGGATATTATAATATAATGGACGTGGCATCCTCCAAGAAAAGGACTGTTTACTCTGTTTCGTATAACTTCTGTACGACTCACAGATATGTAAATAGATTCATTGGGAATATATGTCACATAAAATCATCTTATTCTCTGTATCACTTCAAGTCGTACACTTTCCTATGAGTGGTATAATTTCAAACAAATTTTCCTAAAAATTATTACGCAAAAAAACCTCCAATCCCAAACTGTCAATGTTATGAGATAAATAGTCATGCTAATATTTTAAATTAAAATAGTGTTTATCGTCCATATTTTGGATTTCACTAACGAGATACCCTAGGGTAAAGAGAAATTATCTGTACGTCATCTTATTTCTTTAAAATTAAAATTTTCAATTCTCGTATTTAGTAACACATTTCGCTTCTGACATGATCCTAATAACCTGTTTCTGGCAAATATGAGCCTTTGTAATAACCAAGACTGAAAAAACAGTTTCCAAAAAAAAACAAAGTACAAAACCTCGTACAGTAAAACCTTGAATATCCGCATTTAGATTAACGTCTAGGAGTAACCGATCCACATCTAATAGAAAATTTTCAGTTAATAAATAAAGTTTTGTGCTCCTATGCATCTGAGTAACGCTCAAATGACAGAAGTTTCAAAAGCAAAAATATGTCATGAAAAGTTTCAATTGTTTCATGCATTACATTAAAACAAATAATGCAGGCTTCATGACTGCTTTACATAATGTAATGTTTGTTACATAATGACCTTCTGTCTTTCAGTCACTTGATGTAACATTGTATTAACATCTGGAAACTTAGCAAAACTTATTAAGCTTAAACCCCTCGAACGTAAGCGTCTCTTATAAGCAACCCAATATGAACATATATATTTCGGTTAAAATGAGATAAAACATATAAGACAGTTATATATCATGAGTAAGAGAATGGAATAAAAAATCTAATGGTAATACACTCGTCTATGGCACACAGTTATTTTTGCCGCTATGATTTTTGCTCAACGCGAGACTGGTATGAAACCAAAATGGCTCACCAAAAACTTTATAACTTACATTTTTATTAGCATTAGATATGGTCTTTATAACGAGTAGGCGTTCTGGATGATCGTGAAAAAACTTTTTTATAAGATGACTATTTAAAATTTAAAAAAAAATCATTTAAAGCATGAACACGTTACCGAGTAGTTAACAAATAATTGTTTTCGTTTTCAATTAATGTGATGTATCACGGATTCGTAAACACAGAAAATTTCGCAACCGTGAAATTTGTTTAATATTTCACCAATGAAAATAAAAGTAATTTAACTGGTGTGAAAATTAAATAAAAGTAGAAGTCACGTCCATATCTAATTAAGATAAGTGATTTTTTTAAACATTTACGTTTAGTTTATTCTTTTCATGGTAATAACAAAATTGCGTTTTATAAAGACTTAATAAATATCTTTCTTAAGAACAGAGAATTTTTTTTCGTCTTGTTCATTATTTTTTACACTCATAACTACATACGTAATTTATAAATACTTCGACTATGTCGTAACTACATTTCTTCTCTATCTACGTAAAAAATTTTATTACAACAAAACCAATATTTACAGATTTATAGATTATTTCATCAACGTAGAGCGAATAGCGATGTTATGTAAAAGTGGCCTGCGCTGCTCTCGGCGTTAAGAGTATATATACATATAAAATCGGCAGTGTGTCAGAACATGCATAAAGCCTCTACAGTTGCCGCAGTCGATGAGATACGCAAAAAAAGTGAGGTAGTTTATTTTTTAAATATTTTACTACATATTACTTGAGATTTCCATACAAAGAATCTACTTGTAATATTTCACATACACTGGTCTAAAATTGTAGAAATTGCGAGGCTGTGAGAGACAGACAGACATTTAATATTTTAAGGATTCCTCGTTCACGCAAACTTAATAATAAATTATTATCCACCACGGTTTTATAAAGATAAGAAAGTGTATTACCAATGTATGTAGATATGTAAAAACCAAAACGTTTAATTTTTTAACTAACCATATTATGTCTGTTTGATTGTATGTGGGGATTTAAAACAAGTTCAGACCCTAGATAATCAAGGTTCTACTGTATATCGGCAGTCCATTCTATCCTCAAAACATTCATACGTTATCTAATTAAAAAACTAAAATACATTAATTGCACCACTCACCGTAGGGCTGGTACGTCTGTGCGGGTGCCGCTTGATACGCCGGCGCCGGGGCATAAGCCTGAGGTGTCTGCGCGTAAGGGTCCGCATAACCCGCAGCCGCGTAGCCCTCTGCTCCGCCATATGCAGCTGCCGGTTCCGCCGCTGCTGCGTATGAGGTTGCGCCGCTAATGATGGAGGCGACAGTTAGAAAGGTGCTTTCGAAACTTTATATAATAGCATCTGATTCACTTAGGATAATTTTTCAGAGTTAATTGGCTTCATGTATGTATCAGCCGGCATTTCCTATCATGTAGATACTGTTCATCATTTGTTATTGTAATGTATAATGGTGGACAATGGTAAATGGAAATTCTAATTACATGAGAGCTACACGGCTTAGCCACTTATGCCATATGAAAAAACCGGTGTCATTGAATTTAGTATTAGTACCTATAGTCCTGCAATAGATTCTACCTCGCTATGGAGGGAAATTATTTATAAAAAAAATAAAACCTTTAGAAATTATGTGCAAAAAAAATTTTTTTTGCTTAATTATACAAAAAAATGTTTTTCTTGTGAAGTACCAATAAGTAGTCTGAGGTTAATTTTTTACAAACTGATTTAAAAGACAGTTGTTCGAGGTCACTTGAGTTATCGGGACTTTTCTAGGATGGAAATTGCCTTTATCAATCTGCAATTAAGGATTGGTTCATTCCTTAAAAGAGCTATTAAATAAAAAAACAAACAAAAACCCTGATATTTCTAATATTGGTAGTGTATAAAACATAACCATAACTATACAAGCTGCTTACAGATTTCCTGAAGAATGAAAGGTGAAATGATATAACAGTTGTTGTACACTCACCCATACTCTGTCTGATCGTAGCCCGTTGAAGTAGTGGTCGTGTTGTACCCGCCATACGATGTAGAGTAGGAATATTGCGGCGCTGGTTGCGCAGTCGGCGCTGACCCATTGTACGCACCTGCACCATACGGAGTCGGCGCGAGGCTACAGTATTTGATATAATATTTATTTTTTTTGTTCTTATTACGTTTTATCATATATTTACCGATAAATGATATGACATGTGATGACAAATGCACTTTTATAAACCATATAATATATAATAATAACTTTAATAGACAAAATACATTAAGTTACTACGATCATAACTGAAAGATACAGACAACACATTGTCTTCTGCATTTCATAAGTGAAGTGACTAATGGTGCATGTAAAGTGACATCTGTATCGAATTTAATGTTGGATATGTAATAGCCCACTTTAACCCCTTAAGCATACAAACGTATATATTTCGTGGAAATAAGATAAAACATATGGACAATTATTTATCATAAGAAAGGGAAAGAAATAACAAATCAGTATGTTACAATAAAATCAATATTCAGATACCGTTACAATAAAACCAATACTATTGATATTGTTACGATACAATCAGTACTACCGACACCATTACAATAAAATCAATACTACCAATACCATTACAATAAAATCAATACTACCAATACCATTACAATAAAATCAATACTATTGATACCATTAGAGTGAAATCAATACTACCGATACCATCACAATAAAATCAATACTACCAAAACCATTACAATCAAGTCAATTCTACCGATACCATTACAATAAAATCAATACTATTGATACCGTTACAATAAAATCAATACTACCGATATCGTCACAATCAACTCAACACTACCAATATCATTACAATAAAATCAATACTACAGATACCATTACAATGAAATCAATACTACAGATACCGTTACAATAAAATCAATACTACCAATACCATTACGATACAATCAATACTACCGATACCGTCACAATAAAATCAATACTACCGATGCCATTACAATAAAATCAATACTACCGATACCATTACAATAAAATCAATACTATTGATACCGTTACAATAAAATAATTACTACCGATACCGTCACAATCAAATCAATGCTACCGATATCAGTACAATAAAATCAATACTACAGATACCATTACAATAAAATCAATACTACAGATACTGTTACAATAACACCAATACTACCGATACCCTTATAATAAAATCAATACTACCAATACCATTACAATAAAATCAATACTATTGATACGGTTACAATAAAATCAATACTACCGATACCGTCATAATCAAATCAATACTACCGATACCGTCATAATCAAATCAATACTACCGATACCATTACAATCAAGTCAATACTACCAATATCACTACAATAAAATCAATACTATTGATACCGTTACAATAAAATCAATACTACCGATACCGTCACAATCAAATCAACACTGCAGATACCATTACAATAAAACCAATATTACAGACACCATTACAATAAAATCAATACTACAGACACCGTTACAATAAAATCAATACTACCAATACTGTTACGATACAATCAATTCTACCGATTCCATCACAATAAAATTAATACTACCGATTCAATTACAATAAAATCAATACTACCAATACCATTACAATAAAATCAATACTATTGATACCGTTACAATAAAATCAATACTACCGATACCATCACAATCAAATCAACACTGCAGATACCATTACAATAAAACCAATATTACAGACACCATTACAATAAAATCAATACTACAGATACCGTTACAATAAAATCAATACTACCAATACTGTTACGATACAATCAATTCTACCGATTCCATCACAATAAAATTAATACTACCGATTCAATTACAGTAAAATCAATACTACCAATACCATTACAATAAAATCAATACTACTGATACCGTTACAATAAAATCAATACTACCGATACCATCACAATCAAATCAATGCTACAGATACCATTACAATAAAATCAATACTACCGGTACTGTTACAATAGAGTGAATACTACCGAAGTTACGTAAAAGTGGTCTGTGCAAACGAGGGTTTAGTAACTTTTGATAAAGTTTTAATTGTATTTACATCAAAATTAGAAAAACAGAATCCCGAAAGAGGATAATATTTAGTTTTTAAATAAATATAGAACAAAAAGTCCTAAACAAAAATTTTAATATTTAATTCAAATTTAGTTCTAGCTTTAGCACGTTAAGTGCGTGTGTTATGTTAAAAGAAAAAAGCAACTCAAACATCTAATCTATATATTAGTCATATTTTGGACTGATATAGTTATATTGTATATAATATATAGAACATTTGTCATTATACGATTGCAAAATTTTTTATCAGACTTCCAATTCATACTTTATGAGATAAAAGGGACAGACGGACAGGTCATTTTATGAATTCTTTTGAAGTTTTCATTAAAAAATTATTTTTGCTTTTTTCACAAAACTTTTTTCCATGTAACTATGTCAAATTTCAACTTCCTAAATTACACAACTGAAATGATTAAAAGCTGCAACAAATTATATGATAGACATAACCTTAAAGTCCAACAACACCAAGACGTAATCTTAAAGTCTTCTCTTGTCACCTTTAATATGGAACTCCAATAAAAAGTTACTTTTTAATGAATGTAGCAATTAAATATAAACTTACTTCTGATTATACGCCGACTGTGCATACTGATCTGGGGTGGGTGCCGGTGTTTCATATGCTTGATATCCTGTGTGCCTGTCAATATGGAAGAAAGCTATATATTTATATGTAGTCACATAAAATAATAACATTTTATTTATATATAATCTTTTATTGTCTATAAAACTCATTGGTTATTTCTAGGGGTCTTACAGAGGAAACTTAATTCTTTAGGCAATCTTGGAGGTCAGAAATTTTTATCAATTATATTTATCAGTAGATTTTAGCATATACTCAGAGTGAAGTGGCTTCATTTATGTATCAGCCGGCATTTCCTATCAAAACAATTTGTTCATCATTATATATGCACTATGTAACTACCAAAGTACAATATTTTCATAAGAATTTCATAAATTTTACTGGTATTTATAACTTGTATTTATAAATGTTATTATAAATTTATTTTAAATGTTAATCTAATTTTTTTATATTAACAGTTTGAGTGCCGACGAGCGCCATCGTGTTCGGGGGCATACTAACTAAATTTGCCACGAACGCGATGGCTCTCGCAAATAATATTGCTGTTTAACACACAGTAAGGGAAGTCACATTGCTACGTCACGTTCGTCACGCATCGCTAATTTTTTTATCTTTCTACGTGTTACATAAAGTTCAAATTATAATATTATTAGTAATTACAATATAAAAAGGATCCAGGAAAAGAAAATTTATAACCCATAAAGTCGGAATACGAAAATAATTAGAGTGAAAATGATCGTTTTTCAAGTTGTGAAGAAAATGATACAATGATGACATTGTGGTGCGCTCACAATTTGAAAAATTATTTTGCTGATACGAGGATGTACCGGACTGCAAAAATATGATGTGACCTTGATTTCAGTTTTAGTTATAATTTTTGTTCATAATATATATTTCCATAATTTTCTTTGTATTTTATTACGAAAATAAAATTGTATAATTTTTGTTAGAGATACAGTTTTTTTTTCGAGACAAGGGTAAATGATACATAAAAACAAAAGATTTCTTTGGCATTTTTAAGTATATATGAGTAAAAAACCATAGCACTGAAATGGTTAATTATGTGATCTAAGCTTTCAACTTTCACTTGACAGCCGTTTATTTTGAAATTTTGTTATTTCCAATATTATGTTCTAATTTTGTCATGTCTGTGTTTGTGTCCGTCTACATGTCACAAATTCTACACATAATCAGATTATTAAAAACTAAAATCGATTTTTTAGGGTTTCTGTACCTCAAAATGAAAAAAAACCGAAAATGCACGTGTGCTTGCTTGTTTGTTTGTTTAACTGCAGCCAAGATAGTATTTAAATAATATTCATTACAAAATTATACTCTTAACAACTTCATTATTTCCTTGCAATACAATTATCTTCTGTATGAAAAATGTAGCAATACTAATTCAAACTATATACAAACCACTATAAAAACACATTCCCCATACGTATTTCAAAATTGTAAACGTCAAATAGGATTTACTCACGCAGGCGGTCCATAACCATTGGGAGCTTGATGCTGCTGTTGGTGGTGCGGTGGTGGGGCCTGATGCTGGGGCTGATGCTGTTGATAGTTCATCTGCTGCTGCGGGGGAACGTGCCCTCGAGGCTCATATCTGTCAAGCGAAAAATTATATGTAGATAACGCTCAGATCCATTGAACTACCTTCATACGGCCAAAACGTTGTATTTACAAAAGCATTATCGTGAGTAATTAGTATAAAGATTGTTGCTTGTATTACTTCTATATTATAACACTGTGCGGTGTTTCGCTGTCTCACAGCAGTAGTGTATAACAGGTATTATAATGAACTCAAAAGTAAATGAAATATACATGTTTTGTCATGTTCTACTATACTGACTGCTTAAGAAATACAAAATTAATGTTATTTATAACCTCTGACACTGAATTGTCGTGTATTCGAACCTTTTTCTGGTTATTTTTTTACTATCTTTTAAAATTTTATTAAAGATGTCCGAATCTTATAACCGCACTAGTGGGTTTTTTTATTACTTAACCTCTTTAGTGCACGCGTAGCTTATAAGCAACACATGCACTAGTGATGTTCCAACTTATATATTTTGATTAAAATGAGATAAGCATATAATCTGTTAATAATAAAAAATGCTTAAACTTATGTTATACTACTCTTATTTTGAGAATATTTATACAGTTCATAAAGTTGATATAACGATGTTATTAATTACTATAAATACACTCAATAAAACAATACAATAACTATTCAGAAGTTAGTTAAAAAGTCCAAGATAGCAACGTTGCTTTTCATAGACAAATACATAAATATAAAGTTGTGTTATGATCGTGAATACAAATTACATTTGTTAGATCAGAGGGTGTCGTAGAGTAGCATTTAAAATATTACTTTTTACATGTATTAGTCCTTGTTGAATTTTCCAGTTCTTGTTATTTTCCAGTTATAGCATATAAAACGTTATCAATAACGGCATGAACAAAAAATGGTTAATTACATTTTTAGCAACAAATTTAGGAGAAATGTCACAATTCCCCTAAAATATACCTTTCTATCAATATTAAAAGTATGCATTTTTTTTAGTATTCCATCAATAAATGAGAACATCACTTGAAATATTAATTCCTAATTACACTTAATTTAAAAATTATCTTCAATAATATTTCTTTTGTTTTAGCTTCTCCGATAGTTTCTCCGATTCTTTTTTAAATCATTAACACAATCGAATTGCAAAAACTGATGTACTGTTAGATATACTCGCCGATATGCTTGGTCAATTACATGTAAATCTACTGATCTGAAAATTCCCAAGAGTGAAACCACAGGCAAAAGGTACTTAATAAATAAGATTAACTCTCACCTCCCTCTCTTCGGTGGACCACCATGCTGTCCAGGTGCGCCACCGCCTCTTTTGAATCCCGATGGTGGCACAACTGGCACAGGAGCAGCAGCCGAGGGCGGTGCGGGCGCTGGAGGTGCTGGCACTGCGGCTGTCGTGGCTGGCGCTGCAGACCTGGCTGGCGGCATTGGACCTGGCGCAGACGCATGTTGCGCCGGCGTATGAGCTGCAGTGTGCGCCGCCGGGCCTGAATGCCCTGGTGGGCCTGAATGGCCTGGTGGCCCGCCCGAGTGTCCTGGCGGACCTGAGTGCCCTGGCGGACCTGGATGTGGACCGCTTGGGGGACCAGGGGGACCACTGTGACCACCACGGATTACTCCACCTCCGCGGCCTGCATTTAAAGAAGATGGTACAGTTTATAAATCAAATTTAAGATTAAGAAATAAATCTATGCTAAATACAAAGAAAAAAAAATAATTCATCTGTTAAGAATGAATAAAACCTAAACGCCTGAGAGTTCTTAATGCTCCGTCCATTCTAAGACATATCAAGACGCAAACCCAAAAACAAGTGGAAGTTTGTCCGGTGAAGGATTTTGAAATTATTAGGCGAGGTATACAAACTGAAAGTTAAGTGAAGAAGTTAAGTATTTTTAAGTTACATAATTCTCAGCGAGTCGCCGCAGCCTACAAACCACCATTCCGATGTGGGCCAATAATACGTATAGAAACAATTTAATTCATCTGATTTACAACTGTATCATTCCAGCTAATACAAAACTTACACAATTTAGACAGTGTAACATGCCTATAAATAAAGAAGACGCTAATATCTTACGCACAGACAGCAATATTAATACATGTGGTACATTACAACATTCATAATGTGTCTTGATGGAGCTATAGTAAGCCCCATGTTAATAAAGACAATTCTCACCAAACGCACTTTAGTTAGAATGAAATTTAGTGGCGTGCAGTTCTTTTTGGGTTAAACAAATTTACTAAGGGAGGCACAAAAGAATATACATATATAACATTTATATATATATATATATATATATATATGTATATATATATATATATATATATACATACATACATATATATATATATATATATATATATATACATATATAAAACTCTTTTGCAAAAAAAAACGGGCACTTATAGGAATAAACCATATCAGAGTTGTTTTATTAATATTTGACGCATTTTATATGGCGATATGATGAGAATATTGTTATTTATTATTGAGATATAGTTTTTACCTACTTCAGTCACTAAAAAATAACGATGCAAAGTCCACAGACGAGCGTTTTCATACTGGTACATTAAAAATGGCTAAAGTTTATTTTTGAATATTTTTTATTAATTTAACATAAAATTTGGTAACTCAGTATGGCCTCCTCTAGCTAAAATCAATGTGCTTAATCTACTAGGCATGCTTTCGAACGACGTTTTTTATCATTTCCTGAGGAGTACATTCCCATTCAGCGACGATCACATTTTTAAGGGCCTGAATGTTTTCTGGAGCTGGTTTTACGGCTCTGACGCGTCTTTGAGATTATCCCACATGTGTTCTATCGGATTGAGGTCGGGACTTCTAGCTGGCCAGTCTAACCGACGAATTCCAGCCTCCTGCATATACGCATTAACGTTTCTAGGGCGGTGGGCGCGAGCGTTGTCGTCCATGAAAATGGACTAGCCTCCAACTGCTGTTAATGCGGGTTGGGCATGAGGAATAAGAACCTCTGTTATGTACCTTTGCGCATTATGTATGCCATTTTCAATAAAAATTAACTCGTTACGTCACCTGAGTGAATACCAGCTCAAAACATTACGGAGCCTTGACCGTAATGGGTGATTTCCTCAAAGCACACTTCTGTGAAGCGTTCTCTAGGTCTTCATAAGACTCGCCGATGTCGATCCTCACCACTAATCGATATACGAGCTGCATTGGAGAATAAAACACTATACCAGTCTTGTTGAGTCCATGAAGAAAAATTTTGAGCGAATCTCAATCTGGCAACTCGATGCTCACGGAGCAATGTAAGGGCCCGAGCTGGGCGATAGCTACGTATATTGACGGCCTGAAGTCTCCTTCTGACTGTCCATAGGTTTACTGGTGTACCTCTGACATCCTCGAGGTTCTGTTTGAGATCCACATACGTAACTTGACGATTTCGTAGCGTTTGACTGACTATGAAGTGGTCATCCCATGGCTCAGTGCACCGTTTTCTTCCAGAACCGGACCTTCTACTGACGGAGCCCGTTTCTTGGTATCGTTGCCAGGTCCTTTGGATGGTGGAACGGCTCACATTACACTGCTAGACACAACATTGGCTACGGCCTTCTTCAAGCAGCGCAATAATTTTAATAGCTCTTATCGTTTTTTCAACCATACTGACAATAGCAAACAGAAGTGAACTAATGCAGCAAACAGCAGAAAATTAATTAAAATTTATTCGTTAAAATAAAAAACGTAACAAATGAAAAAGAACTTAATAAGAGTTGGATTTCATTTACCGCCAAAAAATATGTTTTTGTCAGTGAAAAAGAATTTTCATTCAAAAAGAATAAATTTCAAATTTAGAATGTTCGTTTTTATGTGCCAGAATACACTATACCTGCCAGTAACAATTTCAATTAATACAACCTCTTAATAAATAATATTTTGTTATTAATATGACAAAATCAAAACTGCCCATTTTTTATACAAGAGTGTATGTGTATGTGCGCGTGTATGCGCGTGTGTGTAATTTGCTTGTGACTCCACTGTGCAGATTGGATTTCGTCTTGTGGTATCGCTGCATAATTTTCAGAAAAATAAATTTGTAAGACACTTTCATCCGTCTGCACATTACGTTTTGCCTCAATAAATACATCAGATTGTATTCTCTTTACATATACATGAGTCTTGAATCGAGAAAGCTGCTGATTTAATTTTTTATGGCTTCTTCAATAGTACCTTCCACTGTAACCACATTAGGTCGCCCTTCAGTTTCAATCCATTTTTTCCAACTGCACAGTTGATACAGATCGGTATCATGTAAGAGACGATATGTAGGTCATTAATACAAGTTTTACAATCTCCCAGCATACATGCTTCGTTACTTACATTACACGAACATTTCTCAAGCAGATCACTACCAGTCGTTGGAAAGCCTGGTATTTTTTTAGCTATACTCTCAACTAAATAATTAAAATTGGCGTGGTATATGCACACACAGACATAGTGAGGGCATTTGGCTAGTTAATAAGATATATAGTGGGCGAAGCTCATAAAACTTTGATATTTTAATGTTAAACGCAGGATTTTCATCAATAAAAAAAGAATAGGCTTCTCTTACAGTCATATTCATGTATAGTTTTTGGCACAAAGTTTTTCCTCCTGTTTCTATATTTTTAACAGATTTGACATAATTAATACCTGGGTTTAACGACTAATATCATCATGCTGATAAAAGCTAACTACTGTTTCTTTATTTTCCACACATAAAGAGTGCTTTTTTACAGGCTCGTTGAAAAGGCTCTTAGCGTTGTCGAAACTGTCAAAAATGAGTTTGCGTATAACCGCTAATTTCTTGCCTGGGTTTGATGGGAGTGTTCTCTGGACTTTACTCACTGCTTTCAAGAATTTGCGCAAAAGAATATGATCCTAAAGATGGAGGTCCGCCATTTTCTTGTTCATTGGGATACAATGATTGTGCACGTTTTAACTTATCTCTGTACTTCCTTTTTCTGTCAGCTTCCTTGCGTCGTTTTTCATTCAGAAATCCTTTACAAAGTTTTTCTTTTTCTCTCTGCTTTTCATGCCTTTTCTTATCGCGCTCTCTCTCTCGCTGTAGGTGGTTAGCGAAATCTTCAGGTATGTCCTATAATTTATTTCTCAATTTACGCATTCGCTCTGCAGATGTGGTTTTACCCATCATTCTAAAAAAAACAAACAAATCATGCAGGAAATTTAATTTAGTATACATATCAATTGAAAAATATTAACTATGTTTAAAAATATTCATCCAAACCGCTGCCCTGGAGAAGTAAAAACTGAAAGCTTCCACGTAAGAACTGTCCCACCCGTGACAGTCACAGGACACCATTAAATTTCTAAAAACTCTCTGATGATCATGCACAATAGAAAAATCAAGTCTGATATATATTCATTGTAAAATAATAAAAGTATTAACCAAGTTTTAAACATAACCTCAAAGTCAGTAACTAACAAAAATAAACTTTATTGTATATTTGTCACGGGCGGGACAAGACAAACCATGCTACGTTAACATGTAAATATTATTAATACACTTACCCTTATTAAAATGTAATTTCAGTTATTTTAAGCAGAAATATTGTCGTATTTCACTAAATGCAACAAACACGTTTTTATTTCGCACAGAGCACACAAAACAGCTGTTGTAGTGTTACCAACATTGAAAACAAAAGTTGCATTCAAAAAGTTTCAATTGTAATCATTTCATGAACGAACACTAAAAAATATTATACCAAAATTTTTTTTACGGATTATGATGATTAAATGTCTAGACTTTTGATTTTTCTTGAAATAATCAATAAAGAATGAGCTTTATAATTTGATCCCAATGTTCATTTTCTCATGGAATACCCCTAAAAAAAACTAGTATAGACTAAAAATAAAGTCTATAGATTAAAAAGCTAGTATAGACTAACTTTTTAAATCTGGCATTGTACATATACACATTTACATTGAGTGTGAATAGGCAGTCTTTATATTGCGGGGAATAACTTGTTTCTTCGTTAACAACAATAATATTTGATTATATTGAAATAATTAAATAGTAGCGTAATAACAATGCCAAAATTGTAATGGAGGACTTGTATTCTTAATGTCTTTTGAATTTAATGAAACTTATGTCTCGCAAATTCAAAACGCATCAAGAAGATATATGTTAATGTAAAAGCAGAAGTAGCAAAAAAATATTTACTTATACGACGCGTAAGAATTCCGAGCAAAAATGTGCAAGGGGGGAAGGCACCAAAGCATATAATTTCCAAATTTTATATTCAACTGCTTCAATTTGATTACTAACTGATAAATATTTTATTTTATTTTCAATTCGTCAAAGTAAAATTTAAAAAAAAAAGGCACTGTTTTTTTAACAATACATATGAAGACATAAATAGGCCATGGAGGACCTGTACCATATCCTGCAATGTCGCCAGCATTCTCGCAGCTAAACTTTTATTTTCGTAATAAGTTTGCTTGTTTACGTAAAGGATGCCCACAATTGCGACAAATGAAAAAATACCGTAATCTATGAATGGCATGTTTTCGTTTGATGAAGTTCTCGATAGAATATACTGCCAGACTGCATACCAACATTGATGGAGCATGGAAATGGTCCATAAAGACATCTTATACATAAAAAAAAGTATTATCTTACAGACAGCAAAAGAATAGGTTCCAAGATTACGTCGTAAAAACGTAGAAACTCACAAATGTTCCTAATAAATATTAGTGAAGATTTGCCAATTTAATTTCGTAACTTTTATTCATTTAACTCTGATGCAACTCTTCACGATCACTAAAAAACCCGTAGAGCACAAACTTTTTAGAAAAAAAATTGTACTGTCACCCTAGTCAAGATATTACATAGTACATCTATCATGTATACTGTGATAGATATTACATATCATCTTATGTGGCATTTCATGTTCGGTTAAAATTACCTTGACTGCCATTAGCTATGCAGATTGAAGTTTTATTACAGCCACTTTCTCCCTAACTGGTAGTCTCTCTTTTTCGCTTCAATTCACCTATGCACATTAAGTGCTAAAAAATACATGTTATCTTATCACAAAATATTTCATCTCAAGATGGCACCACAAAGATCTTTGGATGTGTATGTGTGATTTTCCTGTCAATCACGTTAAATATAACTAGTATTGCAAAGACGTCATATTTCTTATGGTGAACAAAAATAACACACTTTCATATGCGCAAACATCTTGTTGGCGATTTCGCCTTCATGAGATGAATGATCTATATTTCGATTACTAACCTACTCTGGTATGTTATACATTTATTACCAATAGTTCTCTGATATCCAAAGACCTATATAGAACTCTTCGAATCAAAGGAGGCTAAAATTTTGATTACAAATTTTTAATCGGGAACTATTACTGATTACTAACATTTGATACATCCTGTAAAAACTTAGTTTTTTTGCAACTAGATTTTTTAATTTACATTATCAGATGAAAGGCAAGGTCATGATGCTGTTTCCACATGGATACCTATTCAAATACTGTACTTTACATCACTTAACTTCAGCAATCAGTCAATAACCAGGTTATTTAAACCAATATCCGTAACACATTTCGCTGTCTTCACGTTTTATTCATGCCAAAAGTACAGTATTCCTTGAAAAGTTTTCCTATGACTAACGCTATCTCAAATAATTGGAACAATAGAATGTCATATGCATTAATAAAGGCAACAACCCACATAAATATTATAAAGACTTAAAAATAATCCAAAACTCTAATGCTTACCACCTCGCATAGAAATACCGCCACGGGGCCCACCTCGATCACCACCCCCACCGCGCGGTACAAAGTCTCCGCGCCCCCTGCCACGCGCTCCTCGGAATCCACCAGGCCCACCGCGGTGCATGAATCCACCCGGCCCGCCGCCTTGAGGGCCCCCTAGACAAAAAAGTCTATTTAGCAAAATAGAATAAACAAATTGTATGAATATATAAAACTGAAACTTTAACTTAAAACTGCTGTACTAATTATACAATCGTAACTTGAAACTGGTTCCGTCCCTCAAAATGAAAAAACGGAACACAGAAAAGGCTGTTCTGAGAGATAGACGGACGATGGACGATTTAATTTTGAGGACAGAACCCTAAAAGGCTTTTTCTCAGAAACAGCTCTAGATGTCGAGTTGAAAATAACATTGTATACTGAAGCTACAGGCTTTAGATTGCTGTAAAAAGTTTTTAGGTTCGGCAACAAAAAGATCGACCCAGAAGATAATATGCCATAAAGAGCGATTCCCTTTATAGCATATTATCTTTTGGGTCGATCTACGATCTTGAAAACTGACATAATCAGAGGTCTTATAGCACTAGGGAATAGTACAAAAATCAATGATTTCTCATTCTATGTGAAATTAAACATTGTTATGGCAATATATTTAGTTTCGGAAAATTAATATTACTAGTTCAATTAGAAATACCATTAGCCATACATGTTTAGGGTGCCTAAATGTGTACAGAACCCTTATACTGAGAATTCTACTCAGGCCTGAAAGGTGTTTTAGTCATAAAATACAATCAACAACCTCTAAAGAAAACAAATTTATTATAAAACAAATAGGAAACATTGCTTTATACAATTTGTATCTTAAAACTAGCCAATGAGCCAGATATGAGGGGGTGGAGGAGACTAAAAATCTGTACGATCTACGATTTTATGAGGTTCCAAAAGAATCTTGTAACTCGATTATAAAGAAATAAATTCAAACTAAGAGAACATTACATAACAGTATTGGAGAACTTAACAGAACAGAGGAAAAAACAAGAGAGACATGGACATAGGGTGTTTAATAGTACAATACATAATGCCGTATCCAAAATAAAATTGCAACGACCACTCTATACAGGTGTGGTCACAAATCGTTGGTCCATCCACTTTGCTGTCCGAATATAGCCTCAAATGATTAAAAATGAAAGGAAAAAGGTTTTAAAGAAAAAGTTACGGCGGCAGAAAATTTGAGGTCAGAAAGAGTTGGTTTTGAGAGCAAAGATAGAACTTGTTTAAGTAAGGTGTATCCTTAATTTTGAGATCTAAGAAATATTTTGAAGTTAGGAAATTATTCTTAACAATTTACGCCCCACAATAGGACAAAAAACCTGAGTATAAATGTAGAAGATGGATTCAGGTAAATTCATTCAAGACATATATAATTATAAATGGTCTTACAAAGCCCTTTCATTTGTGTATATAGACAACGGATTCAGATGAATTCATATAAGACATAAATGTAGAAGATGGATTCAGGTAAATTTATACAAGGCATATAATTATAAATGGTCTTACAAAGCCCTTTCATTTGTGTATATAGACAATGGATTCAGATGAATTCATATAAGATATATATATTTATGAAATAATCTTTCAAAGCCCTCTCACTTGTGTATATAGAAGAAGATGGATTGGGATAAATCGTCAAGACGTATATTTATGAAGTAGTCTTTCAAACTCCTTTTCATTTGTGTATATAGAAGATGGATAACGTACGAAACAGGTGATTGCATTAACGCCATTTTTGTTTGTTTTTGTGCAAAATTTTGACAGTTTACTTTTGACACACAACGTACAAAACAGCTGATACTACTATCGGTATAGTGAGCGCCATTGTTACTTGTTTTTGTGCATCGATATACTTCTCTTTTTATAGATTCGTAGCATTCTGACGTCACAAACATTGTAAAGATGTAATAATGCTGCACGAAGGATGTTGTGACCTTCACATTTTACTGTCGTCACGCCCAATGACATTTTAATAGAATAATGTTATACTATTCAATATATTCATAAAGAGCTTTTCCCAATCTTTGAAATAACAAATTTTTTATATTTTATTTTGGATACTATAAACCTAAATCCATATACAGGATATATTTATACAGGACTAAAAAAGGCGCTTGTTTTTTATATTTAATAATAATCATAAAGGGGTATATACTTATAATGGGCTAAAAAAGGCTGTTACTGTTTTTTAGATATATTAATAATCATAAAGGGTTATATACTTATACAGGGCTAAAAAATGCTCTTACAGTTTTTGAGATATAATAACAATCATAAAGGGGTATATACTTATAATGGGCTAAAAAAGGCTATTACTGTTTTTTAGATATATTAATAATCATAAAGGGTTATATACTTATACAGGGCTAAAAAATGCTCTTACAGTTTTTGAGATATAATAACAATCATAAAGGGGTATATACTTATAATGGGCTAAAAAAAGGCTGTTACTGTTTTTTAGATATATTAATAATCATAGTGTTATATACTTATACAAGGCTAAAAAATGCTCTTACAGTTTTTGAGATATAATAACAATCATAAAGGGGTATATACTTATAATGGGCTAAAAAAGGCTGTTACTGTTTTTTAGATATATTAATAATCATAAAGGGTTATATACTTATACAGGGCTAAAAAATGCTCTTATAGTTTTTGAGATATAATAACAATCATAAAGGGGTATATACTTATACAGGGCTAAAAAAGGCTGTTACTGTTTTTGGGATATAATAATCATAAAGGAGTATATACTTATACAGGGCTAAAAAAGGCTGTTACTGTTTTTGGGATATAATAATCATAAAGGAGTATATACTTATACAGGGCTAAAAAAGGCTGTTACTGTTTTTGGGATATAATAATCATAAAGGAGTATATACTTATACAGGGCTAAAAAAGGCTGTTACTGTTTTTGGGATATAATAATCATAAAGGAGTATATACTTATACAGGGCTAAAAAAGGCTGTTACTGTTTTTGGGATATAATAATCATAAAGGAGTATATACTTATACAGGGCTAAAAAAGACACTGTTTTTGAGATATAATAACAATCATAAAGGGGTATATACTTATACAGGGCTAAAAAAGGCTGTTACTGTTTTTGGGATATAATAATCATAAAGGAGTATATACTTATACAGGGCTAAAAAAGGCTGTTACTGTTTTTGGGATATAATAATCATAAAGGAGTATATACTTATACAGGGCTAAAAAAGGCTGTTACTGTTTTTGGGATATAATAATCATAAAGGAGTATATACTTATACAGGGCTAAAAAAGGCTGTTACTGTTTTTGGGATATAATAATCATAAAGGAGTATATACTTATACAGGGCTAAAAAAGGCTGTTACTGTTTTTGGGATATAATAATCATAAAGGAGTATATACTTATACAGGGCTAAAAAAGGCTGTTACTGTTTTTGGGATATAATAATCATAAAGGAGTATATACTTATACAGGGCTAAAAAAGGCTGTTACTGTTTTTGGGATATAATAATCATAAAGGAGTATATACTTATACAGGGCTAAAAAAGGCTGTTACTGTTTTTGGGATATAATAATCATAAAGGAGTATATACTTATACAGGGCTAAAAAAGGCTGTTACTGTTTTTGGGATATAATAATCATAAAGGAGCATATACTTATACAGGGCTAAAAAAGACTTACTGTTTTTGAGATATAATAATAATCATAAAGGAGTACATACTTATACAGGACTGAAAAAGGCTCTTACTGTTTTTGAAATACAATAATAATCATAAAGGGGTATATACTTATACAGACCTATAAAAGGCTCTTACTGTTTTTGAAATATAATAATAATCATAAAGGGGTATATACTTATACAGGGCTAAAAAGTGCTCTTACTGTTTTTGAGACATAATAATAATCAAAGGGTTATAACCAAAATTGGCTCCACTGCAGACAAAAATTAAGTACCATGTCAAAAAACGATATATTTATTAAGACGTTTTCGAAAACATTCATTTTTATGTAAAAATTCGCTGAAATTAAAATAAAAATTTCCATCTATTCCTCGTTCCTTTACATATTTCGTTTTTAAGTGTTGCTACATACTTATACGAAAAAAATTGAGAACTATTCATTACTAAAAAATCTGTTCTGTCTGTGAAATGCTGTTGGAAAAGTTTTAATGTTGTCAGTTGTACTACTATTTTTATGTATCTTTAATCATTATGTGCCTGTTTTGGTTACAGCTCCTATATAAAGTAATTGTTATTATCATTGGTATGCGTCCATTTTACGGCCAGAGCTCCAATATAAGCAGCCACTCGCATTTGAAACTATAAAATTTCCAATTTTCCTTAATTTGACAAAGCGATTATGCACAATAAACACAAAACTCACTGGGTGGCGGTGGCCCCCTCGTTTCAATTGTGGGCACTGGATGTGGTCCTGGACCCTGGGGTGCAGGCACAAAGTTGCGCCCTCCTCTATCTCCGCCACCCCGCATGGGCCCTCCACGGAAGCCCCTCATGGGACCCCGTTGCATGGGGCCACCCCGTGGGGGGCCCACCATTGGGCCGCCACGTCCTCGCATGCCTGGCCCGCCACGATTGTTGAAGAACGGTCTGAAAAAGAAAATCAAAATTGATATCTGTTCACTAATTTCAAGCTGCCCCACCCATCGTAAGAAAATAGCAATGGTTGATAATATGCCTCTATATTAAAACACACTTCTTTCGCCTCTTTGGAATTTTAAGGTTCCGAACCCAATTGAAATTTGATTCTTATTAAAAATTGCCAGTTCCAAGAACTTTCAAAGTGCTATCTACATATGACTAACACAATTTATTCGAAAATTATGCAAAAAATCGAATTGGCAGACAAGTATGAGGTATTTTTCCTGTACTATTCATGTGAGGATGTAATGACAAAATAGGATATCTCCTATCTACATATGACAAACACAATTTATTAAAAAATTAAGCAAAAAATCGAATCGGCAGACGAATATGGGGTATTCTTCCTGTACCATATAGGTGAGGATGTAATAACAAAATATCTCGACTTGGACAATCTGAAGTGACTTATCGAAAAACATGGCAAGTGGTCCACGAGACAAAAAATTTTGGGGACCTCTGTTCTAACGATCAATAAAAATACTACAAATACTTTATTTCAAATTATGAAATCTGCGTAGCTTGTAGCTTTTTTTAGAATCACCGGTAAGTCACATAAATCTAAATAATCATTATTCAAAAATATTTACATGGAAATTTTAAACAGAGAAATTAAGTGTACTAATTATTTTAAAATTTCACTTGTCATTTTATGATATCAACCGAAAAAATGTGTTACAAGAATTCCAAAACTTTTTTCAGAATTTCATATGAAATCATTATAACTTCTCAGCTACTCCGAAACTGCTAAAGTGAAAAAAATTATGAAAAAATGGGCTACCTACCATATTTATGGGAAAACTACAGTGGTGATTCTAAAAAAAACTTTACTAACTAAGGCAGATTTCACCATTTCAAATAAAGTGTTTTTAGTATTTTTATTGATAGTTAGGTTAGTTTTGGAGCAGACGTCCCCAAAATTATTTGTCTCGTGGACCATATGCCACGTTTTTCGGTTTTGGGTGACCTGCTGACCTTTTTTAGACATAAAAACTCTTTGCTGAGATTATGCTGTTATTCCTCCATTACTTTCATGGAACTTTTTGTCTCATAGACCATTTGCCATGTTTTTCAGGTTTGCGTTGACTTTTATTACATTATAGAAAGCCAAAATCAAATGAGATCAATTATAGTGGACACCCATTTACATCTGAAGGACCCAAATTTTTTTAACCCCCTTCCAGGTCATAATCGATCCCTGGGGGTCGATATAAACAACTTTGGGAATAAATGTTTTAGAGCAACATGTAGAATACATTACGTTATATTTATCAATACAGGCCAGGGTAAATCTACTTGAAGGATGGAAAGTTGTTGGAAGACCTCACTTCTAATGAAACTGAATATTACAATACAAAACAATACATGTAATATTACATACGCATATGAAGCCCTTTAAACAAACAAGGTACAATGTTAAACTATGACATTAGTTATTTCGAAATGAACACATCGTAAGTTTATTCCAAGTGAGACTATTTGTAGGTCGAATCTCATAAAACAACACCTTTGAGACTTAAATTCTCTTTGACACAATTTTTTTATATATATGAATTATCTTAAAAAGGACCACTGATAGACTCAAACCCCTAAACTTTTAGACAGAAATGACAAATTTAATACCATCCTTTACCAAACAGTGGAATTGCATTTTTAGGTTGACAGTTCCAGCTTTCAAACAATTCAATACAATGTTTTAATTTCATTATACTTGCTAGAGCAGAGATCAAAAAAAGGTCGGCATTTTTTTGGTTGAGCCTCCCCGGATTTTAATTTTTTCACATCATTACAATAAAAAAACACATAATTTTCGCGACTTAGTTCTCAATAACAAACATAATCAAATAAATTGTTGTGTTTACTTCCATATATAATTAAGCATAATTAAAAAATATAATAGCATTAATGCGATTTTTAAGCCTGCATGCAGCTAAATGAATTAGAGAAGTTTTAAATCCATGAATTTTTCTTTAGAATGTCCGAACATATTGGGCCCCACTTGTGATCTCGTTACACCCTCCTAGGGAGGCACCCATCAGTGGTTGGGAAGCCCAATACTATAGTAATAGGGAGTAATAAGGGCCACTATTTGGCAGGGTACGGGAACAATACAAATGAGTCTGTAGATATACGAACCAAACTCATTTTTTTTAAACTCTGGTAATTAGTAGGTGTGTAACTCAATTTCATTGTATTTTTCATCGAAATATAGCATACTTAATTATGAGGAAAAGTGTATTAGAGCTGAGAAAATCTGCTTAGAATTCAGGGATACATAATAATTCTTTTGTCCGGCAATGTTTTAAAGATCAACTCACTAAAAATAAAGTACTGTCAAAATGGAGATATACAAACAGTGAAACGATTGCTAGAATTTCCAATAAACTTGCACACAAAATCATAGATATTGCGATGTCATTGGTCCGAAATATTTTCTAAATATCTGCAACTTCCTATGTCAAAAGGTATTTACTTTGTCTTCATGTCCTGCATCAAACAATTGTTTAACATTATATCTTATACTTAAATTTGTCAAGAAAACAATCATCAATTAGTTCCTATTAAGGACGGAGGGTAAATGTCATTACGCAATATTTTCAGTGGAATCTATTGTTACCGCACAATCACTATTTGTTTATTAATCTCAAACCCAATTCAAGAGCATATAAAGAAGCAAAGTTTTTACGCAAACAATGGAGTGATAAACAGATTACAATGTAGCCAAGTGAAGTCACAGTTTTGAAGATTACACTCAGTGGAAAGAATGAACCGACGTAAACAAAATATGCAAACCGAGTATTTATACAAATGCAAAACAAAAAAAAGGAAATATTTGTAAAATTTTGAAACAAATATATAAAAATTCTTTTCTACGCATTTCTGTTTAGAGTGAGAATGTGAGAAATTTGAAAACAATGCAAAATTGTAATAAACGTGAATAGTAATAATGATGACTATACAGGTGTTAAATTGGTATAACCAGCTGGCTGTTATGGGTTCCAAATTTCAAAAAACATTTAACCGTTTTAGTGCCATTGTTTTTTATTCATATATACTTAAAAATGCCAAAGAAATCTTTTGTTTTTAACGTCATGTACCCTTGTCTCGAAAAAAAACTGTATCTCTTCCAAAAATTATACAATTTTAATAATTTTTCCGTCGCTCCCACTATCACTTTCTTCACAACTTGAAAAACGATAATTTTCACTCGAATGATTTTTTTATTCCGACATTATGGGTTAAAAATTTTCTTTTCCTGGATCCTTTTTATATTGTAATTACTAATAATATTATATTTGAACTTTATGTAACATATCGAAAGATAAAAATTAGTGATGCATGCGAGCGACCTCCCCTACCACGCGCTAAACAGGAACTGATTTCGCAAGTGCCATCGCGGTTGTGGCAAATTTAGTTAGTACACGCACGAGCGCGATGGCACTCATCGGCACTCAAACGGTTAAAATCAAGTTATTATATGACAATGAAACATTTAAATGTCAATACAAATGAGAAAATATTAAAAATAACAAAAAAAATTTAACACACGATAAATTATTTCCCTATAATAAAACTCATCAAAAAATATTACAGATTTCAATTTTTAAATTTTATATTTTCAAGAGGACTCCAAAAAAATTCTTACTACACTAATTAACAAACCTTGTATATACTATAAAATTCAATCTTAGAAATTCATTCGCATAAGAGAATTAACAAACTGAACAAATCTACACAAAATAAAAAATAAAACAATCGCCAACTGTTAAAAAGAATGAGATGACGAACTAAATTGAGGTAAAGAAACAATCTCCACGAACAACCGAATAAAGTGCCCATTTTTGGACCCTTAAATTTAGAATGAAATATATGTGAAGTGGCTAATTTGATGAGATACAATCATGGAAAAATATTACGTTGAACATATGATTCGTTTCAGTCAAAATAATCATCTTAAGCATCATTATTCTCATATTATATAGTAGTCATAAAAATAGTAACGACAGTAGTTAAAATAGTATAAGAAAACAACCCTACATAAAAATTATTACCAAAACAACTTTTTCAAAATTATATACTCCATATTAAACCTGACCACCCTAAATTTGTAAATTTTAACAATAAATTCGTAATTAGTAATCCAAAAAACATACAAGAACTGTCAGAGATAGTTGTTTATTGCGAACATTAATATAGTAAAACTGTTGTCTCGTGCTTTTTGAATAAAAAGTTATATCTCACACCCAACAAATTTCAAGAATAATACTAAGCTCGACGGAAACATTTTCTGTAATTATCTCTTCATAACTAATTAAAAAATCTGAGAATGGGCAAAAAATATATGTTTTTTAATCCTTCTTTTTCCCGAATCTAAAAAAAGTTTTTTCGTTAAAGCATATTAAAAATTTATCATAGTATAATCACCGAGTTATATAATATAATAATTTGTACAGATTTGAACTAATCAATTTTAAAATATTCATTTTAATGGACAAATTAATTATTCTTTTCTTGTATTATCATAATTTGAAATAATTTAAATGATATATTAAATTGTATATTTAATATATTCAATTGTAATTGAGGCAAAGAAACAAGATTCAGTGGTAGAAACTATCTCCACATTTTCGTTTCACTCGTAAGTTCAATACAGCTATTTCGAAAACTAACCATTTCACAGATATTAGGTGTACAACTTTGCTTCCGCTGTTTTTTCTCAAAATTTGTCTTTATTGTCAAAAACTGGATATAAATTTGTTATTTAAGTATTATCCATCGCTGATCTCCCATCTTTCGGGCAGAGTATGTATCCCGTGTACAAAAAAACTGGTAATATTTCAAGACGATCCACAAATAGATCCAATTTTTAAATTCTTAATAAGATCAAAAGTGCTGGTCAGCCAGGTCTTGTGCCATTGAACGAAACAAGTGATATTCAGAGGAAGTAACATCTGATACAGCGCGTGAGATAGGACTTCCCATTTCCCAAGTATGTCTTGACCACTTGCACAACATGGGGTCGAGAATTGTCATACCATAAATTTACTTTTCGTGTCTCTCGTCATATTGCAGCCGTTTATCATTCAATGCTTGGCTCAAACATCAATTGCGTTCGATGCCGATTGTCTGCTATTGTTTCAGTCAATTTTGACAGCTCATAATGCACTACACCGAGCTTGTTCCACTAAATACAGAACATGACCTTGGGGTCGTAAATATTCAGTTTGTTAGTTTCATTTAATTTTGAAACATTAGATTCATTTATCAATGAGGTTACATTGACAGAAGTCCAAGTTTATGGTATATAGTCTATAATCTATTTATTACGACCACCACTACTGCTAAAGCCATCTAGAGGAAAACTGTGGTAGCAAATTTGTACACCTAGTATGTATGCTATCACCAAACAAAGGACTTGGAACATAATTGTAAGACTTATTAAAATTTATTAATTGTGATGTAACTATACAAGTTTATTTAAATGAAATCATTTCAATCCATTCAGGTATTAATCCCTAGAGCGCACGCGTTACTTATAAACAAAATTTGAGCTCGCACCATTCAAACATATATATTTCGCTTAAAATGAGATAAATATATAGATAATTATACATCTTAAGAGATAAAAAAAATAACAAATGGAATAGTGAGAGACTCATCTGTGGCATACAGTTATTTTTGTCGCTACGATTTACGTTTTGCGCGAAATGGCTATCGTCAAGTCTGACTCACCAAAAACTAGCATAACATAAATTTCCGGAAAAAGTGATTATATTTACATTTCATTATTGTTCATACATTTCTACTGTAATAATAAGTGCATTTTATAAAGGCTTCCGTTATAAGCCTTTTATCTTACGAAAAAGGGGATTTTGTTTTTCATCTCGTTCATTCTTTTTTACACCCATAACTATATAAACAAGATACAAATACATCAATTATGTTGTTAACTATATTTCTTCCCCGTCTACGTAAAAAATTTCATTACAATAAAATCATTACTTTCGGACATATACATTATTTATCGACATAACACCAGCACCAATGTTATGTAAAAGTGGGCGGAGCACCCGAGGGGTTAATTTATCAAGATTGTCTACACTAATCCAATTTCACTTCAATCGAACAATTTCTGAGAGACGAGTTCAATATTGAAGCTTGAAGATAACATCGAATATGTGATTCCCGTGTATCTCCTATGATTATGTCGACAAAATTTACTGTGATATAAAAAACCTTTTACGTATGAGTAGAACTTGTCTAACAAAGATTCCGTACACACTTGGGCCTCATTGTTTCATCCATAGTCAATGAGTTACTTCTGTTATACTAACTATAGTTAAAATGACAATAGTTACGTTTTAACTAATAATTATCTTGTAGGAAGGTTGTCTCATTCATATTTTAATTATTGTTAAACGAAACAATAGTTGACAGTGTTGCCGTAGAACTTACAACGCAAATATATTCAATTGGTCATGGATAATAATTTTTTCGCAACTCGTAGCGTAAAAATTAAACTTGGCAATTCATCAGTTAATTTAAAATAAAACTAGGGCTTTTGCTTATGCCGGCAATCATTTAAATTGTGAAACATTACCTTTATCGTCTACCTTTTTATAATGTCGGCATTAATAATGATTACGTTGTGTATTTAATATTGGAACTTAAATGCAATCTACCGCTTCAATGTTTGAAAATTTTGCATCGTTATAAACTTTCTCACGTTATAAACTTCTTCACAATGTTTCTGTTTCAGAGCCTGCTTCTCTTTCAGCCTTCAGTACCTTCGTAGTCTGTATTATGCTTGTGAAATGTTTGAAATTTAAAGATTCTTTGCCAGTATGAATAATTCTGGACGGAAACAATTTGCAACCAAAAAGATCCCTTGATCATTTTTGTATATTTCGTTTAGCAGAAAACTCTTAAATTCATAGCACTTATTTCAGAAATAACATAAAAGTAAGGAGTTAAACCTTTTATAACATAAATTTTAAAAAACCCTTTTGTCATTTGGTAAAAATCAATAAGATATCCTCCAATTTTTATTTGCAATTTGTCAGTATTGTGGATTTTTTCTTAAAAAAAAAAAATTACTATTTCTTCATCATATATCTTATCATAAAGTTTCATAAAGTTTCATTAATATCGAAATATATCATCATACATACATTCATAAGAATCTCTAGTTTCAAAGAAATCCAAAATGTCAAGTTGACGAGTGACGTGAATCAGCTGTTACTACGGAATTTAAGTACCTGCCACCTTGTTTGGCCACCCATTCGCGAGTAACCGAAACATTTAACTAATCATCAAAATTAGCTGAGATAATGATGGATCATACAACCTCTGATTGTTATATTTAACTATATTTTTAAATAAAAACCAAATTTTGACATAAATTACTTTAACCACGGATCAAATAACAGGACCTTAGGTACATACATAATAAAGTTAAACATTTAATGCCATTAAACTATTTACAAATATTATATTATTTTTCATCATGTAAATAAATTATATCTTCCAAATGTGTAAAATATTGCAGACCTCTCGAAAATTACGAGATCTATAATTGAACCGATACTTTTTTTTAAACTTTAACCTTACTGGTTTTAGTGAGGGGGGGGGGGGTATTGTTTTCCGAGGTCTTTATCAGCAATATCTGAATAGTAAAATGAACAGAAAAAGTGGCAAAGTGCAAGTGAAACGCGTACACGAAGGATTCCGTACCACCTCACAATATTAACACTAATTCTTTGATAAATAACAAGATAGATGCCATAGCAACACCCCATTCGTAGAAATCTGTAAATAAGTTGCCAATTACAACTGCTACACATATCTTAAATATCTACTTAATTGCATCATTTTATTGTTTGTTGTTTTTTTTACTATAGAATCAGACCAAATTTGATGCCTGTGTGATGTGCAGAAACAAAAAAGGTAGAAAAATGCATTTGTTTAAGATTTCTTATATGGGAACCCCGTCGAATGTAACTTATCGACTTTTTTATTATTTGTCGTGATAGCAGCCATAGTAATACATATTCTGTAACGATTTCAAGCGTCTATCTATTACAGTTCAAAAGATACAGCCCTGTGACAGACAGATTGATGGCAGAGGCTTAGTAATAGGGTCGCGTTGGCACCTTTTGGGAACGGAAACTCTAAAAAATAGTTTTAGAATCCTCATAATTCAACCTTTTTTTTAATACTAAATTCGTCAACTCTAAAATTCTCAAACATATATTTTTTATGTTCTTATTATTGCAAGATAGAAATTAATATAATAGGAGCATAAAATAATTTTAAACAGACTGCAACATTGCAGTTATGATTGAAATATAAATTAATATAATAGAGGTATAACATAATAGGAGTGGGGCCAATAATCTCCATTATTACACCATATTTCAACTTTCCACGTCAAAATGAATTTCTCTTCAATTTCCTTTATAAACGGTACAATTTATGAATTTGTTTACTTACAGATTTCATAAATTCAGTTATCTTCCAGAATTCATCTTTTTATATACCTATATGTAATTACATACAAAAATTTTACGAGTGATTTAATTGTTATTAACTTAAAAACTACTATACCGACTGTGACAAAACCCGCACCATTATATTTCTTAAAATCTTGGAAACGTCACGAATTAATTAATAACATGTTAATATGACTCAAAAGAGTTACAAAACAAATTTAAGCCACAAAAGTGGGTGTAATACCTATTACTGCTTGCCCTTGTTTTCTGCTTGCACGTAGGGGCGTGGAAATTGACGTCCAGAGCAGGGTTTTCATTTGTAAGGCTGTAAAACTCGCAGTCACAGAAATGTTTAAATTAAATATAACGATAAAAAATTGCCACCCACAAGTTGTTGCACACGCCCAAACGAAGCCAAAGGTGCCAGGCTGAATTAAAATAGGCCTAACCTATTTCCAAAGATAAGTCAATCACGCTAACATCATTTTATGTAGAACGTTTACTTTGTACCCCTCATTTACTCCGTAATCAAGTCTAATTACAACCTCATCACAAAAGGAATAATGTTATATCATATTTCTATGAAGGTAATTAATTAATACACTCAAATTAAACATTTTAATCGAAAAACACATTTTTATTGTGTCAACGACATATATAAAAACTCACACCAAATATGGCAGCCAACTGACGGGAGAACTTGTGCTGCCCTCTGGTTATTTATACAACAAATAACATTTAGATTTTCAGTGGTTTATGGATTTTCATCTATGCAAAATCACTTTTTACCTAGACAAAACCAATTGACATTATTAATTTTATATAGACCTACATGGACCAGGAGGTTCAAAAATCTGTCTTACTTTACCTTCCTGGAAACCGGCTCAACTCCCGAATAGGAGGTGCAAACTTGCGTGTAACAAGTCCGTCCTAGTGATAAAATATTTACTTCTAGTCATACGATATTAGAGTTTATTAGGTCTTGAAACAGGCAACAAATTTTCAATACTATGTTTGCAAAGATCTTGTAGGAATTTTCATCTGTCATAAAACTTGAACGAACAGTCGGGTATAAACGTAGACAGAACTTTCATGAAAATTGCATTTAGAAATGTATTAAATCTAAATTTAAAGTAAATTCGGTCTTTGATCAAATAAATTAAGCACACAATTGTTTAGGGTTTCCATACCCAAAAGTTGCCAATGGAACCCTATCATTTAGCCTCCATCCATCCTTATGTCACAGGGCTTTATCTTTTGAACTGTAATAGGTATATAGAATACATGTTACTACGACCTCTATCAAAACAAATAAAAAGTCAATAAGTAAATTGCAAGGGGTGGTCCCCATACAAGAAATCTTAGATAATTAAATTTTTTCAACGGTTTTTTATTCCTGTGCCACACACAGGCATCAAACTTGATCTGATTCTAGTGCCTAGTCTATAGTAAAACAACAAATAGTAGTATATAAGTAACTAAGCTTGTAAGTAAAAACATTAGCAATCGGCACGCAACGCGGTGTGGCAGTTGCTAGGCGGAACTCGCTACCGGGGCCTGTGCCGGTGCAGGCTGGAGATCGTGTGATCAAGTGAGGCACAGTATTATCGACGGAAAAACTTAATTAACAAATAAGAAGAAATAATAAATTTCTGTACTGACTATCAAACAGCTTAAAATATTTCACCAGTATCTTGTCTCAAAGGTATATGTGCCAATTATTTTAGATATTTTCAAATTTCCGGAAATATTTTCCAATTAAAAAAAATAGCTTTCATCCGTGGACCAAAATAAATAACCGGCAATTTTCTGGTTCCAGTACAATAAATTTTTCCATTCTTTTTATAGGCCATAAAGGAGACCGGCAAAAATGGGCCCAGACGTTACACAGATAAAACATAATTTTTAAAAAAGCTGGTATTTTTTAGTATATAAAAAACCAAACAATTCAGTAATCGACAATCAGGAAAGAGGAAAAAATCAAATTACAATTTCTAACCATGATATGAAACAAAAAAAGCTATCTTCATAAATGCGCATATATTAAATGTTTAAAATATAAAGAATTGTTAATTGGAATTAAAAATAAGAAAAAAAATTGAACGGAGTACATAATTACTTTTTAGAAATGATTATAAAAAATAATCAATGCCTCTTGTTTTCTTTAACGTGAAGCCATTGCCTAAATTAATTAAAAATAAACTATTATCAAACATTGACAATGGTTCTATTGTTGTCAAAATTAATGGCGTTTTCCCCTTTATTGATGCTTACTTAACTTTTTTGAACGACCCTGTGGGCATCATGGATTAATATGGTACATCTGTGGAAGGAGGATACAACAAAACACAATCGGTACTTTGTTTTATCTCGCTATTTCAAAGAATTCTGTAAAAACTACATTTACAATCTATTATGAAAAATAACCTAACTTTTCATAAAAAAATACAAGACTTCTCTTTCGATAAAACTTTCAAAGAGCTTATTTTTTAATTTTTAGTATTTAACAGTGTCATTTTTATTCTTGTAACACTTGGGCCCGACTCTGAATGGACTTTTGCCGGTCTCCTTTCCTTATTTAGCAAAAAGCTTATTACAATTATGTCTTTATACATATACATAATGTTAATGTGTGTACACTTTATTCTTAAATAAATAAATAAAATTGTATATAAAACTTAACTAGTAAAAGAATGCCAGAAAATCCCATAACTATTGGATCAAATACAACAACATATTGTTTTCAATCAAGCAGCGTTATGAATGGTTTATAAATCAAGCCTTGATGGAACCAGTAATATGTACCAGAACCGTGAGGACCAACACAATGAAGTTATATGCATCATGATGTAAACACCAATTAAGAACCATTTTAATAGATAGAAGTTACTGAAAAAACTATTTATGAAAAAATAAAAATACCAATCTTATATTGTTGTCAAAATATCAATATACACGCATTCCCTTTTATGCACACTTCACATAACGCTAAACGGCCTTCAACACTCTAACAAATTTACCTTACAAATGTACAGTAATTTCGATCTCGTATAAATCGATATAGAACGCTTTCAATCAAAGCCCTTATCGCTAGCATCCACAATACAAATGTTGGTAACTTATTTATGAATAAGCACGGCGATAAGAACGTTAGAAAAAAATCAAATCACAATTCATCTAAAAAGAATTTATGAAAATCCTAAATTTCAAGTCTTTTAACATAAAAATAATATATAACAAATACTAAAACTGAGAACTTATCCTACAAAGTATACATAAATTGGAAATTGCTAGTTTGGACGCCTGAAGCGAATGTTTATAGATAAAATAAAGCATACCTTCCTCTTCCATCGAATCCACCTCTGCCTCTAGGCGGGCCTCCTAAACCTGGAGGTCCGCCGCGTCCTCTGAATCCTCTATGAGGCGGTCCACCGTCCATATTTTGAGGCTGAAGATAAAATAATTTTGGTTAGGATTTGCGGAACGCAATGAAGTGCGGGCTTAGTCGTCGACAGATCAAAGACAAAACAAGCATGAATGCATTATTTAGAAAAGAAAATCGTTACAAAATATGTACTCACTAATTAATGTAAGACTTAAATATTTAGTTTTATTTATAAATAAGAGAGTGTTTTGTTATATTATTTTATCTTAGATCACTAATGGCGGTCAAATTATGCTCAATTTTATACACGCCGAGACCACGCTATGGTGTTGACAGTAAAAGACCATGTAACTAATTATGAATAATGTTGCCATTTACTTTATTGTTTCTTTTTATTTTTACTGGCACATTCTTAATCCACGCCTCACAAAGAAACAATAATTCAATGATACGTATTACAATAAAGAAATGATTGATGCCGTCACTTCAGTATTCGTCGTCTTTATTTTATTGTTCCAAAATTTTTAAAATGTATTCAATTCTAAAGAAATTAAAAATACTTGTGAATTTTTGCTCACAGTAAATCTAAGAAGTATATAAGGAAATATATTAAGAAGCAACAAATACAGTAAATTTTATTTATTTGAAAAATTACTCAATAAATGATTTTGTCGATATTTTCCATTATTTATAGAAAAAAACTTATCATACAGTTTTTTAAAAAATAATAAACAATTACCGTCACTTAGATCAAAACTAGTGTAAAAAATATATTTCGGAAAATGAAATGCTTTATTTATTTTCATAACCTATATTTTAATAACATTTTGCGATATCGTTTTCCTTTCATTTCAGCATTTATAATGTTTTTTTAATATTTAGAAATAAATAATTTATCTATAAATATTATATAAATTAAATATTAATAAAAATCAAGATATTTAATATGCGAAATGTTTATCATTCAATTTTTAAAATTTTAATGATAACAAGGTAGCTTCAAAAATGTAATTCTTAATTTATAACAAAACTTATGCGTATCAATAATGAAACATTACATAAAAAAATTAGTTATGGGATAAATATATGACTAGCCCGTCTGCTATCAGCTTAGCTGGATTCCTACATTTATATAAATAGTTGAAATTTAATTTTGAGACAAATAATAAAATAATGAAAATAAAGTTAAATAAAATAAGAAATTTTTTCTTCGTTTAGTTAATTTTTCTAAATGATAAAAATGAAGTTTGTCATCATCTTTTTCTCGAATTAAAAATAATGTATTGCGATAGAAAAATATTCTTGTTTGAATTTTTTTCACTATAAATAAATCATAGCAATGAAATGTTATTTTTAATGAATAATTAAACAATTCAAAGCCAATTAAAAATAAATTTCAAATGTCATAATGACAACCGGCCGGTACCATCATTTGCCAACCACAGTTACCAACTAGATAGATAGCAACATAGTATTAGGCGGCAGTACTAGACTAATATCGTAACCATCGTATGTAACTAGTAAACAAACCCGACGGTACCTACGTGATAACTTTCTAATTTGAACACGCATTGGACCAAGTCTTCGTCACTAGCTTATACGCCGACACATATACAACGTTATCCTTTAAATATATTTATTACCATCAAAAACTGCCTATCGCTTGTGTAGTATCAATTTTAAGTAGGTACTAACTACAGTTGACGATTCGTTTATAAACGGGACGGTCGTGTATCGAGTTACAGATTCTGTCTAATTGTAAAAATGCCGAATCCTCAACTTTTGACGAATTTATTTAAATATATAGATGATCACCAGGAACGGTATAAGGCGGCACTGAAAGAAGCAGTGGCTATTCCTTCAGTGTCTGCTGATGTTAAATACAGGCCGGATTGCGTGCGTATGGCGGAATGGACTGCGGCTAAGCTGAAGGAACTTGGTGCTACTATACAGATGAGGGATCTTGGAATTCAGACTAATATTCCTGAAGTGAATGTCAAGCTGCCACCGGTGGTTATTGGAACTCTGGGGAATGTAAGATTAGCTTTTATTAAATGTGGTATTTCATAATAAAAGAAAAGACAATCTTTTTTATTTGTGAATTCAGTTAAATTTAATTGCACAACAGATATCAATTTTGCAAAATTGCTATAATGAATGTAAGTAAGTTATAAAAAAATAACTTGAGGCCTTAGGGAAAATTATATTTTCTAAGACTACAATAAAAATGGGTATGCGGTAATAATCAATTTATTTGAGATCATCAACATTTTTTGTAGTTAGTAAATTTTATAGCTGGGCGATTCCTAAAAGTCCTTAATTTTGTATTTTGAGTATAATTATGTTCAGTCTGTTAAAATTAATGCAAAAAATATTTTGTCGTAATATAAAAGATGTTTGCATTTGATTAGATAAATATGAATAAAAAAAAATGATTTTAATAAATTTAAAATTTGTTTTGAAATAATAATTATAATTTTTCTATCTTAGCTTATTTTCATTATTACTTTTACGTATTTTTTTTCAACATACTTTTTTATTAAGATGCTTCAAAAATTATCATCTCATCTCGGAGAAACGAAGATGTATTTTTTCCATATTCTCATTCATTATTTACCAAATATGGTACAAAAAATATTTTTTTCATCAGCGGTAGAATTTTTCATTTTCTTACAGTTGACTTGTTTCATATGCTTTATCGTTATTGTTATTGAGACATATCCACATGTATTTCTCAATAATCTAACTTTCAGATGATTACCTTCTTATGATTACTGTTAATGTTTCAGCAATTTAACTTTCGAAATTAATATTTAATAATCGCTGAAATATTAATATGTAAACGTGGTGATATAAGAAATATAAAGAAATGGCAGTATCACTACTTCATTTTATATTAGCAAGTATACATACTTGTCGCTATAATTTTATTTTCTTTATTTGGTTTATCTTTTTAACGAACCAATCAATAAAGTTATAAAATGTTAAAATTTTTTAAGTAAAGTGGAACTCATGCTACAAGGGTTCCGCACACACTTAGGCACATATATACATTTAAGGCTAGTATTTTTATTAAACTATTTTTTGTCATGTAAATGTATTGCCTAGGATCCTTCACAAACATATACCATAAATATAGTGAAATCCTTAAAAACTATGAGCTTAAAGTAATTGCTACAGTTTTTCAGAAAATTTCTAGAAATGCAATTTTTTTTATAATTTTGACTTCAGTACTTTTGAAGATGGGGAACATGTTTTTGTGAATATTTTCGGCAGCATCTCCAGAAATATCTGAAAAAAAGTTATTTTGTTTTCATTATGACTCATTCATATACTATAAATGGTCCATCGTAATTTCAGCTCCAATATATTTTAATTTTTTTTAATTGTATGAGTCACACACATAGATTTCAGAGTTAAAAATTTGATAGATTTTTTCTTCGTTTTCATGATTTATTAGCTGAAGAATTTATTGTGGAATAATTAAGTAATTCTTTGTGTACCGGAAACATTAGACGAGTCTAATTTGACTAAGCCACTGTCCTCTATTGTATTTCATTTACATGCTCAAATGCAAATCAACTTGTTTTTCACTGAAAAATGGAAAATATTGTTATTGTATGGATTTTCTTGTCTCTCCATTCTAATGTTAATACTCTACTCCATTCCAATTATAAATAATTTTAACGATGTTCGCTTATGGATAAGTCTAAGCAAGAAATTATATCACCTACGAGAACTTCATAGACTCCATACAACTTTATCTTTAAAAGGTTAAAAGATTTATATCTATTGTTTTTCACAATCTAGTGTTCATGTTATTAAAAGAAAGAACTGCGTTCTTCTTCCATTATTTCTTCAACCATAGATAATTGGCAATTATAGTCAAAGTAATATTACTATGTAATTTTTTGCAGTTCGGTTTTTTTAAATTTTTTGTTTTTCTTAGTTTTATAATTTGTTTAAAAAAAAATATTTCATTAAAAAAGTATTCAGAAAAAGGAGGGTTTTATTTACCTTTATATAATATCTATAGCAGTCAAATAATTTACAGTAATTTGAAAGTTTTTAGAATATTATTTTTTTGTGTGCATGTTTTTAAATTAGTATAGTTTATAAATCACACATGTAATATGTTAATTGTTTAAAATAAATATACTAAAATAACATAATTTTGTAACTTTGTTATAAACTGACGCTTTAACATTCTTTAGCTTTCATGGTCTCCTCTAAAACTCAAATAAAATAACATATTGTTATAACTTTGTTATAAAACGACACTTTAATATTTTTCAAATTTCATAGTCTCCTCTATAACTAAGCTAAAATAACAAATTGTTATAACTTTGTTATAAAACAACGCTTTCACATTCTTTAAATTTCGTGTTCTCTATAACATAGCTAAAATAACATATTGTTATAACTTTGTTATAAAACAACGCTTGAACATTCTTTAAATTTCGTGATCTCTATAGTTAAGCTAAAATAACATAATATTATAAACTGACACTCTAAAATATTCTAAATTTCGTGGTCTTCTCTATAAATTAGCAAAAATAACATAGTGTTGTAACTTTGTTATAAACTGACGTGTTAACATTCTTTAAATATCGTGTTTACCTGTATAACTTAGTTAAAATAACATAGTGTAATAACATTGTCATAAACTGGCGTTTTAACATTCTTTAAATTTCGTGTGCTCCTCTATAATTTAGCTGATTGTAATGAGAAGAATTTTTGGTTATAATCCAATGATTAAAAAAAAATTATTTTAGCTCACAATTTAGTAATTAGAGAAAGTGGTCAGAAAGTACAGTGAATATGCCCAGCACCTGTCAATAGGTGGGCAGCGGATTTGAATAGAGGGAACGAAGCGTTGATGTTTATATCATTGTTTCAACTTTTTCTATGTCAACTTGAATCAGTTTTAAGTTACAGTTAAAAGATTTTTGAAATTGTTAAATTTATTGTGGAGCAGCAGTTACCAGTGCGATTATTTAGAAGTGGTTAGCGATTTCATAGTAATTGTGTTTCTACTGAACGCAAAGTGATATCGGGACTTCTTTATAAAAAATGTTTAAGAATTTGAGAGAAAATTGTGCGGAAGACTTATGTTATTTGTATTATTAAGTAGGTTTATACTTTAAGTAAAAAGTTGATGAGAATAGAAGACTAATTTGAAAAAAATATAATGGAGGAAACATCTTATTTAAAACAATTTTTTTTTGTAAAATTTAGCCACATATTAACATATATTTATATGCACTTTAATTAAGACACATTAAATTATATAATATTTTCAACATTTGCTAAATTTAAAAAAAACTATTTCCAGGCAATTTTTGAAACTTCTACTATGTTTTGTTTATTCAAATAATATAGATTATCAAATGATATCAAAATTAAAGAATTTTTAAAATTTAATATAAAAAAGTATATTGAATATTTTATTTACTACGTGCTTAATATTTTCAAACATATTTCAAATGGAATATTCTCTCAAAATAAATGTTAATTTGTAGGATAAAGGCAAGAAAACTATTTGCATCTACGGACATTTGGACGTCCAGCCTGCTATGAAGTCTGATGGCTGGGACACTGAGCCTTTTGTGCTGGTTGAGAAGAACGGTAAACTCTATGGAAGAGGGTCGACTGATGACAAAGGCCCTGTTCTAGGCTGGATACATGCTATTGAAGCTTACAAGAACATTGGAGCTGAGGTAAGTCTTAATCTCATATGTTATAGCTAGTTTATATATTGTAGAAATTTGATTAGAGATGCTTAGGGGTATAATGTGATATCTACACTTTTATAAAGCAAAGTACAGTGATCGACTTATAGTTTATTGGGGGCAGGTGCCTGTTAGTTATAGCGGTATGTATACATTCGTCTTGATATTTGAATATATTAATGTACAAGAAGATTGTTTTGACTAGTTCTCTGATTTGATTATCAGATTTATCTCGCAGCCCACTGTTTGTGTCTATATGGCAAAAGATTAGAGATGCTTAGGGCTATAATGTGATATCTACACTTTTATAAAGCAAAGTACATTGAGCGACTTATAGTTTATTGAGGGCAGGAGCCTGTTAGTTATGGCGGTATACATTCGTCTTGACATTTGAATATGTATGTACAAGAAGCCTTGGTATTGTTTGATTAGTTCTCTGATTTGATTGTCAGATTTATTGAATATATTTGGCGTTAATTTTGTAGACTTGCTAATGCTTATTCTTTGATAATAGCACACCTGAAAATGTTGTAATGCAACGAAACCTAGGTCGTGGTAAAGAATTTAAAGAAAGTAGAAATAATACTACATCACGTAGTTTCATTTAATTATCAGATTTATATCGCAGCCTACAGTTTGTGTCTATATGGCAAAAGAAGCCAAGTTATGATTTAGAAACTTGGTTTCATGTCACATAATAGAAGTAAATTCCTATATTTATTGTCAGTTAGTTTGCTGTGTACTTTATCAGCATGAAGCAGATTAGAATATGGTTTTGTTATTTTGTGGTTTTCACTACAGTATAATCAGCTGATTGAGCAAAGATAAAAAAGTTATTCCTATAGTGTCTTAACATGAAAATTTATGGTTATTTTTCATTTATGGTTCTAATTGTTTTTCTACTGGGCATAAGATTCTTCATGATTTGTGTTATAAAAATCTGCGTTCACTTAACATAATATTTTTGGAGAAGTCCCATTTCGAATTCATCCCATGAAATTCTCCATAATAGAAATATACTAATATTTGTTTGTGATTCCTCAGTGTTGACAATTTGATCTCGCTTAATGTCTTAGTGGTGGTGTATTTCAACTGGCGTCTCTGTTTCATTCGTAGTTCTAGGTTTGCGATGTATAATAATTTCAAGTATACTCTGTCGCTCAAATATATAAAAAATACTCACGTTCTTTGAGATAAATTAAAAATAAGAGGAATTTACATAAAAACATTAATCAAATGTTACATTATTTACAAAGTGTCAGGTCTTCTAGAGTTATGTGACCTGTCGAAATAACATTGTTGTTATAATAATTGCCATTCATTTGCGATTATGAATATTCACATGTTTATTTATTGTTTGCGAATGGTAAAAAAAGCAGTCCTGTTACATTAAGGTTATGTAAAATCTTTAGTTATGTAAAATCCGTAGTACCTTAGTAATCATAATTCAGTTTCAATGCACATAAACAGATATGTGTTGCTCCTTAGCAACATGTGTTTGAATTTCAATTTCAGAACAATATATTATCAGAAACATGTTGTGTCTGTAGATAACAATGCCTTTATATTATGTACTTGTTTGTATATTTGCTTATATGTATATTAATTTATCTGGCGCCGACCAGTTTATCCCAAGTTTATTGTTTTGTATATCACATATATTGATATGCTCATATTTAAATCACATTTAATGAATTGGCAAATAGTAAGTAGTATCTTGTTTGTAGTATTGAATTATTGAATTTAAGTGACAGTTAAACCTAAAGCGTAATTGTCAAATAAATATTTAAACTTGTAAGTTATTTATACAAAATACTTGAATATTTATAATCCGGTAGTTGACTCATTCTAAATTTTGATATTTTTCGTACAATATTGTGGGATATAAGTTAATTAAAAATCAGTCTTGAAAAAAATTCAAAAATTGATTGAAAAATAAGCCAGTTATAGGCTTCTAAATTTGAAGATACGGATAGAGTTGGGTATATCCCTGTCAATTTTCCTTTCGTAGAATATAATGTGCAATATTAAAAATGACCTCACAACACAGTATTGCCGTCCTTCTTTAAACTTTTATAACTTGGTAAATTTTTAAGATTATTAAAAAAATTTTTCACTCTTCATCAGCTTGTATCTTGAAATTAGGATTAAGGAAAAAAAAATTTAGTCAAATACCCAATTTAATAAGAGTTTCAATTTAACAAGGAAAATATATTTGTTTAGTTTTTATTCCCATGAGACCATTTGTATTTACGAGGGTGGACTGAAAAGTTCGCAGCCTCATATGTATAATATTGCAATTATTGAATATATTTGGCGTTAATTTTGAATTAATTCATTATTCACAATTAAATGAAATTACGTGATGTAGTATTATTTCTACTTTCTTTAAGTTCATCATGTAGTTTCATTTAATTGTGTATAATATTGCAATCGTGCTCCTCTCATTATATTCACTAATTCTGTGGTTCTCACTGTGCAATACTTTATTGTTATATTGTTTACTTCCAAGTTTATACCGATTAAATTGATGACAACTGACGAATTTCTTGACTATTTGTGAAACTGGATATCGCACAGTATCATTATTATCTGTTGAAGAAAGGGTTAACTCCAAGCAGATCCATGAAGACATGGGGGTGATGCTAGAAGAACTGTTCCGTATTATGCAAATGATGAAAAACGGTCAGCTGAATTTAAACATGATCAGCAACGAATTAGAGATGACTCTCATACTGGACGGCCACAAAGTTTCTGAAAAAAATGTTGGAAAAATCCGTGATTCGGTCATGGAACTGAGATTTTTTAAGGTGTCTTCGAGATGGGTACCGAGGCTCCTTTCAGGTGATAAAAACGATTAACTCACAATTTTGCTATAGTGTTTGAGAGTTGCTTCAAGCTGAAAACTAAGAATTTTTAGACAAATTTTTAACTAGTAATGAAAGTTGGGTCTACCAATTTATTTCGGAAGCAAAACAGTATTCGAAAGAATGGAGAAGATTGGGATCACCAAAGGAAGTGGATCACCAAAAGAAGTGATTTTATAGGTAAATAAAGTATTGGCATCAGTTTTCCGGAACTCGAAGGAAATTGGAATGGAACAGAAACTTCATTTACTACTGCAGTCTTTTACGACTATGTGATGAAATAAAGGAAAATTTTCAGAAATGTTAATAAAAGTCTTTACCTTTATAGCATCAGGACAAACATGTGCTCACATATTCTTAAAAACCATAATTTAAATCCATAATTGTTAGTTCAAACTACTGGTACATGCTCCTTTTTCACTTGATCTGGAATCTCTGACTTTCATCTCTTTTCAACTTTAAAAAACATTTAAGTGAACAGAAATTTAAATCGCATGATGAAATGATGCCACAATTAACGTGTATTATGAGGGCATTGAGAAACCATTTTTTAAAAGTGGTGTAATGGCTTTAGGAACCAGATGGACGAAGTACATCGAGCTATGCTGATGAATGCCAATAATTTGGTAAGCATCTGTATTCATTTTCAGGCTGCGAACTTTTCAATTCACCCTAGTACATACAAGGTTTGGTGTACAAAACATCAGAGTAAGCGTCATCTTGCTTACTGAGCTTTATTAATATTAATAATGTGTTTCCTATAATGTAAGCAATCATGAAGTTCTATGGATGGTATGAAGACAGTAGAAGGTGTCATGGGTGCATAAAATGTTATGTCGATCAGTTTGTCGTAGAAAGTTTTTATGTATAAAAGATTATTGTAGGTGTACAGCTATGTTAATATTTGTGAGGCATATAGAGGTGCGACAATGATGATGGAAGTCATTTATAAATGTTAGTAGGTCATAAAAATGTCGTCACTGTGGAGTGTTGGGTTAATCACAAGGCATACGTCCTTTGACTGTGCGGCATTGGCAAGTTTTATTTTGCTCTCTATATGGTTGTGGTCGTTGTTATTCTATTTGTATTGAATCCATTGAGTGCGTTAATGTTAGAAAAAACGGAATGTCGAGTTACAACCTCAGTGCCGAGTTACATTCTACTATGCAAGTTCATCATGTGTAAAAATGTAGAAAACTGGTAGTTGCGGACTGGTAAGCTTCGCGTTTTGTTGGCTAACGGTATTATAAAATTAAAAATATATTTTCTATGGATTGTTAAGAAATATTCTGTAGTAAATTATTTCATAAAAATAAAATAATAAAATAAAATTAATATTTAATTAGTAAGAACTATCTGAATATTTGTCTTTTCGTTTCAAATGTGTTCAAATAAAAATATTTCAATATCAAAATATGAAATAATGTAAATGTTTCACATCTGCCAAGCGTTCTATGACGACTCACAATTTTTTATCATTACATTAACCAGAACTTTTAGGTACTTTTGAACAAAAGTCTCATATAAATAAGATAATATAATTGGATTTTGAGTTACACAAATTGTCAAAAGATGTTTGCCGTGATTTTCACAATATTGTTATTTTATTCAATTTTTTGATCAGTAGCATTCTTGAAACGAATGCATACTCTGTATGAACCTACATATATCCTCATGCTGGAGAAAATATTAAAAAATTTCAGTAAGCTTGCATTTGAGAAAGTGATCAATATTGCACTATAGAAATTCATAAAGAGTTATTTCAATAAGTGAACTTATGTTTATATCGTCAACAAACAAGATACACTTTTCACTGCATTACCTTAACCGTTTAAAATGATTTACGAGAATTATGAATAGCACTCGTTATTTGATGGTAATTTTGTCTCACAAACCCGAGTCAGCGCAATTTTATTAACTAAAGAATGGAAAACCATCTGGCATTAGAAATGTGCAACATTAACTTGAATTCAAGGTCAAATTCGTATTAAAAAAAGAACAAAACGCTTAGGTTCATAACCTTTAAATATTTGACATGATGCGCATGTTCGTTTGTAATTAACTTTAATAGATTTTAATCATTCAGAAACTTCCAGCTTTTTTTATTTGTTTTCTTCCATTTGTCACCAGTCCTATTTAGACATTATTAGTTAACAATAAAAATTACAAAATATATGCGTACTATCCTTATGTATATCCAAAAATTTATAATAGGCACGGTTAGATGTCATTCGCTTTAACTCTGGCGGGATTTCTTTTTGATCATGTACTTTTTTAATTTATTAAATTGTTACGTTGATAACTCCTCGATCTTGAGTTCGGTATTGCTTTATGGTCTAGGCTACTGCATGAGAGTTCGATGCTATAGTTTATTTCATCTGCCTAGAGCATGTCCTACACTGTTCACCCGTTTTTCCTGTACTCACATTATGTAACGCAGTATTGTGAGATGTATCCAGTTTAGATATTATTTTCTGCTCCATTGACCGTTTCAAGAGTGGACTTCCTTGACAGTTCATGACTGATCTTTATTATAGATGATATTAATTCCATTTGCTGTAGTTTTCTGTCTTACCTGTTTCTTACTAATTTTCCGTATTAATTGTTATTGTTTTATAACTATTTGTTCTTACGTTCTTCCACATGCCCAATGCTTTGGGCAAGTTTTTTAGTTGGGCGTGGGTTTTCGAGAAATGAATAAATAAATAACATTGTGGAGAAACTCGAACATTTCGGATAAAGCTATGTTTTGATTGTTACAACACGCTTGTGAGAACAGTATAAAATTTGTTCGTTGTTTCTTGAGCTGGAACTTTTTAAGCTATAAGTTTGAATTATCTAAAAGAGAAAGGTATATACTGTTGCAAAGTTTTATGTACTGATAGTACTGTTGAATATTTACACGACTCTTTAACCGTTTGAGTGCCGACGGGCGCACTCGCGCTCTTGCACATACTAACTAAATTTGCCACGAGCGTGATGGCGCTCGCGAAATCAGTTGCTGTTTAGCGCGTAGTAGGGGAGTTCGCTCGCACGCATTGCAAATTTTTTATCTTTCTACGTGTTACATAAAGTTCAAATTATAATATTTTAGTAATTACAATATAAAAAGGATCCAGGAAAAGAAAATTTTTAACCCATAATGTCGGAATATGAAAATAATTTGAGTGAAAATGATAATTTTTCATGTTGTGAAGAAAGGGATAGTGGGAGTGACATTGTGGTGCGCTCACAATTTGGCGTAATGCAAATTTTGAATGATAGTGATAATAGTGACAATAACAATTATTTTGCTGATACGGAGGATGCACCGGACTGCGAAAATGACGATGTGTCTTTGATTTCATTTTTTGTTATAATTTTTGTTCACAATATATATTTCCATAATTTTCTTTGTATTTTATTATCCTTGCACACGTTTTTATTAAGAAAACACGGAAAAAATTATTAAAATTGGGTTATTTTTGGAAGCGATACCGCGATAAGCATTCTTTTTCGAGACAAGGGTAAATGACATAAAAAACAAAAGATTTCTTTGGCATTTTTAAGTATATATGAGTAAAAAACCATGGCACTAAAACGGTTAAATATGGTTAATTAATTTTAGTGAAATTTATCATTGATGAGAAACATGACCTAACAAAATTGACTCACAGCATTTTTTATTCACGTTAAGAAAAAGTAATTGTGACTTTAAAAACCAGCAACGTTTTCCACTATTTTAGGTTTTATAGGTGTATTTTAGAACAATTGCTATATATTTCATTCGTTGCAGAGTCTTGTTGCCAGGGGACTGTTTAAAGTTGTGATAACTTAGGCTATTGTAAATAGCAATGGCATAGCTTCAACTATACTTTTTGTAACAATTATTAATTAAACAAATGTAATAATGTTAGTTTAAGTTACTGACAATGCATGTATTTTAGAACAATTGTTATATATCTCATTTGTTGCAAGGTCTTGTTGTCAAGGGGCTGTTTAAAGTTATAATAACTTAGACTATTGCAAATAGCAATGTGATAGTTTCAATTATACTTTTTGTAACAATTATTAATTAAACAAATGTAATGATAATGCGTGTATTTTAGAACAATTGTTATATATCTCATTTGTTGCAGGGTCTTGTTGCCAAGGGACTGTTTATAGTTATAATAACTTAGGCTATTGCAAATAGCAATGTGATAGTTTTAATTATACTTTTTGTAACAATTATTAATTAAACAAATGTAATAATGTTCGTTTTAACTTAAAAAACAAACCAGTGACAATGCATGTATTTTAGAACAATTGTTATATATCTCATTTGATGCAGGGTCTTGTTGCCAAGGGGCTGTTTAAAGTTATAATAACTTAGACTATTGCAAATAGCAATGTGATAGTTTCAATTATACTTTTTGTAACAATTATTAATTAAACAAATGTAATGATAATGCGTGTATTTTAGAACAATTGTTATATATCTCATTTGTTGCAGGGTCTTGTTGCTAAGGGACTGTTTATAGTTATAATAACTTAGACTATTGCAAATAGCAATGTGATAGTTTCAATTATACTTTTTGTAACAATTATTAATTAAATAAATATAATAACGTTAGTATTAACTCAAAAAACAAACTAGTGACAATGCACCCTATTCAACGTATAAATGAACTTCACACCAGTTACAGAATAGCATATAATGTTTAGCAATCTTTCAAACTAAACCAGAACTTGCACAAAAATTTGAGACGTACTTCGTTTGATGTTCCATAATATTTAAAATAAAGTTAAAATTAATTTCCGACTTTAATAACTATGTTTATACTTAATTCAAGTGTATTGAATGGGTTTTGTAACAAAATAACTTATAATTATATCCATACAGTTTTGTTTTTTCATGTGGGGATACACTGAGGTTCGAAAGAAAAATAAATATTCTCTTTTTAATTTCCACTTTGTATACAGTTAATTAGAATCATTAATAAAATTTTGTTTGCGACAATGAATTAGTAGAATTTTTTTTAAGTCAAATGCACTATGGTATTTGCTTTCCTGTTAGTAGAGAAATCTGTACATATAATAAAACTGTAACAGAACGAATCCTGTACATGGAAAATATTTTAAAAATATTGATTGATTTAGCGAATAATAATAGAAGCCAAAAAGCCAGTTTATAAAATTTTAAAATTGTCTGTCTGTTAGTTTGTTCTTCAATCACTCGAAATCTACTGGACGGGTTTTGTAGAAATTCGATACGGTAATAGTTTATACCCTTGAGCAATATATAGTATACTTTTTTCTGGATATTACGTATTTAAAAAAATTACCTTGACTTTGTGAATATCACAATATTGGTACTGCCAACGCCATCTATTAGCGTTTTTTGTAAACTTTATGTTCATAGGTAAATTAAAATATGGTACTACTGCCAACGTCGTTTATTTCATCCGTTCTCAATATTTTTGCGTATAACGGTTATTTTAAACAATAATGAATAGTGAATTTTATATGAACGAAGTCGAGGGCACAACTGGTACCCACATAAAGTTCTTCTTTATCACTGTTATTACTCACAATTAAATGAAACTACGTGATGTAAAATTATTTCTACTTTCTTTAAGTTTTTTACCACGACCTAGGTTTCGTTGTATTACAACATCTTCAGGTGGGCTATTAGCAAAGATTAGTACTAATAGCCCACCTGAAGATGTTGTAATACAACGAAACCTAGGTCGTGGTAAAGAACTTAAAGAAAGTAGAAATAATACTACATCACGTAGTTTCATTTAATTGTGAATAATGAATTTCTACAAAATTAATGCCAAATATATTCAATAACTGTTATAACCTAAAAATTAAAACGTGTACTTTTATAAAAATGAAACAACTGAAGTTTATATTGTAATTATGTATTATACCAGACATTTTTATCAATGTAATTGGGCAATAAATTATTTTGATAAGATTTTTTCTGACTAACTTCCTTTTTGCTATCAGCTCCCTTTTAATAGAGCATGATCTTATATATATGACATTACTCGCTAGATCATGTAGAACATGTCAGTAAGAAATTCACCTGCAGAGATGAATTTTTTATTAAGGTGATGGGATTTTGCTCCGATCAATGAGACTATCATAAAACTTGGGTTCTTAAGATTCATGACAGATAAATTTTGTATATACATTACTCCATCTATTGATATGTTGTAGTACTAAATTTTTATTATTGACTAAAAAAACTGAGTTTCATTCTACAGGGATTATACTCTTTTTATAGCTGAAAATAGCATAAAATTTAATTCGAATCATAAAGTAACTTTATGCGAAGAAATTATGAATAGTTGCCTAGCCATGATTGAGTAATAAAAATTCAATCACACTTAAAATCACATTACAGCTTCATGAAACTTTGATAACGATTCAACGCTTAGTTGCAGTTATTATTATAAACTTCATACTTGGCTTGTTAGCTAGCGCAAGCAACCTGGCAAAGAAACTATGTACAGATCTATAATATTACTCAAGTAACGGGTCTATAATATAGTATTCATTTATAATAATAGTACTTCTACTCCATCACACTACAACTCTTCAACAGACTTGGCTTCCCTGACATTTTCGCTTCAGATCTTCTTTACTTGTGCTTTCGTCAGCAAACCTCTTATGCCCAGTCTCTCAAGTCCTCCTTAATTTCATCAGCCAATCTCTTGCGAGGTTTCCTTACATTTCTTCCAGGTTTTCTTTGATAGTTTGTAACAGATCCTGTTATTATCCATTCTTTCAATGTTTCCTTTCGATTGAAGTTTGTCTTTAATTGTTTTATGATTTATAATGATAATTTAGGTATAAGTATATAGTTATGAGATATTTTGAACTGAAACTGAATTTCTTAGCTGAATAGCCACTATCTTTGCGTTAACAGCTTCCAGTCAATCTCAAATTCGTCCTCGAGAGCATGGAGGAATCGGGCTCGGAAGGTTTGGACGAATTGCTTATGGAGAAATTGAAACCGGAAGGCTTCTTTGATAACGTTGACTACGTCTGTATATCGGATAACTACTGGCTCGGAACTCAGAAGCCTTGCCTTACATATGGACTGAGGGGTGTCAGCTATTATTTTGTGGAAGTGGAGTGCGCCGCGATGGATTTGCATAGCGGCGTTTTTGGTGGCACCGTGCATGAAGGTACGTCCTTTATTTTTCTATGTTACATATGAATACGAAATTAGATGCAGCTATAGGAAATATGGCTTCTTAAGATTTTACGTATCACATCTATTGACTTCACAAATATTTATTCAAAGTGAATAAATAAATTGGAGAGCTCGGAGCGTTTCTTATCGTGAAGTTTTTCTACTTATTTGTTTGTTGGTCGGAAAATGCAATCGTCAAGTGAGCGAAATTTGAAAACATTTAGTTGTGCTATACAGTTATCTACAGAAGAAATGTTTGTGTGGTCTAATTATATCCAAAAATAAAAAAAAATTAATTGAAATTGTTTATTTCTAGTGAAAAATGGGTTATATAATTGACGTTTTTTATAAAATACGTACCAGGGCACAGTCCTTTTTTATTTGTCTTATAGTTTCAGCAAGCTGTAATAAAAAGTATGTTAAATTTCCAATAAATATATAGTCTAAATCAGGACGTCCCAACCAGTGGGGTGCGCCTCCGCAGGGGGGCGTGAAGAGATCACAAGGGGGGCCCTAATGTGTTCAGACATTATAAAGAAAAATCCATTTGAAGTCTTAAATCCACTCAATAATTCATTCGGTCCCATGTGGGGGCACAAACGGCATTACTACAAGTTTATTATGTAATTATACTTAATTATTCATAAGAGTGACCACCAAAATTTTAATTTATTTGATTATGCTTGTAATTGAGAAATGAATGTCATGAAAATGATGAGTTTATTTATTGTAACAGTGAAAAAAATTAAAAGGGTGTGCATGAATATATTTATTTATAATCGGGCAGAGCTAGATAATTCACAACTGTGTGAAATTTTGAAGAGGATTATCTATTTTACTGGATGTGGTTAACTTATCACCAAAATCGGTAACTGGCAAAACCATTAACCACCTAAAAGCAATGATAACGAGGCTAGATTTGAGCTATGTATTTCAAATGAATTATTGAACACAAAACATTAGGTACAAGTCAACTCAAAAATAATTTATATTTCCAAAATAAAAACAAAATAAGCTTAAAGTGAACAACAAACGTTTTAAATTGTTCGCAAATCTTTCAGACACATAATCTCCAAATTTTTGCATATATTTTCAAGGACTCATTTTCTACATTTGCTAAGTATGCAAAGGCCATTTAATCTGTGTTTGGGTTTAGTAGGTTTCAATCATATTTTGATCTGTTTTGACCTGGAAAAGAACATTCAATGGCTGTGTCAGAACTGTAAACGACTGCATTTCTTGTATCCAGAAGATGCCTTCTTCTTTTTTTGCTATCATTAAATGATAATAGGAAAATATTGTTTGAAAAAGAAACATGAGTTGAGTGAGATTGTAAATTTTGTATGTTATTTATGTATTTAGTGAGAAAAGCGAGTTACGATTTTTTTAGTGATGATTACTCCGTACTACAAATCGCACTGTGATAGAATTAAAAAGTTATAAAAGAGGTTCTTGAATATTCTTTGCTGCAGACTTCATCTTGGATGAGAGTATAGATCCTATAAAATCCAACTACAGAGATTTAATTTGTCGTAACTAGCTGCACGGAGAAAAAGCGCTTATCTATTATATGTATATAAAATAATATATTGGCATTTATGCATTTATTAGTCATTTTTCTTATGTTTCAACACAGAAGATGGAGTCTGTTTTTCTGTGCAAGCTTTAAAATCTGCACAACACTACTTGCGAAGTTGATCGAAGTTAGGCGCAGAGAATAGTGTAGAGAGGTACTTCGATTCACTTTGTGTGTATTTCAGACTGCGATCAACTTCGACGAGTACTTAGTCGAAGTAACTTCGCGAGTAGTGTAGAGGGCGTATAAAACTAAGAGGTCAAATGAAAACACCGCCTTTGAAAACAGTTCCACCGGGATTTAGTGCGTGTCTCATATACCTACTCTTGGCTGCTTTTAGGGTTCCATAGCCAAATAGCAAAAACGAAACTCTTATAATTTGGTACTGTCATCCGTCTGCCTGTCTGTATGTCACAGCCGTTTTATTCGGAGACTATTGGCACTATGTAGACAAAATTTGGAGGGTATGTGTTTTCTTTGAAGTGTTATACACTAATATAGTGGAATTATGAGAAAATAATATTAGGGGTGACACTCCACATGTAACAGAGGCACTCCACATGTAACATAGGCGTGTAGGATATCGTTGTATAGATCTTATAAAATTAAACAGAGGTCCAAAATAACTTTTTTATTTAAGTCAATAGTTGATGAGATGTGCGCTTCCAAAGTCTTTTCAACTAACGTGTGTAAAATTCTGAAAAAAACGAAGGTAATGGAGCTTAGAATAAACTTCAATGGAAATTGATTTTAATAAGATATGTTGTGTAGTTTTCGAGACGGGATATTTTCGGTACCGACCGCAGAAATAAAGTTTTTCACAATGTCTTTGAGAAATATAATGTTATAAATTTAATATTGTTTCGTCCATGCGCAAGTCCGACTCACACTTAGTCAGTTTTTTTTTATAATTTTTTACATTCAACCAATCTTTACCACTGATTTATTGTGTCCATTATATGATACAAAATAAATTCACTATATAGTTTCTCTCAAATTTCAGACATGTTTTTAAATGAAACTTTTATATAAACAGGTAAATAAGATAGGGTATCAGTACCTATTTCTGTATACACGTAATGATATGGTAGCCAAACAGTTGTAATATTCTTATCTGTATAATTACATCACTTTTCTTGAGGCGTAGCGATATGGATCTTATAAGAGTACTAGTTTCGATAATTTGAAAAAACCTTTTTCACCTAGTCTGTGATATCAGTTGACAATCTTTGCCTTGTAATTTATGAGTCTAAATATGACTCAGTAGAATTGCAATGCCTCTTGGTGTTGTCCTTCTTTAAATTGCTTTTATAGCTAGATTGCTATAATTTATTTATTTATTTATATACCTTCTGTGTAAAAACTACTCAGAATCGTTAGGAGAAATGAACCAACCGCTTAAAAGGAATCGTCTGAAAGTTGTCGTAATAGATTGATCTCAAAGTTGCTCTGGTAATTTTATTTTGGATAAATTTGTTGAATAAAGAGTTTGCCTTAAATTTGGTTTTTCAAACGAAATTTCTTGTGTCGAATCATTAAAAATATTTCAAAAGGCCTGTTGTGACTATGTCTAAAACACAGACATATGAATGGTACAAATCGTTCAAAGAGGAGCGTGAAGTGGTCGAAGTTTTGCCTCGTCCTGGATGGCCTTGAACGTCTACTACTCATGATAACATAGAAAAAATCTAATAATTAGGGCTTGAAAATTATTAGTATTATTACTTGTTTGTCATTTCAGTATTACAGAGTTGGCTTGAGAGTTGAAAATTAATAAAATGACCGTTCATGGAATTTTAACAGAAGTTTTGCAAATGAGACGTATCGCAGCAAGATTGGTTCTTAAAGAGCTTAATTTCTTATAAAAAGAGCATTGATTGATTTTATCAAATGAATAATTGAATCGATTGGAGACATTGATACAATAAACGGAATTTGCGGCAGGAAATTAAGGCTATACCACTTTGGACTATAAGAAGTGCATGGAAGAGTTGGTTTAGTGTTATTACAGTTATATGCTAACAATGGGTAATACTTTGAAGGTAAAAAATATATTTTGATGAATAAAATTAAATTTATTTGCTTTTTAACGATTAGGTTTTTATACAGAGGAATAAAACTTTACTGCGAGCTTAGAAAACTAAGTATATAGTGGCACATTTATTGTTACAAGAGCAATCTCTTACAGCCAACCACAATGAATCAAGTGAGGAAAACAAGTACTATGATAGACTGTGAATGAATGGTAAACGCTAATTAAGGAGATAAAATAAAATAACCTCTTAATAGGAGATAAAATAAAATAACCTCTAAAATATAGAATTGACATAAAATTAAATTAATGAGGATGTGGTATAGAAGGATTTCTGATCTGCCTACTGTGAAATGTAATGTTATTTCAGATCACTTTTAAACACAGACGAGGTTACAGTTTGTATATATATATATATATATATATATATAACTATATATATGCAACTCATAACTCAACAAGAGCCTATGCAAAAAGAAGTTATGAGACGAATTACTAATGGCTGGAAGAGGTACTGGGGGCTAAAAGAAGCTATGAAAGACAAAAAACTACACATAAATATGAAAAGCAAATTGTTTAATACATGTATATTACCCGTTCTCATATACGGCTGCCAATCGTGGACTCTAACTCGGGACTTGACAAGCAAGTTGGCAACTTGCCAGTACTCAATGGTAAGAAGTATGCTCAACGTGAAGAAATCTGATAGATTGGAAAATATAGTGATCAGAAACAAGACAAAGGCCGTTGATATTACTGGAAAAATTAAAAGATTTAAATGGAGATGGGCAGGGCACATGATGAGAGGTCAAGACAAATGGACCAAAGGAGTGACTGTGTGGTACCCTAGAGAGGGCAAGCGATCGAGAGGCAGACCTCAGAAAAGATGGTATGACGACATCAGACAAGTGGCAGGAATGACGTGGAATAGAGTAGCTCATGATCGAACAGAATGGAAAAGGTTGGAAGAGGCCTTTGCCGACTGGCAAACGGATTCACAGAAAATAAAGAAACAAGAAATATTAAAGTAATAAGATAGGATTATTTTATGTTATACTTTCTTTAATTTTAAGTTTGGTTATATAAAATTGTATAATAGATCCGAATAAAAGGGCTATATTATTATATATATATTATATATATATATATATATATATATATATATATATATATATATATACACATATATATATATGTTCAGTTGATTCGATACATTAGTAGTATATACAGTAGTGTTATCCAAAGATCACAGTTCTATGCTGATAGATATCCAAAACAATTGTGCTTGAACTTAACTTATACTACTCTTATTCTGAGAATACTTATACTGTTCATAAGGCTGGTGTAACATAGGTATTAATTACTATTAATAAACTCACATTTCATAGACAAACACGTAAAATATGAGGTTTTGCTTATGATTATGAATACAAATTACTTCTGACACATTAGATGACACCATTAGATCATTGTTAAAAGTTTTATTATTTTTTGCTTGCTTTCATTTTTGTTGAATTTTTTTTCAAGTCATAAAAGAGCATGATATCTTGAAAAAAGATGACGAGCTGCCATTGAACATGTGATTAGAATAGCATGAACAAATAATGATGAACTAAAATATTCTAATCATAAATGAGAATTTTATTTGAAAGAATAGTTCTTAGTTTAATTAAAAATTTTCTTCAATAAATATTGCTATGGTATAGTTCCACGCCAAAAATTAAATAATAATCTTCCCTTAAATAATTATAAACACAATCAAGTTTTAAAAACTGATACACTGCCGAAATGTCAACTTTTTTAGGTTATACCAAAGTTAAACTTAGGTCGAGGTTAGAATAATGTTTGACAGTTGAGGTTATGACAAGCTTATTTTATACTGTCTACTCTTTATTTATGCAAGATATAACTTTCAATTCCAAGTTTATTAGTAATAGTGGTAAAGTCGGCCGTTTTATTTTACATAATTTTATATTTGTTTTACTAAATTTCTTTAATACAGGAAATTAACCATAGTGGTAGCAAGTACATTTTAAAAAGATTGAATTTTTCATTGCTTTCCTTTATTGGAGGGAAATTTATATTAAATCTTGTTTCGAATAGTTGCAAAAACTGTTCCTGATTTATTTTCCAAAATATTGTTTTTCTAGCAGATTATGTTCTTGAAACGTATAGTTTGTTCTCGTCTTTTTGATTTAATATGCAATTTACTGTGTCTACGCAAATTGTTAAATATCAAATATAAAAGAAGCGTAATATAATGAGATAAGTAAAAAAATTAGATAAAATACATAAAATAGTGAAATAAGTAAAAAATTGCCTAAAAAGAAATTTGCCAGTGATAAAAGCACTTTTAATTACATTGTTTTTAGGGTTCTGTACTCAATTTCAATTTTAGAGGATCACTGTTGTCCATCAGTCATTCCGTCTATCCGTTTGTGTGCCTGTCAAAGTCCTTTTTCACAGAAATAACGTATTTTTATAGGATCACTTGGTTCTCCGTCAGTCAGTCCGTCTATCCGTTTGTCTGTCTGTTAAAGCCATTTTTCACAGAAATGGCTTGAAATAGCAAGTTGAAATTAATATTGTGTATTGAGATCTTACATGTAAAAATTTCAAGTTTTTCGTGGTGGTAATAAAAAGATATGGCGCTTTGGCCAAATGTAATTTTTCTTTATTTTTACTATAGTCTCTCAGATCATCAAAACCTATAGGGTATTTCCGGTTGATCAAGAGATAGTCAGCATAATGGAAGATCTTATAGGACAAGCAAAGGGAAAAATCCAAAAATCAACTAATTCCATGTGGAATTGTATATTTTTTTAAAATACGAGTTTGTGTAAGATACAGCAGGATATAGAAATACTATGTACCGGTAAATGATTATGAAGTTTGTTAAATGTTAATGTTAAAAGTTTATTAAATGTTATTTGTGTACGGAAACCTTGTAGTGCGAGTTCTACGTTTCTTCTAAGTTTCTTTTGCTATAGTGCACTTATATCGATATGGGGCAGGTCAATTGACCCATTGAGTCAATTCACAAAATAATTGTTAGTAATATTAGTTACAGTACTTTGTGGTTAGGCTATTAATAGATAAACAGATATGAAACATTATTGTAAAACCTCAATACCCAACATTCTGTTATCTGTCCATCTATCTGTCTGTTCACATGTCTATTAGTTATAAAAGATATTAAGTATATTTTATGTAAAATTGCTTAATATAACATTTATATTTTATCTACACATAGAAAAATTATATGTACTTGGCTTACGTGATGAGCTTTGAACGAGTGCTCTGTGCATTTATGTTTTGATCGCTAGAGCCTTCGATTACAGAAATTACTGATTTGTTATATGGGTTAGTTATAAAAAATATTAAGTACATTTTATGTAAAATTGCTTAATATAAAATTTATATTTTATCTACGCATAGAAAAATTATATGTACTTGTTGGCATACGTGATGAGCTTTGAACGAGTGCTCTGTGCATTTGTGTTTTGAACGCTATAGCCTTAGGTTACAGAAATTACTGCTTTCTTAGATGGGTTAGTTATAAAAGATATTAAGTATATTTTATGTAAAATTGCTTAATATAAAATTAATATTTTATCTATGCATAGAAAAATTATATGTACTTTATGGCATATGTGATGAGCTTTGAACGAGTGTTCTGCACATTTATGTTTTGAACGCTAAAGCCTTAGATTAGAGAAATTACTGATTTGTTAGATGGGTTAGTTATAAAATTGCTTAATATAAAATTTATATTTTATCTACGCATAGAAAAATTATATGTACTTGTTGGCATACGTGATGAGCTTTGAACGAGTGCTCTGTGCATTTGTGTTTTGAACGCTATAGCCTTAGGTTACAGAAATTACTGATTTCTTAGATGGGTTAGTTATAAAAGATATTAAGTATATTTTATGTAAAATTGCTTAATATAACATTTATATTTTATCTACACATAGAAAAATTATATGTACTTGGCTTACGTGATGAGCTTTGAACGAGTGCTCTGTGCATTTATGTTTTGATCGCTAGAGCCTTCGATTACAGAAATTACTGATTTGTTATATGGGTTAGTTATAAAAAATATTAAGTACATTTTATGTAAAATTGCTTAATATAAAATTTATATTTTATCTACGCATAGAAAAATTATATGTACTTGTTGGCATACGTGATGAGCTTTGAACGAGTGCTCTGTGCATTTGTGTTTTGAACGCTATAGCCTTAGGTTACAGAAATTACTGCTTTCTTAGATGGGTTAGTTATAAAAGATATTAAGTATATTTTATGTAAAATTGCTTAATATAAAATTAATATTTTATCTATGCATAGAAAAATTATATGTACTTTATGGCATATGTGATGAGCTTTGAACGAGTGCTCTGTGCATTTATGTTTTGAACGCTAGAGCCTTAGGTTACAGAAATTACTGATTTCTTAGATGGGTTAGTTTTAAAAAATATTAAGCACATTTTATGTAAAATTGCTTAATATAAAATTTATATTTTATCTACGCATAGAAAAATTATATGTACTTGTTGGCATACGTGATCAGCTTTGAACGAGTGCTCTGTGCATTTATGTTTTGAACGCTAGAGCCTTAGATTAGAGAAATTACTGATTTGTTAGATGGGTTAGTTATAAAAAATATTAAGTATATTTTATGTAAAATTGCTTAATATAAAATTAATATTTTATCTATGCATAGAAAAATTATATGTACTTGTTGGCATACGTGATGAGCTTTGAACGAGTGCTCTGTGCATTTATGTTTTGAACGCTAGAGCCTTAGGTTACAGAAATTACTGATTTCTTAGATGGGTTAGTTTTAAAAAATATTAAGCACATTTTATGTAAAATTGCTTAATATAAAATTTATATTTTATCTACGCATAGAAAAATTATATGTACTTGTTGGCATACGTGATGAGCTTTGAACGAGTGCTCTGTGCATTTATGTTTTGAACGCTAGAGCCTTAGGTTACAGAAATTACTGATTTGTTATATGGGTTAGTTATAAAAAATATTAAGTACATTTTATGTAAAATTGCTTAATATAAAATTTATATTTTATCTACGCATAGAAAAATTATATGTACTTGTTGGCATACGTGATCAGCTTTGAACGAGTGCTCTGTGCATTTATGTTTTGAACGCTAGAGCCTTAGATTAGAGAAATTACTGATTTGTTAGATGGGTTAGTTATAAAAAATATTAAGTATATTTTATGTAAAATTGCTTAATATAAAATTAATATTTTATCTATGCATAGAAAAATTATATGTACTTGTTGGCATACGTGATGAGCTTTGAACGAGTGCTCTGTGCATTTATGTTTTGAACGCTAGAGCCTTAGGTTACAGAAATTACTGATTTGTTATATGGGTTAGTTATAAAAAATATTAAGTACATTTTATGTAAAATTGCTTAATATAAAATTTATATTTTATCTACGCATAGAAAAATTATATGTACTTGTTGGCATACGTGATGAGCTTTGAACGAGTGCTCTGTGCATTTATGTTTTGAACGCTAGAGCCTTAGGTTACAGAAATTACTGATTTGTTATATGGGTTAGTTATAAAAAATATTAAGTACATTTTATGTAAAATTGCTTAATATAAAATTTATATTTTATCTACGCATAGAAAAATTATATGTACTTGTTGGCATACGTGATGAGCTTTGAACGAGTGCTCTGTGCATTTATGTTTTGAACGCTAGAGCCTTAGGTTACAGAAATTACTGATTTGTTATATGGGTTAGTTATAAAAAATATTAAGTACATTTTATGTAAAATTGCTTAATATAAAATTTATATTTTATCTACGCATAGAAAAATTATATGTACTTGTTGGCATACGTGATGAGCTTTGAACGAGTGCTCTGTGCATTTATGTTTTGAACGCTAGAGCCTTAGGTTACAGAAATTACTGATTTGTTATATGGGTTAGTTATAAAAAATATTAAGTACATTTTATGTAAAATTGCTTAATATAAAATTTATATTTTATCTACGCATAGAAAAATTATATGTACTTGTTGGCATACGTGATCAGCTTTGAACGAGTGCTCTGTGCATTTATGTTTTGAACGCTAGAGCCTTAGATTAGAGAAATTACTGATTTGTTAGATGGGTTAGTTATAAAAAATATTAAGTATATTTTATGTAAAATTGCTTAATATAAAATTAATATTTTATCTATGCATAGAAAAATTATATGTACTTGTTGGCATACGTGATGAGCTTTGAACGAGTGCTCTGTGCATTTATGTTTTGAACGCTAGAGCCTTAGGTTACAGAAATTACTGATTTCTTAGATGGGTTAGTTTTAAAAAATATTAAGCACATTTTATGTAAAATTGCTTAATATAAAATTTATATTTTATCTACGCATAGAAAAATTATATGTACTTGTTGGCATACGTGATCAGCTTTGAACGAGTGCTCTGTGCATTTATGTTTTGAACGCTAGAGCCTTAGGTTACAGAAATTACTGATTTCTTAGATGGGTTAGTTATAAAAAATATTAAGTATATTTTATGTAAAATTGCTTAATATAAAATTAATATTTTATCTATGCATAGAAAAATTATATGTACTTGTTGGCATACGTGATCAGCTTTGAACGAGTGCTCTGTGCATTTATGTTTTGAACGCTAGAGCCTTAGGTTACAGAAATTACTGATTTCTTAGATGGGTTAGTTATAAAAAATATTAAGTATATTTTATGTAAAATTGCTTAATATAAAATTAATATTTTATCTATGCATAGAAAAATTATATGTACTTGTTGGCATACGTGATGAGCTTTGAACGAGTGCTCTGTGCATTTATGTTTTGAACGCTAGAGCCTTAGGTTACAGATATTACTGATTTCTTAGATGGGTTAGTTATAAAAAAAAATTAAGTAAATATTTTAAAGCCACTATCATGAAATTTCAGAAACTCGTCATGAAATTTCCAGAATTTCAAGGCCTACAGATGTGACATTCGGTACTGGCAATATTTCTCTTACCTTCTAAATGAAAGAATTTTTTGAAATTAAACTCCTAAAGGTGAAAATGAGATGAAAACTTTTATAAGAATTTCGTAATAATTAAAGTTGGATACAAATATTATAGTCTCGGATAGAAATAAAGAAATACTAGTAAAAATTTCTTTGGATCGATTAAAAAAACAGACCTTAGCGTCTTTGGAAAATCACTAACCGTAAAAAAACATTATATAAAAAAAACCAAAGAAGCAAAATAGTTTTCGCCTCGGTGAAGTCGGGACGTGCAGCTGGTATTTTATAATTTTATACTTTTGCTTAATCAATTGTATAAAAAAGTTTTGAAATCTTTATCTTTAAACATATGTGTATGTATATATTGTATACATGGTCGTAATTTGATTTGTTATGAAGATTAATTTATCAGCAAATTGCACAGTCCTTGTATAGTTGCTGTTACTATGCGTAGCATTGATTAAAATGATTATTGGAGGCACATATCGACGTAACACACTATTTGTGATGTTTTTGTTTGTTATAAGCCGTTTATCATAGTTTACTGTAATTATCTATTGTCATTGAATATTGAACTAACCTATTAAACATAAAAAACATTACTGGTATTTGTAGATTCCATTTAATGTTTCAACATGTATGCACAAATTGGTTGCATAATCAGCAATTGATACATTGACCAAGGTGTTCTTTACCACTTAGATTGATTTGCTTAATATATTAAGCAAATCAATCTAAGCGGTACTGTGGAATGCACTTTTGTGAAGAATAAGTTGTATAAAGAGTTGAAATGAATAACATATTCATAGGATTCATTATATATTAATGCTTTCCATGTAATGAATGCTATCTTTTTATTGATAGGATTCATTATGTAAATAGCAGTTGTATAGGGAGTTGAAATGAGATTGTTGTGTTAGTGACAGGATTCATTATATGAGAAACAGGTTGCATAGGTGATTGAATTGAAATTGTTTTCATTGTTGATAAGATTTATTACATGAAGAGCAGGTTGTATAGGGAGTTGGAATGAGATTGTTGGGTTAGAGACAGGATTCATTATAGGAGAAACAGGTTGCATACAGGATCGAATTGAAATTTTTTTCATTATTGATATGATTCATTACACGAAGAGCAGGTTGTATTTGGGAGTTGGAATGAAATTATTGTGTCAGTGATAGGATTCATTATATGAGAAACAGGTTGGATAGGGAATTGAACTGAAATTGTTTTCATTATTGATAAGATTCATTACACGAAGAGTAGGTTGTATAGGGAGTTGGAATGAGATTGTTGGGTTAGTGACAGGATTAATTATATGAGAAAGAAGTTGCATACAGGATCGAATTGAAATTTTTTTCATTATTGATAAGATTCATTACACGAAGAGCAGGTTGTATAGGGAGTTAGAATGAAATTATTGTGGCAGTGACAAGATTATATGATAAACAAGTTACATAGGGGATTGAATTGAAATTGTTCTCATTATTGATAAGATTCATTACATGAAGAGCAGGTTGTATAGGGAGTTGGAATGAAATTATTGTGGCAGGGACAGGATTATATGATAAACAGGTTACATAGGGGATTGAACTGAAATTGTTTTCATTATTGATAAGATTCATTACATTAAGAGCAGGATGTATAGGGAGCAGGTTGTATAGGATTAATTATATGAAAAACAAATCGCATAGAGAGTCGAAGTGACATTGTTGTGCTAGTCACAGGATTCATTACATGAAAAGCAAGTTACATGAAGAGTTGAAATGAAATTGTGTGCAGAATGTTTGCATCAGTGACGGGATTCCAAAAAAATAGAAATTTAAATTTCTGCATACAACCTAAATTACATGTTTCTCCATAACACTAACTATCTATATTCCGATAACTAACATATATATATTCCGATAACTAACATATAACATATTTAACTACCTATATTCATTCCGATAACTAATAGGAACAACTAACTGAATGTCATTCCGACATAAAGTGTAATAGACGATCTTGATCTTTATCTGTTAATAGATTTCTGATCTAAAGATTTCATCTAGGTAATTACGAATTAGTTTCAAGTGTGCACTTCAAATGCTCTTGTTTAGGGCTCAATAGCATAACAAGGAACCGTCCGTTTATCTGTCCGTTTGTCTGTCTACCCAGCCTCACAGTTTTTTAAATATTAGATTTGTAGTAAACGTGTATGAAATTTTGCATTTGGATGCTTTATTAAGTCTTGATTAATCTATACATATAACTCTAATATCTATACATATAACTCTAATATCTCTAAATTCGGTACGTCCAATGTCATCCATTAGCGTTTTTAGTTAACTTTATGCTCATAGATATATTACTATACAGTACTGCCAATGTCATCCATTCGCGTTTTTAGTAAACTTTATGCTCATAGATATATTACGATATGGTACTGCTAATATCATCCATTAGCGTTTTTAGTAAACTTTATGCTCATAGATATATTACGATACAGTACTGCCAATGTCATCCATTAGCGTTTTTAGTAAACTTTATGCTCATAGATATATTACGATATGGTACTGCTAATATCATCCATTAGCGTTTTTAGTAAACTTTATGCTCATAGATATATTACGACACAGTACTGCCAATGTCATCCATTAGCGTTTTTAGTAAACTTTATGTTTATAGATATATTAGGATTCGGTACTGCCAATGTCATCCATTAGCCTTTTTAGTAAACTTTATGCTCATAGATACATTACGATACAGTACTGCCAATGTCATCCATTAGCATTTTTAGTAAAATTTATGCTCATAGATATATTACGATATGGCACTGGCAACACCATCCCTTAGTGTTTTTAGTGAACTTTATGCTCATAGATTTATTACGATACGGTACTGCCAATGTCATCCATTAGCGTTTTTAGTAAACTTTATGCTCATCGATACATTACGATATGGTACTGCCAACGTCATCCATTAGTGTGTTTAGTAAACTTTATGCTCATAGATTTATTACGATACAGTACTGCCAATGTCATCCATTAGCGTTTTTAGTAAACTTTATGCTCATCTATATATTACGATATGGTACTGCCAAGGTCATCCATTAGCGTGCTTAGTAAACTTTATGCTCATATAGTTCTCAGAGAAAAAAAGGAACAAAAATGAAAAACTAAATTTTCTTATTCCGAATTCCACACGAATGGAGTTGCAGGCACAGCTAATATATAATAAAACGTTTCGCTCAAGTAGGTTGTCATTGGATAAGTCTTAATTAATTCAGGCTTAATAAAAATTAAATTCAGATTCCATTTGCAATTTTTTTGTAGTTTCGTTTAATTGGGAAAATATCATTCGATGTTGCATTTCGAACTTTAAGCTCAAATTTATTTCTGAGTCTTGCAGTATTCGTCGAAAATAGTATTACGTTTAGTAATAAAGAAATATTCAGGAGAGATTCAGAATGTAATCCACTAACATTAGCCTCTAGGGCTTTAAATTTAGATATGAGATAACACAGACTACAAAGATTTTTCCATATATTAATTATAAAGACAAAGATTCTTCAATATGTCTTCTCTTCAGTATGTCAATATATTGAAGAGAAGACATACAATACGTAAATTCCGCCGGTCATGTATTTCCGTCCAGTTGAAACGTGATCTAAACTTGGAAATATGGTCATATTTTCTCAGGTCGAAGATATAGCGAATGCATAAATGATAAAGGCTTTCTAGTTTAACCGATTTTCAGTGAGCTCAGGGTAGCACATATCTCCATAATCAAGCAAGCGTAGCAGGTAGAAATTGCCTCGTCTATACATATTATTCTCATTGTATCCCCTTTTGTAGTTTCGGCTTCAATAGGCATAAGATGCCATGAGATTGTCAATGTTGTTTATAGCAACTAATGAACACATTTAAAAAGCATAATATAGCAATCATGAATTTTTCAGACACAACAGAATAATAAGTTTGTTAAAAAACAAAGGAAAACAGAAACATCGAAATTTTTATTGGTTGGAATGAATGTTGACACATCATTGGTATGAGTCACATATCTGATTGAAATTTGATAGAGAAATCATATTTACATTCTACTTTTACGTAACGTGATACTGGGTAGAGGGCTTTGACACTTTGTCAATGTATGTGGGGCATGGTCCTTATTGAGCGTGCCTTCTTTAATTATATATGGTATTCCAAACATAAGGTACACACATAGGAATATAATTGTTGTTTTTTTGCAAAGAACCGCGATTGATATTTCTAATCAGCTCTTCAACTCTGAAATACATGATAATATATCTGTTAAACTATGATAATTTATGATTGTATTAGATAAATTTAGAATTGTCATATCATTAGGATCTGGCATACTTTGGTTGTTTTTTTTTTAATACAAGTCACACATATTTATGAAACTTTTTTATAAAACGATTTATATTTCTAATCAGCTCTTCAACTCTGAAACACATGATAATATACTTATTAAACTATGATATTTTATTATTGTATCAGATAAATTTAGAAGTGTCATACCATTAGGATCTAGCATACTTTGGTTGGCTTTTTTAGTATAAGTCACACATTTTTTGGAAACTTCTTAACAAAACAATTTATATTTCTAATCGGCTTTTCAACTCTGAAATACATGATAATATTCCTGTTAAACTATGATAATTTATTATTGTATTAGATAAATTTAGAAGCGTCATACCATTAGAATATGGCATACTTTCGTTGTTTTTTTTGTACAAGTCACACATTCTTATGAAATTTTTTAACAAAACGATTTATATTTCTAATCGGCTCTTCAACTCTAAAATACATGATAATATACCTGTTAAACTATGATATTTTATTATTGTATCAGATAAATTTAGAAGTGTCATATCATTAGGATCTGGCATACTTTGGTTGTTTTTTTTTAATACAAGTCACACATATTTATGAAACTTTTTTACAAAACGATTTATATTTCTAATCAGCTCTTCAACTCTGAAACACATGATAATATACTTATTAAACTATGATATTTTATTATTGTATCAGATAAATTTAGAAGTGTCATACCATTAGGATCTAGCATACTATGGTTGGCTTTTTTAGTATAAGTCACACATTTTTTGGAAACTTCTTAACAAAACAATTTATATTTCTAATCGGCTTTTCAACTCTGAAATACATGATAATATTCCTGTTAAACTATGATAATTTATTATTGTATTAGATAAATTTAGAAGCGTCATACCATTAGGATATGGCATACTTTCGTTGTTTTTTTTGTACAAGTCACACATTCTTATGAAATTTTTTAACAAAACGATTTATATTTCTAATCGGTTCTTCAACTCTGAAATACATGATAATATACCTGTTAAACTATGATATTTTATTATTGTATCAGATAAATTTGGAAGTGTCATACCATTAGGATCTTAGCATACTTTGGTTGTTTTTTTAGTATAAGTCACACATTTTTATGAAACTTCTTAACAAAATGATTTATATTTCTAATCGGCTCTTCAACTCTGAAATACATGATAATATTCCTGTTAAACTATGATAATTTATTATTGTATTAGATAAATTTAGAAGCGTCATACCATTAGGATATGGCATACTTTGGTTGTTTTTCACCAATGAAAAAACACAAAAATACTTTACATAAAAATACTTTGGCTGTTGTATTATCGTAGGATAATAGAGAGATCAATACGTATTAATCCTCTTATAATAACTTTATGTAAATTCTCGATCTGTTCCAACTATATCTTATAGAATTTTCTTACAAGTTGTTTTAGTATTATATTATATGTAGGTGACCTATATTTTGAGTCATTCGGCATATTATCTGGATATTGCCTTTTTTGTATGGCTGAACAGTATACATGGTAAAGAATATCAATCTATTTAAGTTGTAAAAATTGTGTGAGCAATTTCTTCAAACATAAACACACTCTATTCCTAATGGATTGATATTATGGAGCTATTTGATGAATGACGCAAGATCATAGAAAGTGATGATGAATATAAAGTTGAATGAATTTTTGGCCCAACTCAATATTTTTGCAATGAAGTTCCTTATCACGCATATATATTTCGTGAATGAGAGTTAGCTCGAAAATAGTGTAAGATTTGAACTGACACTTTTGGTACAGTATATTAAGTGTAAGATTTCGCCCAACACCTTTACTACAGTATAAGTGTTTGCGTGTTTACAAGCGTACGTCAATGTATAGGGTATATTACTACAGTATAGACGTGCGGTGTGCGCATCAGCTGTATTCGTTTAAGCGTCTGTGTTTAGCAATCTGTGTGCACCATAATACTCATAATCTCTCTTCACTATTTTCAAATTCATGTTATTGTTATCGATAAAGAATGAATTATGAAAATGATCCAGTAGAAGTTGAGGATGGTGATGATAAAGTCAGGTAAGTACCAGTGTTAAAGTGACAATAAGGGGATGACTTATTTTAAACTCAAATTTTGGTATAATTTTTTATTTGTATCGACAAAAGTTTACACAAATATTAACTGATACCAAAATGAAATCATGCAATACTGCTCACATATTATGCAAGGTTTCTATAATTAAAATATACTGAAAAAGAAAGAAGTTGATTGCAATTTCTGTATTGTTTCAAATTACAGTCCGTAACCACTAATACTGGTGTTGGTAAAGATGATATCTTGTTTTTACTTTTTTTTTCATTGTACACATAAGGAAATATTGGAGAAATTTCTGCAAAAGCCTGAAATGTTTGTAGATTTGTGTTATATGTGCTTAAACTACAAAAATTGGTTCAATTAGGTGTTTATAATAGGACTTGGATCAAAATAAAAACATTCTGTATTATATTATTTCTAATTTGATATTAGGAATGTAGAAATGAAAAATGAAAATTTCAGTCAAGAAATTCACCCTTTTGTATTAAACCTGTCTTCACAGAGTAGTTTGAGCATGCAAAAGCTGAAACCATTAAAATTTCGAGTTGATTGGGAACCACTGAAATTAGTATATGTAAAAGCGTTTTTTTTTTTAATTTTTTTAATTATTCCTTGTATTTTTACTTTATTTAGTTTTTATTTTTGTTTTAAGGCTATAAAATTTTTTTTAGATTCATTAAATTATTGTATTGTTATTAGTTTTTGATACATTTGCATAATTTTATAGTTCGTTACTTACAAGTCGACCCAGTATAATAAGTTATTCAAAATTAAATATCTGAATAGGAAAAAGTAATAAAGAAATATTTATTAAAAATTGTTTTTCAGTGTTTTGAATTTTTATTTTCAAATATTGAATATATTTGTCGTTAATTTTGTAGAAATTCATTATTTACAATTAAATGAAACTACATGATGTAGTATTATTTCTACTTTCTTTAAGTTCTTTACCACAACCTAGGTTTTGTTGTATTACAACATCTTCAGGTGGGCTATTAGGCAATTGTAATTTTTATTTTCATTTCATTATTCAGGATAATGGGACAAATTGCCTTTGTGAAAATGCGTCCTAATGAATAAGACATTCAATATAAAGAAGATACATGTATATACATATATTGCTAGGATTTTTCGCATATGTGTAGGAATATGGAAAGAAGCTCTAGAAAAACTACTACTAATACTAAGTAATAGTTTGTAACTTTTGTAGCGACATAATGATCATTAATTTAAGAAATATAAAAATATCTGTGGTAGCAAACTTTATATGACTTTAAGTCATGTAAGTACAAAGTGCGATGTCCTTGGCGGGACCAGATTTTTTCAAATAAACTTTTGCTCCATATTTTTTTTAAATTGTTTTAGAGTCTTCAAGTCTTTTTATATGTTATATAATGCAGAATTGTATTATGTAAGTATGTGTTTTAATACAACCCTATATGTTTAAGGTCAGACACTAGATCAAATTGGAAAAAATTGAAACTAAATTGACAAAAGGCAAATGGCAAATTGGTCAATTGGCTAAATGTTTAGAGGTGACTGCTCCATGACAAAAAATTCGACTGATTGGACAGTCGACAGTGTGTGTATTGGGGATAAATTATTTGAAATGGTCACATCCATCTTTCAGTTTTATGACAAAAAATCTATTGTATACGGTAGGTTTAACCTCATTTAACTGATTATAAGATATATTTCCATCTATAGCTTGACCATATCGGATGGTTTTGGGTTGTTCACATTCTTTAAGTATTATAAAATGATATATTTGTCTATCTATATAAGTACGCGGCTTATAATTTAATAACCACTTATCGGATTGTTTTCTTTTGAATTACTTTGGATTACTCAGGATTGTTGCAGACTAGTTATTTTTATCATGAAGATAAAAGTGGCTTTGCATTGAAATTAAGAGTTTAGGTAGGTGAAGCCATCGGCTCATATTTATAAATAAACTAGCCGCACGTCTCACTTTTGCCCGGGTAAAAAGGGTTTTATGTCTGTGTTCCATTTTAATCACTCTTTGTATAATAATAAACAGTTTATTTATTGACTGTTTTCTCAACCGTTATTTATTGTGTGCATAAGTTGAGTACAGAAATATACGGCCCAATCTTATAAGAAAGAAACTATTATTATAAGTTAACTATATTATTAGCCATATATGTTCTAGGAGAACATTGTTCTTTTTTTATAGATTTTATTGTTGTATACATTGCTTTGAAACATTATTTTTGTAAAAGTTTAGTTTTATAAATACATTTATACTTTATTTTAATATAGCTATAAAGCTTAACTGCTCAAGCATCCAAGGACCCGATATTGTCTGAGGGCCTGATATCAGGTTTGAAATAAGCTTTCGCTTGGTTGGGGCATGCTGTGTCAGTTTGTTTATTAAAGCCTGGGCGTTTTTCGGGTTAAAAGTTAAAATCGAAATTGCGTCTGACACACACGTCGACTCTCTAACCTTTAATTATTATTGCTTATTACCAACACATTCTGAAAAGATATTGTAAACTCTACGTTCATTTGGACATTATAAAATATACTATGGTAAATGTTTCATGTAATTCAGGCATGCTGTTTTTGTGTCAAGCTCTAAAAAAGAAATAAAATGTTTCTCTATAAAATTAGTATAATAACATAAAATGAATGTAGTTTCCTGATTGTGGATGATTTACAGACACTATCAAAAAAGTTTTCATCAGAACTTAATAGTCAAATAAAGTCATCAGTTGAAAAAGAGACAGTTTTTTCCATATATAGTTTTCATCCTGAAGAACCTAAATATTATGGTTTAAAAAACCATCGCCGAAAATATGCCTATACTTTACACTAGGGTGGAAAGATGTCATTTGTACACCGTATAATGCTCATTTTTTGAACATATAATTAATATTTGACGCATGTTTGAACCCATGGTATACTTATATAAAATGTATACCATGGGTTCAAACATGCGTATAAAATGTTTGTAAAAATAATTTCTTAAAACGTGACATTTCATACAATAACTGATTTGTAAATGCATCGATAGCTTTTCCTTAGGATACAATAAGAATATTTTTAGTTCTTTATAATATACTCATTATTTTAAATATGACTACTTTTATATTGAAATACTTATAGTGTTTATTTTAAAGTATTTATTTTTTATATTAAAATTGCAAATAATTATGGATGGAGCTAAAAATCTGGGTTACGATCCTAAAAAAATCATATGCAAAATCTAGACTAGGACATTTTGTGTCTAGATGCTAATTTTTATCCTGGGCTTTGATGGAGTTAATGATCCATCAGTTAATGCGTCAAAATCATCGCTCTCTTTGCGTTTGTACGATGTGATTTTATTTTGAAATATTATTTTATGCCCCGTCCAATAATATGTACTCGTTAATATGTACATGGTTTAAAATATGTTTTAAAGCATATACAATTTTTAATTGTTATTCATTGGTATTTGCAAGTGGTCCAGAATAACTATAGCTGTTTGGTGAGCTGCTTTGTCACAGTCATAAAAAATTTTGAGTTGGAACTGAGGTAAACCTTTGGTTTAAAATATGAATAATATAGAAATCGATCCAAATGTACACGAAAAACACTTTTTTGTGTCAAAAATGTTTTTTTGAACACTTTGCCACATGTTAATTAATATCCCTATCTGATTGCATCAAAAATGTTTTTTTAATACTATACCATATATTAATTAAGATCTCTGTCAGATAGCATCAAAAATGTTTGCTCCAGTAATTTGCCACATATTACTTATTATCCCTAACTGATTGCACCAAAAATGTTTTTTCAATACTTTGCCATGTTTTAGTTAATACGTCTATCTGATTGCATCAAAAATGTTTTTTTTAATATTATACCACATATTAATTAAGATCTCTGTCAGATAGCATCAAAATTCTTTCTTCAATAATTTGCCACATATTGCTTATTATCCCAATCTGATTGCACCAAAAATGTTTTTCAATACTTTGCCATGTTTTAGTTAATATCTCTATCTGATTGCGTCAAAAATGTTTTTTTTAAATACTATACCACATATTAATTAAGATCTCTGTCAGATAGCATCAAAAATGTTTTCTCCAATAATTTCCACATATTGCTTATTATCCCTATCTGATTGCACCAAAAATGTTTTTTCAATACTTTGCCATTTTTTAGTTAATATCTCTATCAGATTGCGTCAAAAATGTTTTTTTTTAATACTATACCACATATTAATTAAGATCTCTGTCAGATAGCATCAAAATTCTTTCTTCAATAATTTGCCACATATTGCTTATTATCCCAATCTGATTGCACCAAAAATGTTTTTCAATACTTTGCCATGTTTTAGTTAATATCTCTATCTGATTGCGTCAAAAATGTTTTTTTTAAATACTATACCACATATTAATTAAGGTCTCTGTCAGATAGCATCAAAAATGTTTTCTCCAATAATTTCCACATATTGCTTATTATCCCTATCTGATTGCACCAAAAATGTTTTTTCAATACTTTGCCATTTTTTAGTTAATATCTCTATCAGATTGCGTCAAAAATGTTTTTTTTTAATACTATACCACATATTAATTAAGATCTCTGTCAGATAGCATCAAAATTCTTTCTTCAATAATTTGCCACATATTGCTTATTATCCCAATCTGATTGCACCAAAAATGTTTTTCAATACTTTGCCATGTTTTAGTTAATACGTCTATCTGATTGTATCAAAAATGTTTTTTTAATACCATACCACATATTAATTAAGATCTCTGTCAGATAGCATCAAAAATGTTTTCTCCAATAATTTCCACATATTGCTTATTATCCCTATCTGATTGCACCAAAAATGTTTTTTCAATACTTTGCCATTTTTTAGTTAATATCTCTATCAGATTGCGTCAAAAATGTTTTTTTTTAATACTATACCACATATTAATTAAGATCTCTGTCAGATAGCATCAAAATTCTTTCTTCAATAATTTGCCACATATTGCTTATTATCCCAATCTGATTGCACCAAAAATGTTTTTCAATACTTTGCCATGTTTTAGTTAATATCTCTATCTGATTGCGTCAAAAATGTTTTTTTTAAATACTATACCACATATTAATTAAGGTCTCTGTCAGATAGCATCAAAAATGTTTTCTCCAATAATTTCCACATATTGCTTATTATCCCTATCTGATTGCACCAAAAATGTTTTTTCAATACTTTGCCATTTTTTAGTTAATATCTCTATCAGATTGCGTCAAAAATGTTTTTTTTTAATACTATACCACATATTAATTAAGATCTCTGTCAGATAGCATCAAAATTCTTTCTTCAATAATTTGCCACATATTGCTTATTATCCCAATCTGATTGCACCAAAAATGTTTTTCAATACTTTGCCATGTTTTAGTTAATATCTCTATCTGATTGCGTCAAAAATGTTTTTTTTAAATACTATACCACATATTAATTAAGGTCTCTGTCAGATAGCATCAAAAATGTTTTCTCCAATAATTTCCACATATTGCTTATTATCCCTATCTGATTGCACCAAAAATGTTTTTTCAATACTTTGCCATGTTTTAGTTAATTTCTCTATTTGATTGCATCAAAAATGTCTTTTTCAATACTATACCACATATTAATTAAGGTCTCTGTCAGATTGCATCAAAAATGTTTTTTGAATACTTAGCCACATATTAATTAATATCCCTTTCTGATTGCATCAAAAATGTTTTTTTCAATGCTATACCACATATTAATTAAGATTCGTATCGTATTGCATCAAAAACATTTTTTTTCAATAGTTTGCCACATATTATTTAAGATCCCTTTCGGTTTGCATTAAAAATGTTTTTTTCCAATACTTTGCTACATATCACTTAAAATCCCTATCTGATTGCATTAAAAATGTTTTTTTGAATACTTTGCCACATATTAATTGATACCCCTATCTGATTGCATAAAAAATGTTTTTTTCCAGTAATTTGCCACATTTTAATTAAGATCCCTATCTGATTGCATCATAAATATTTTTTACATATTAATTAATATCCTATCGGATTGCATCAAAATTTTTTAAATACTTTGTCACATATTAAGTAATATCCCTAACTGATAGCTCCAAAAATGTTTTTTCACTACTTTGTCACATATTTATTAAGATTCCTATTGGAAGCATCTACACGCAATATTTGGTGTATCTAGTGTATGACTGTGGGAACTGTGAGGCTATTCCCTCCGTTCCACCTGGTTTGTCTCAGTACCCCTCTTGGCACTTGTGATATCACCCCTCATACAAAAGAGTGGACCTTCAAAGGTCCTCTAATAGTGTCCCATATTTACGATCAAGTGCTTTCACACAACTTGGTTTCCGAGGCTTTTCCATCATTCCATCTGGGTTGTCTCAAGTTCCCTCCTGGGACCTGCAACGTCCCCCTCATAGAAATTGGCCATCTGTTCGACGAAAGCGAGGTTGGCAGGCAGAAGACTCACCAAAACCGGTAAAGCATCTGTTGAACAGGTTCTGTAAGATTTCCGAGGCTTTGACAAGAGGATAGATTGCAGAATTACTGTTGCGGTGAATCAATCTCATGCCAGGGTATTTTAGTTGAAAGAACTTAAATTATGAATTAATGAAACTCTTTTTTTTAGTAGCTTGGTTTTAAAATTATTTAGCAGCTTTTTTGGGCATAGTGAGGTTTTTGGGCAAGTGATTTATTGTTATCATGTCGTAGTCCAAAAACGTTTGTTACGAAAAGAAATGTAAAGATTAGTTGACGACTCCATATCGGTGTTTAAATTGTATAATTGATAAGATATGGCATTTATTTTGTTGTAGATATATTTTAAGATACGATTATAATTGTTTACCAGACACATTATTAAATTGTGGATTTGTCCCGAGTTTACGTTCTGAGAACCTTGTCATGCTCCTTAATAGTTCCCGAAACATAGTTCTTCTTTTTATGAGCATTCATTCATAGCTCATGCTGTTAAGTTATGGAATAAATTCAATTCTGACTTTCATCATCCATTTAAGTCTTCATAAGTTGTCTGAAAACATAATTCCTTATCCAAGTTTACTTTCTATATCCCCTTCAATCTTGATCTAAAGCTTCTCTCAACATATCAGTGTTAGATTATTTTTGGAAAAAATAATGATCTACATAAATTCCCCTTAATAAAATATGTATAAAATATTATAATCTTGTTTTTTATGCCTTCATTATTTTTCGAGCTACGATACCATAATTTATGACAAAACTGCAGATTCAGATGTCACACGCAAAGTAGAGGCATACATGGCTTCACGCTTACTTCAATGCTTGTATGTACACAGAACCCTATAGATACACTATACTTGTACTTCGACAGCTTTTCGAAGCACATATTCTGGTGAGCAATAGACCTCTTTGCTCTCCGCTGGTCTACCCATCTGCTGCACTTGAATATTTTATAAACTATGTACATAGACATTGTAAATCAAAGATGATTTCATATAATCAGCGGTTTTGAATTAGTCTCACGTCCATTACTATTTCTTTTCTTCTATCTCAAAAATCTAAAAGACATTCAGAAGAACAAGTTAATTTGAGATTGCGCTTGGGAGAAGTTAGTGAACAATTACTGTGTAGCTATGAAACTGGAACTTAAAAATCTATATACAATTTATTCTTATACGTTGCCAATTTCTAATGTATTGGTTATTTTTAAGTGAAATTTTCAAGTGCATTGAAAACTTTCAAGTCCTAGGACACTATAAAACAACCGGTCAAGTAGTAGTAGAACTTGGACTATGAGACTTCCATACACTTAAAGTATAGTTGACACAAATACATAGTTCACTTTTTAGAGCTATGATACTATAACGCAACGGGTCAAGTAATAGTAGAACTTGCATTATGAGACTTCCGTACACTTAAAGTATAATTGACACAAATACATAGTTCACTTTTAGAGCTATGATACTATAACACAACCGGCCAAATAGTAGTAGGACTTACATTATGAGACTTGCGTACACTTAAAGTATAGTTGACACAAATACATAGTACATTTTTTAGAACTATGATATTATAAAACAACCGGTCAAGTAGTAGTAGAACTTGGACTATGAGACTTCCATACACTTAAAGTATAGTAGACCATTTACAAAACTCAATGTATTTGATCCACTATATTATTAAACAATATACTGCAATTACTATATTATCTTTACAAACTGCACCGCTAAATAATGTTGTAAATAACAGTATTACACTATTATGTTAATAATATGAATTGTGACGATAAAAACGAAAAATGGACAATCCTTTCTGCTGATCACACAAAACAGAGACTTGTTTTAAAAAATATTCTATATTCTGATGTGTACGTAATCTATGCTCGTGTGCACGAAATCTACACTATTTCGATACACGTCATTTGTTTTAAAACACGTTGGAGTAAAATAGCTTCAGTAAATCGGATTTAATTTGATATAGATGATATTTGATTGTTTTTCTAGCGTGAGTGACGCTTAAATGAGGCAGAAGGAGAGTGCAAGACAGAACATTGGTGCTATACAAAAAATAAACACGCATACATTTCATTAAATCGGATATTTGATATAAGGATAGTGAAAAAAAACCTTGTGACATGTTATAAGTATTAGTATAATTTTATACCGCAGAATACACATTTTATACATGCTATATGGCAGCATTTTTTTATAATAGATTTGTTTTTATTTGACTATGTTTTCCGTAATTTTGTTTTAATAATGGACATATTTATTTAAAAAAAATTAATTTAAAAATTTTATGGTAAAATTCTGCATTATTTATATGCACTTCTGCATTATGTATATTGGCCCATAGCGCAATGGCTTAGACATTAACTCCCGGCTAAAAGGGTGGTCCGGGTTCAAAGTTCCAACAGATTGTTTGAACATTTATAAATTATTTATCTAATTGTGAATAATTTATTACTACCTTGTAATGAAAAGATAAAAAAATTAAACACCATTAAAACAAACAATTTTTAAATACCAAATAAATCTATATTATATTATTAAATTGAATATAAGAAAAAGGTTTACAATACCTAAACTGTCTCTTTAGTTTGTTGTGCAAACATGGGGTGAATGGAATGGAGTATAAATAGAAACAAGAGTTTAAATATCTAAAGGTGCGTAGTATTTCCGTTAAACTATTTAAAAATATTAATTGTCATTTTTCACCATGTAAATATAACCGCATTGTATATCATTCAGAGGTGATAAAAAAATATGGTGAAACTCTGAAAACACAGAAATCTAGAAGCATTGCAATAATTTTCTGTTAACTTCAGGTGACCTTCTAGTGACTTGTTTTTTCATAATTTTAAATTTATACATGTTTCTGTGGACGTTTCGGGGGGTTTTCTGCGGACGTTTTCACCAATGTCTCCAAATTTCTTTTATATTTAATTTTCTTCAAAGGGTACCCATACGAGATAGAGCATAAATTTTTTGTCTTTGTACAAAACTTACCCTCTCCAAAGTTCCCAGACAAATATTTTTTAGGTAACTTAATTACTATGCCAAATTTCGACGTCATCAAATTATTTTCGAGAAACAGTGCAGATTCTAACAGTTTCATTTTTTTCTTTCCAATTATGGGATCTTAAAAAGGTAATAAGTAAATAAATGTTCCATCGTTACAGCTATGTCGGATCTTATATACCTGCTGGATCAGCTCGTTGACAAGGATGGGAGGATATTGGTAACGGATATATATAGGGATGTCGCCAAACTTGCAACAGGCGAGAATAAGCTCTACGAAAACATCGACTTTGACACCAATCAATATAAGTTTGTATAATTGATTTTGTTTTGCTATTTTTTTTTGCTGTTTTGCTTTATTATATAGTAATTGTATTAAATTTTGATATTTTGTATATATACGAGAAAAATATAAAAGTATGTACAATTGATTTTGTTTAATCTATTAACATAAATAATAGTATATACAAGACTTTGGTTACACTATATTAGTGAACATTGTGTCTTATAATAATTTGTTTAAAAGTATTTACTTCTATATATCTATTTGCTTGACAGAGACAAAGATTTAAAAAAAAATTGTCTTTCAAAATAATTTGTTAACACATTACGGTAGTTAACTCATTCTAAATTTTGATATTTTTAGTACAATAAGATTATTAAAAAAATTTTTCTCTCTTCGTCAGCTTTTACCTTGAATTATGATTAATGAAATAAAAAAAAATTAGTCGAATACCCAATTTATTTCCCCGAGAAAACTATTTCGCAAGTGATGATCCAAAGAGCCGCCTATTACATCTAATATCGCACCTACGACTACCTAGGAATTTTACGTTCTAGAAGTACTTGCCATGTGAGGTTTTTGAGATGCTCTTCATCTATTTATCATTTGGTAAGGGTTTCAAGCTTGCTTTTGTTTGTGTGTCAATTGACACTCAAACAGCTTGTGCCTTTACATTGACTAGTAACATTCATAATTTTTCAAAAAGCGTAAATTATGAGACTATCGCATAATGTATTTTTTTTAAATATTTTTTAAATTATCTTAATTTTTTATTGATATGTATTATCAATCATTGTATTGTCAATATTGTCAAATTATTTACAGACTATTCTATAAATATATTGTTTACTGAAGCTGTTAAGGTTAAAAGAAAAATGTATATAAAATAAATATAGACGCAGAACATTGAGAAAAAAATAATTTTCATGAGTCCACAGTTGGATATGAAAGTGTTAATAATAAATTTAATAGTTATTTAAAGATTAATGGAAAAAAAATATTGAGGAGTCACAGTGGTTTGCACAGTGGTCACTGTGCAAAGTTTCATTTTTATTCTTAAAAATGAAAAAGTTTACACAAGAGTTAATAAAAAAATTTACATTCTTAAAAGTAAAATTATAACGGTTGTCTTAATGTTCTTCAAATATCAACATGTTGTATTGCACTGGAGTTGTCTTAACCTTTATTGCTTGTTATCGTAATGCTAAAGGAATAGGGTAATATAAAATTTTACGAGCAGAAAGAAGATGGAATTATTTCGTAACGATGACATTTCTGTACTTTATCTATGGGTGACAGGAGATAAATTTTTAAAGGTTACTTTTTTTTCTTGCACGTCGAGTAATGTTTCATCAACATTGGTCTTAAATTATTGATTATAAATTTTATTTATATCTTTAGGTAGTCGAAATTATTATTTGATAACGTATTCTCAATTACAGACTTTATTGGCGTGTATATGACAATGTTTTTTGGTAACTAATTTAATACATAACATCATTTTTATAAGGTAACTATAAAAATGAGTTATTTTACATTTCAATTCGCTCAATTAATTAAGCTAAAATTCACTAAATTAGGCTAAAATTCACCAAATTATCGAACGAAATGTTTAAATAACTTATAAAGATAGTCGTAACGTCCGTCGTTTTAGGTACCTTTATGTATAGTGAAATAAGGCATCATTTTAATTTATATAGCTTGGAAAATAAAGGTTTTAGGAAATTACGACAAGTGGACATCTGCTTAAAGGCTAATAATTCCATAACGTGTACATTATTCATAAAGATATAGGTTACTTCAAAATTTAGTCTCAAGTTCTTTGTTTGAAGTTATTTATGATTTGCCTCATTGTCTAGTATTTAGTGTTAGAACTTCAGTAGCATATATGTGCATGAACCAGTTTATTTGAAAATGTGAGGAGTTAAAAGTAAAACTATTCCATTTCACAGATCCAGCATCGGTGCCCATGCTTTGGCTCACAAGGGTAATAAAGAGCAGATACTGATGCACAGGTGGAGATATCCCTCGCTGTCTATCCACGGTATTGAAGGTATGTTGCTTTTTCTCTGATTCTTTTACATTTGTAATAAATTTTTAAAAATGAAACATTTAATCGTGCAGTGCTATATATGCATACTTTGGTTAAACTAGCGTTATGAAATGGGATGTCAGAAGGGTGTGGGATGAAGGATGTGGGATGTGGGAAGTTCTTAAAGATTATTGACTTAATCATAAAGAAATTTTCGCAGATATTTTTGGTTCTGAAAGATTATGAATCCTATTTTTTTACAAATTAAATACTGTGCTATCATTGTAAATACATTAGTTTGTGCTCTAACCAGAACAAACATTGTAAATATTATATTTAATGAAGTAGATTAATAACGATATAAATATCAATTGAAAAAAGTAGCGACATCTTTCTATTATAGGTGCCCATTATTCAACGGGGGCCAAAACCGTGATCCCCGGGAAGGTGATTGGCAAGTTCTCCATCAGGATCGTTCCCAACCATGAGCCAGCGGAAGTTGAAAAACTCGTTAAGGATTATTTGAATAAAAAAGTATGTCTTTGGTTATCTGTGATATTGTTTTGTGTCCTGTGTTGACCTGCAAAAGAAATGTTAGTTGTAGTCTTTAAATCTTCTAAGCTATTAATAAATTACAAAGATACGCTCTAATGCAATGTAAAATTGCCCATAGCGCCATCTATTAGTAAGTTAATTACAATTGAAACAATTTTTGAAGCAATATGTAAATTAGGTTAAGTGATGTCACAAAAGTGTGTAGCGGGATTATTGTGGTGCAAGTGGACACAGTGAGTATGTTCCGCCAGCCGCTCGCGCCCACAACCGTGATCAAGCTCATACTACTAGTTTGTCAACAATCTAACTGTCAGCTCAAGTGGAACGAGTTATGAACAATGCGTATTTTAACTAAGAAAAAAGGGCGGGTATTTGACAAAAATAAAGAGATTATAGCATTGTATTTTTTCTTACGCATTAATTGTTAGGTCATAATTTACACTTACATTAATTGCAAAAGTGTAATTTAATTTCTATAAAAATTTAATGATTGTTTGCATGTTTCGCACCGTTTTGTGTAACCTTTACTTTTACTATGTATTTTTCGGAGTTGCATAAAGTAATTCTCTTCGTCATCATGTTTAATTTTAAAGGACAAAATCAATTTATTTACGTAAATTTCATATATCAATGTGTTAAAGTCGTCTTGACGTGTCTTGGATCTTTAAATTTTTAGAAGGATATCATTGATATTGAATATATGTGAAGGATATCATTGATATTGAAACAAAATCATGTTTAAGTGAATGTGACATGTCTTGGATCTTTTTAGAAGGATATCATTGATATTGAAACAAAATCATGTTTAAGTGAATGTGACGTGTCTTGGATCTTTTTAGAAGGATACCATTGATATTGAAACAAAATCATGTTTAAGTGAATGTGACGTGTCTTGGATCTTTAAATTTTTAGAAGGATATCATTGAAATTGAATATATTCGGCGTTAATTTTGTAGAAATTTATTGTTCCCAATTAAATGAAACTACGGACTGTAGTATTATTTCTAATTTCTTTAAGTTCTTTACCACGACCTAGATTCTGTTATATTATAACATCTTCAGGTGGGCAATATTAGCAAAGAAAAAAACTCTTAAGAACTTCCGACAGCATTTATATATTACACAAAGCAATAGTGGAAGCCGGGTTTGGGCAGGTTTTCCCACTGCTTACGTTAGTGAGTTTATTGTAGGGGAGCAGTGTAGGTTTTATTATACTTTTGAAAGTTATACAATATACCAGTATTTTAGTGAGGGTAATAAATTCTACTGTTGTTATTATATGAGGTTGTACAATACAAATATCCCGGTGTATGTAATAAAATTAAATGGAAGTTATTCTCAGTAACATATTTATACAATAGCAAGGGTATCTGAAAGTTAGAACAAGGTTATACCACTAATAAATAAATAAAACGGAGATATGTATTATGTTCCTAAGAGTTAATCTTTGCTAACAGCCCACCTGAAGATGTAATACAACGAAATATAGGTTGTGGTAAAGAACTTAAAGAAAGTAGAAATAATACTACATCACGTAGTTTCATTTGATTGTGAAGGATATCATTTTCAAGGATCCCTTTTCTAAGGCTGTTTAATCTGTTTTCGATCATAGTGAATCTTAGCCATGTCTTGAGCCACTGCAATGTAAAAAGCCCTTTATAGGAGATTGAAGTGCATGGCTATGTTAGAATTGCAAGAATTGTTTTTTTTTTGTATTAAGACACCAATTGTATTATCCACATATACTCAAATGTAATACAGATACTGTAAACAAAAATGGAATAAAATATCAGATCCGTATTGTAGAATATACTCTGGGAATTATTCAGAATTTTAAGCCAATTGTTAGGTTTGCTAACATTGCGTCGCTAGTTATGTGAAGACATAACGTATATATAAAAAAAATGGCATCTCCTGATTGGTATCAAAGAACCTCGTCTATTTATAAGCTATATACTGGACAATAATGAGGTGAATTCACCTAATATACACTTCCGAGTTACTTTCACCCTACAATCTAAAAATATAATAATATACGGGATGGAAGTTTCAGATGGGTCAGTAAGGCCAGCTACTTTAATCATTATAACTGTAAGAAAACGGTCTTAGAAAAGTGTCCATGAATTTTAAAGATACTTCAATTGGCATACATAGATTTTGAAAAAAATAGTACAGTCAACAAGATAAAAGGCAATTTTCATAGAATTTTTTTTTCACGCCATTCGATCCTGTTTCTTATAAGGATCAAAAATCTCTATGGGACCAACTGAGATAAGAGCACTAGAAATGTCAAAAACGTCAAAATACGTTTTTTAACTTTTTAACTTAAAGTAATGATTTGCGATTAGATAATGTCAATTAAGTATGCAAAATTAACTTAAAGTAATTTTTTATTTTATTTATTATTTTTATTATTATTAATTTGCATTTTTTTTAAATTAATTGATTTTTAATAATTGTGCTATATTTTACTTTCCACTTGTAATTTAACCATCAGTGGATGTTACTTTAAAATCTATTTGGTAGTTTTTGCGTGATGGGGTAACCAACAAAGGTAGGTCAGACAGACATATTTTTTAATGCTTAAAGGTAACAAGCTCCAAACTTTAGTACTGTTACTAATAAAAAATGCTTAAACTTATGTTATACTACTCTCATTTTGAGAATACTTATAAAGTTCATAAGGTTGGTATAACGAAGATATTAATTGTTACTAATAAACTCTGTAAAACAGTGAAATAATTATTACAAAGTTATTTCAAAAATCCAATGTGACAGTGTCTCGTTTCATAGACAAAACACATAAAATATGAGGTTGCGTCTATGATTGTGAATATAAATTACATCTGCCACATTGGATGACGTTTTTAGAACATTGTTAAAATACGCATTATTGTTTATTTGTGTGTGTATTTTCTACTTCTTGTTAGCATGAGATACTGAAAAAAATGCAAGAGCTGCTTATGAAAAGCATGAACCAATAATGGTTAATTTTGAAAAATATAACTATTCCGCCCAAAATATTCTAACAATAAATGAGAATATTACTTGAGAGAATATTTCTTAATATAACTTAATTTAAATGTTGTCCTAAACAAATATAATTATCTGTATTAAAAATAATTATTATCTATTGAGTACGTTCCGATCACAACGCTCACAACACTCACTGTATCGTTCCACTTGGTGACCGCAGTTAGTGCAGTCGTGAGCAAAACCTCATTGATTGCATCATTGTTCACGACCACTTCGAGCCCATGCCAACTCACGTATCAATGTGGGTCGTTGCGGTCGTTTATCTGTCAATTTGATTTTGACACATTGATATATGAAATTTACGTAAATAAATTTATATTGTCCTTTAAAATTAAACATGGTAATGAAGAGAATCACAATATACAGCTCCGGGAAATACATAATAAAAGTAAAGGTTACACAAAAAGGCTCAGAACATGCAAACAATCATCAAATTTAAAAAAAAAGTGTAAATTATTACGTAACGATTGACACATAAGAAAAAAATACAATGCTATAATCTCTATATTTTTGTCAAATACCCGCCCTTTTCTCATAATTAAAATACGCATAGTTCATAACCCATTCAACTTGAACTGATAGTTACATCGTTGACAAGCTAGTGGAATAGGTTTGATCGCAGTGGTGGGCGTCAGCATTGTGAGCGGCTAGTGGAATGTACTCACTGTGTATGTGTGTATTTATATGAGTATGTATATGTATATATGTATGTGTATGTGTGTGTATATGTATGTATGTATAAGTATATATGTATTTTATATGTGTATATATGTATGTATGAGTATATATTTGTGTATGTATATGTGTGTGTGCGTATATCAATAGATGCTAGCTGTAAACCGGCCATATCAGTGATGCTTATAGCATAACTGAACAAGCCGAGTTAGTTACCTTTTTGTGGATAAAATATTGAAAAATTTAAAGTTAAGGCGTGTAACTTAATTTTAATTTTGTCATTAGCTCTAAGATAATTTCTGTACATGTCTATTACTTTACCTGCTGTATTTTATATCCACAAATCAATTATATTATTATTATTATTATAATAAATTAAATAATATTTTTACATGATTATTTCAATTGCACCAATTGAATTGCTAAAAGTGATGTGCTGTTAGACATACTTATTCTTTTATTCTGTGGCGATTATTCTCTCCAGAGAGAATTTTTGCCAGTATCAAGTTTAGATTTGTTAGTTAGGCAACACCGACTAGTTCACACTCCGAATATCTGTCACTATTGCTTGATAAGAAAAATAAACTAAAGAGCAAAACAAAAATCAAATAGAAGTTTACTATGCTAGAACACAGTAAGCGAAAACATAAACAAAAAAAAATTTATAGATAATACGAAGGTGACAACAGTATATAGACGAATAATAAAGGAATAATAAGTATATAAATATGTTTATACAAACATAAAAACAGATATAAAAAATATAAATGAATATAATATGACCGAGATTTTTATGTCGTTCTTTCTGATGTACTGAATGATTAAGTTTAGAATGGTTTTATTAGAATCGGATAGAAGGGATCTAATGTTAATAGGTAATTGAATATTTTGATTTAATAATTTATAAATTAATGAAGGAAATTTATTATTGACTGGGCATGCAGAAATGAGATGATTTAGATCGTCCTCACCAAACCCGCAATCACAGACTGGAGACTCTGACCCACAGCCTAGCCAAATGGGTTGGAATAGAACAGTGACCCAATTGCATACGAGATATCACCGAGGTTTCCTTTCGAGTAAAAATAAATTTAGAAAACCATGGCTTTGTAGGAATAGAAGATTGACTGCAACAATCGTTCCCATGCTCTCTGCCAATCAGGATCATCCAGGATTGAGCTAGGGGAAGTAAGAGATCCTCAATGAAATTACGAGTGAAACATGGATCCCCGTTTATGGCTGCGAACCGGGCTTTCGCGTCAATAATTTCATTACCGACTACATCCACAGTAACTAGGAATCTATACAAGAACGACATCCAATCCCGATCTCTCCAAATCAAGCGTGTCGACATGTCAACTTTTTTTAGGTTAATACAAAGTTAAACTTAGGTCGAGGTCGGTATAGTGTTTGACAGATGAAGTTATGACTAGCTTGTCATATACCGAGTTTATTAGTAGCGTTTTTATTTATTCCCAACTTATACAAGGTATAACTTTCTATTCCAAGTTTATTATTAATAGTGTTAAGGTATAAGAAAAAAAGGTAAAAATTGTAGTCTTGATTCATAGTTATAAAAAGTTTATTTGATTTAGAGAATTTTCTAATTATATCTCATAGACAAGACAAAAATTACACTTAGACGATTTCGTAAGACGGGTCCATTATCGCTGCATGTACGTACAGCTCATTTTATCACGTCTAACATTTTTTAATTACGTTTAAAGAACCCAAATGAAACTCTTGTATGGATGTTTTATTTCTGAAACTTGGCTTTTGGAGCACACGCTGTTTTTTTTCTTCCATTCAGAATATATGTCATGACATTATTATTTTTGGTAGTTCAAAATCCTTTGCAAGTTCTAAATAACTTATCTGCAATTGAGCTTGCAGACACTATCGATACAACTTTGTCGCAACTATATATAGATGTGTTTTCAAAGCAATTATATAAAGTGTTTTTTTAATTCTTGGCACTAGTGGGCGGAACGCAACTCACCAAACAAACTGACAATTACATCGCAGACTGGTCCCTGCTGGACATCAGATCCCAATCATGAACATTACCAGGCGGCAGCACGTGCAACCAAGCTTATTTACCAGGTATGTATTGGCTGTATGTAGATTTCTGAGGGAGATTGTAAAAATAGTCCAATGATATAAGATCAAAATAACCCTTTACTAAACTTACTTCAAAATAACCCTTTATTCTGGATAAGATTACCCTAAAGTGGATATTTTGTATATGTGTAGTATTAACATATTAAAAACAAATTTCATTTACGAGGGGTGTATTGGTTATATCTATATTTGTAAGATGGGTGATTGTAAAAATAGTCGAGTCATATAAGATTAAAATAAACCTTTACCTGGATAAAATTACCCTAAAGTGGATATTTCCTATATGTATAGTATTAACATATAAAAATCACCATTCAATTACCAGGGATGTATTGGTTATATATATTTTTGTGAGATGGGTGATTGTAATAATAGTCCATTCATATAAGATCAAAATAACCCTTCACCTAGAAAAAAATCCCCTAAAGTGGATATTTTGTATAAGTGTAGTATTAACATATAAAAAATCAACTTTCATTTCTGGCCGCCATCTTGGAAAATGGCGGCCATTTTCGCTTATGGTTTGAAATTTAAAAAACATTTGAACAAAAGTTGAAGATCGATACCAAACATACAATTTTCATTTTATTAATTTTTCTCTTTTTTTCTATTGTCTTCAGAATAAAAGATGTATTTTCAAAAATATATAAGAAGTGAAATACAACATTCATCTCCATTTTTAATAAATTGCACTTTTAACCCATTAAGCTGCAATCACGGGTTATGTTGGGATTTCGCTACGATTTTTTTTTTACCTCAAAAGAATAAATCTCAGTCACAGCCATTTTTCGTGGAAATTGTTTTATGTATATACCTGAAATTAAAGTAATAATATCATGTTTAAATATATAATTAGTAAAACATTTTAATATATTTATGTAGACATTTTAGTGAAGGTATACGAAGTAATAAAAAAAATGTGTAGTTTGGGAAATCAATTGAAGGGGCAAGCTATGAGATTCTAAATCTATATCTTTAATGTCTAAATGAGATCATTTGTTTGTTTATATTTGCCTTATTTGCACGATCAAGACAAATACACAACGGTGCATATCTGTTCAGTTGTCGGTTTTTGTTCACAAATCAAAGGATGCATATATTTCGTTTAACGTCTCACTTATGACTAAGCTCAGTAGTACGCACGATGGCAACCTGTACAGATGCGTCCGTCAAAAGGGATTTGACAAATGATATTGTGTTGAGGTTTTGGGAGTTATACCAAATACATCTCTGCATTCCCATAAAACAAAATTAAAACCAATTATGCATTGAATGCGATAAAAATTAGTCTGGGATTTCCAAATGACATGTCCGTTGTTTAGTGCGTTCACTGATTATAATAAATAAACAAATATAACATATTTGCTGGTTTGCGTCCATCTGTGGATGGCGTTTTGGCGATGGATGGCGATGAATATTTATGATATGTGGATTTTGCACAAATATTTGGCCAAACACGGTGAATACGTTATGTAAACACTCAACACTAACGCCCATATGTACCACACACGGTCAGGATCTTAAGTCAGATTTACTGACAGTTAAAAACATATTTCTGTTTCTCATTAACTGTCAGTCGAGTCGTAACAAGAATCTACTTTACCGACCGTACCCTATTGCACGGTCCAGTCGCTAAGTTATCCATATCAAATAGGTTTTTAACTGTCAGTAAGTCCGATTGAGAGTCCTGGCCGTGTGGGGTGCATACGGGCATGAGTGAAGTACCAACATTAGATATTTGTTGAAAATATCCACAAAACTATATCTCACCCTCCATTTCCGAAACCACTAAAGTAAAATTTATAAAAAAAGTGGCCTTAATAGAAGTTTACGAAAAAACTATATTTATGATTCTAAATCTCATAGTTTTTGAGAAATCAACAATATTTTTAGGTCTTGAAAGATAATATAATAAATAAAATATTTACATGGTTAAAAATCGTATTAATAATAAATTTAAATAGTTTAATAGGAAAACTATGTATCCTAATTAAAAAATGTATCTATAAAAATATATCTATCCTAATTAAAACTATACATCATTGGTCTTCAAATTTTGTTCCAAACTTTTTATTGTATTTTAAAATGTTTCTGAAATATAACAGAAAAAGTGAAAATTAGCCACCGTTTCTCAAAATGACAGCCATGACACAGAGTGCAGTGAGTGATTTTTGATGTTATTTCCAGCTACTCGTAATACATATATCCAAATTATCCACTTTAGAGGAATTATTTCCATGTAAAACCCTAATGTTAGTGGACTATAATAATTTGCTAAATTACGTAGGTACAATTTGGACCTAGTCTTTGTTCTACTCTTGCATAAGAGAAATATCAAGACTACATTCACATAGTCGTAAATCATAGGGAAACTGATGTCTTCGAACAACTCTCATAATTATATTTTGAATCAAATATGTATGAGCAATATGAAAGGAATGATCTAGCATAACAACTTCCATTTTGAAGACATAGAAAAAGGATTACCCAACAAATGTTCAGGTCTAATTTGTTCTTTATGATATAACCCTTAATTGTATGTCATAACATACACAGTTGTAACGTTATGAGATGCAGCTTACTAGGTTGTAAAACATACTGTCGCCACAGGGTTAATACATATTGAATAGTTCAAACGAAGTTTATGATAGCTACTGTAGTAAAAGCAATGAAGAGAAATTGTTACCTTCGTGACTGTCATATAGTATCAGAGTCTTTTGTCACTTTGGTAATTAATTAAACCTATTATTCTATTCAGACGGATCCTGACATGACGCGCGAAGGCGGCTCTATACCTATTACAATTACACTGCAAGAAGCATCTGGACGCAACGTGTTGCTGCTGCCCATGGGTGCCGGCGATGATATGGCTCATTCGCAGAATGAGAAGATCAACGTTCGCAACTACATAGAGGGGGTGAGTGAGATAAGTGTTTAAGGCAGAATGGAAAATGAAAAAAATATAATACATTTATATTTTCATGTACATTTTTATGCCCTAAAGTTGTTTATAGACATATTAACCGTTTTAGTGCCATTGTTTTTTACTCATATATACTGAAAAATGCCTAAGAAATATTTTGTTTTTGATGTCATTTACCCTTGTCTCGAAAAAAAACTGTGTCTCTTGCAAAAATTATCCAATTTTAATAATTTTTTTCAGCACTTTCTTAATAAAAACTTGTACAAGGATAATCAAATACAAAGAACATTAGGGAAACATATATTGTGAACGAAAATTATAACAAAAACTAAAATCAAGGTCACATTGTATTTTTACAGTTCGGTATATCCTCCTTATCAGCAAAATAATTGTTATCGTCACTATTATCACTATCACTCAAAATTTGCATTACGCCAAGTTGTGAGCGCACCACAATGTCACTCCCACTATCACTTTCTTCACAACTTGAAAAATGATAATTTTCACTCGAAGTATTTTCGTATTACATTATGGGTTAAAAATTTTCTTTTCCTGGATCCTTTTTATATTGTAATTACTAATAATATTATAATTTGAACTTTATGTAACACGTAGAAAGATAAAAAATTAGTGATGCGTGCGAGTGACCTCCCGTACCGCGTGCTCAACAGCAACTGATTGGCAAATTTAGTTAGTACGCGCACGCGCAATGACGCTCGTCGGCACTCAAACGGTTAATTCAGGCTTAGCAAATACATATGGAATATAACATCTGTCAAATGTTCACCTTTCACATCATAACAAACATCCTTACACAGGTTAAAGTAATAATTTCTTTTTTCTATTTCAGACGAAGCTAATGGTAGCATATCTGTTCGAAGTTGGACGTTTGTAAGATATGCTAGATCGGTAATCAGATATTATGGTGCTTTTCTACACGTTAGTGGAATGCGACGAAGGATATCATGGTCGATGAAGCTAACGGCTTTAATTATAGTTTAATATCCACTTTGGTCAGTTACCATCACTCTGATTACCCTTCCAATTTATCGCTCATTTCAAGTATCTTTTTTGTATTTCATACTTTTGCTAGTTTTGTAATGAAAATGCATAATATTTTTCTTTTTTTTTACACAATACATCGTTTATTTTATTTTATGTAACCAGTGTAATGTTACGATTCGATGGCCTCATTTATTACTAGTTTATTAAGTAACGACTTGTTTCTGTCCATCACATTTCATAATGTTAGGAAGTTTTCGTAACAGAAATTCATAATGTTTTTATTCTAATCTTATGTTGTTTATTTTTTTACCATAACCATAGAGTGTTACAATTTAATGGCCTCATAGATTCTCAAATATTGGATTTTCCATTGTATACCTATTTAAGTGAAACTTCTGGAATACTACCTGTATATATAGTGAAAGAATTATATAAGTGCGCTTATAATGCTAGATATTATATTACATTGGACAGATTCCTGTGTAAAAATATGAACTTAAACAATAAAAAACAACGAGACTGTTACGTACTTTCTATAGACATTTCTTTACTTGGCAAAAGATACATACAGAAGTTTCACTTCTGTCATGTGACCCGGAAATACACCTTTATTATATTGTGTACAATACACCTTTATTCATTATAGCATTTTGTATTTTACAGTTCATAATAAGAATGCATAATATTTTTATAAAGTATTTTTTTAATTTTATTTAGTTCGTACAACGTCTTGTTCTTTGAATGATGGATATCTATTATTTACATAAATGTAGTAGGTTTTTACCAAAAAATTAATAAAGGTATATATATATATATATATATATATGTATATATATATATATATATATATATACTCGGATCGATTGTAATAAAAAAATATATATTTCAAATATATATATTTTATTTTGAATGTTAACTTCTGATTTGTTACGTATATTTTAACTTATATGTTTATAGGAAAACTGGCATACTAAGTATAACTGTAAAGTAAAAATTAGTACTTTTCATTATGGTTCTTAGAGGTGGAGAGTGTATTCTGTAATCCATATGAGTACCAAGTATTTGCGTGAAACGGACGTACTAGAGTATGATATTCTGTAGATACCTGTTACAAAATACGTAGCGTTTCAGCTTATCTTTGTAATGACTCAACATTATAAGAGCAAAAAAAAGAAAGCGAGTATGACTGAGTACTATCCTGTTATATTCATACTTTGTACTCAGGCTATCCTTGAGATACTCAGGCTATCCTGTTATATTCGTACTTTGTACTCAGGCTATCCTTGAGATACTCAGGCTATCCTGTTATATTCGTACTTTGTACTCAAGCTATCCTTGACGTACTCAGGCTATCCTTGACGTACTCAGGCTATTCTGTTATATTCGTACTTTGTGCTGACTTCATACTAGGTACTTTAGTCTCCCACAACCAAACTCCACTACAGACCAAACTCCAGTGCATACCAACCTTTGGCACGTACATGTTCGTTCATAGTCTCTGAGGACTCGTGACAAAAGATTTTATAACACTAGAACAATAACCATTCGATCTTATTTTTCTAACTTTTTGCTTAGTTTTATTCAAATAAGTGAAAGACCACTCATGTTTGGTCTTAAAAAATCCCAGTATGTAACAAGCAAAAAAATATTGATTACTTTACGATGAGTGTTTATGTTGAATGCTCCTGATAGTACACCAGACAAGCAAATACGCATGACTTGCCGCTTCTGACTTCTGCATGTACCGCACAGTCGTTGTGTAGCTTATTTTTGTTTCTGTGAGTTGCAGATAGAAAAAAATATTTGACGGTAAATTGTTCAATAGTGATGTATGTACCAAGTAATACTAAAGCGTCACCTATGACGCATTACAGATCCTCTTCCTCGTCTAACTATCTTTACGTTATGACCTGTTTATTTTGTATAATTAATCATATGCCGGTTAGGTGTTTTATGTTTTTATCAGAAGACGTAATACTGAAGCGTCATCTATGACGCATTAGAGATCCTCTTACTCGTCTAACTATCTTTACATTATGACCTGTTTATTTTGTATAATTAATCATATGCCAGTTACGTGTTTTATGTTTTTATCGGAAAATTTAAATAAAGGTTTTTCACGTAATTAAATATAGACCAAAATATATTAAGAGGTATTAAGAATTATGAACAAGAAGTTTTGAGTCTCCATTAAAAATTATTGTGTTTTCTGTTTTACATTGTATTTGAAAATATATTTAAAAATTTCGTTCAGTACTATTATAATAAACAAATAATTTTTTAATTTCAAGTACTATTATAAATAAATAATTTTTTGTATTTTTCTTTAATTGTAAAATAAATACAGAAACAAATGAAAACATTTAAGTACAATTTGTATTCACTAATAATTTCTGTATAATTATTTATAAGTCAAATGGTTGTGGACAGAACAAAGTGTTATGATATGATTTAAATATTTTTTTTATTATTTTACATAATTTCCAGTGGACTTTATATAAAGAATTTATAAAGATTCTTATTTTTATTATATCATTATGTTAATAAAATCATTATGTGGTTAAAGTCTTTTTATTTTATTAGTCGATATTATATATAGGTAATATTTTTAAGTTTTTAGTTTAAAGGTAATATTCAATATTACAAATACAAATTTATATGTTGCAACACACCTGGAAAATTTGGAAATTGGGGAAAACTCATAGAATTGCATTAAGCCTTGAAATATTTGGGGAAATTCATGGAATACCCATAAAATTTGTTTTAGTAACTTGACATGCATATAGAAATATTTTTTTGGAAGTCCTTCCTAGACATAACTAGTGTAGATGTGTTCAAATAACTAATAAACTAACATAACGACATAATTCTGTGAAACCAATTCCATATTTAACGGGTTTAAAATGTTTAAGCGATATTTAAATAAAGTTAAACTCTTTTTTGGAAATTAATTAGATTTTAAAACATAAAAAGTCTTGTTGGTAACAGATGACGTTCAAACACAAAGGAATCATTTATATTTCTAAAAGGAGATTAACACAAAATAAGGTTTAACCATTTTAGTGCCATGGTTTTTTACTCATATATATTTAAAAATGCCAAAGAAATCTTTTGTTTTTGATGTCATTTACCCTTGTCTCGAAAAAAAAACTATCTCTTCCAAAAATTATCCAATTTTAATAATTTTTGCGGTATTTTCTTAATAAAAACTTGTACAAGGATAATAAAATACAAATAAAATTATGGAAATATATGTTGTGAACTAAAATTATAAAAAAAACTGAAATCAAGGTCACATCGTCATTTTCGCAGTCCGGTACATCCTCCGTATGAGCAAAATAATTGTTATCGTCACTATTATCACTATCACTCAAAATTTGCATTACACCAAATTGTGAGCGCACCACAATGTCACTCCCACTATCACTTTCTTCGCAGCTTGAAAAACGTTCATTTTCACTCAAATTATTTTCGTATTCCGACATTATGGGTTAACCATTTTCTTTTCCTGGATCCTTTTTAAACTGTAATTACTAATAATATTATAATTTGAACTTTATGTAACATGTAGAAAGATAAAAAATTAGCGATGCGTGCGAGCGACCTCCCCTACCGCGCGCTAAACAGCAACTGATTTCGCGAGCACCATCACGCTCGTGGCAAATTTAGTTACTACGCGCACGAGATGGCGCTCGTCGGCACTTTAACGGTTAAGTTAACAATAAATATCTTGAAACTTTCGTGAATCTTTTGAAGGCATCATTATCAAATTTTTGTGTTTATTTTCAATGACCCCTTCCTGTATACACTAAGTTTATAAAGGTCATTATTAGTAAATAACAGAAAGTAGTAGATTGTTTCGACAAGTAATTAGAATAGACTGACGTTCATTAGAGATAATTTTTTTATAAACTAGAAAAATAGGGGGGGGGACAAATGCCAAGTGCCCCATTTGTAGTGTCTTGCCTGTGTTAATGACAGTACTAGCTAGATATAAGGGTTGACAGTTTGACATAAGATTAGTAAGAAAGCAAATATATTCAAGCTTCGTTTTACTAGGCGATCACAATGCCCAAAATGCACTGTATCATTTCAGTTGGTGACCGCAGTCATTGTGGTCGTGATAAAAGTCATTGTTCACAACCACTTTGAGCCTATGCTGACCCATGTAACAAAGTGGGTTATTGTAATTGTTCATTTGTCAATATGACTGACACATTGATGTAAGAAGTTTACGTTAGCAAATTTGAAAATTAAACACCATTTTGTTAATTTCAGAGTTGCATAAAAATTTTCTCTCCATCACCAGCGGAGAGGAAAGATTACAGAAAATGCAAAACATGGTGCGAACTCTTAGAAATTACATTACACTCAAATGAAATTCATTTAGAAATTAAATTACACTTTCACAATTAATATAAGTGTAATATTATCTAATGATTAATATATACCAAAAAAGTATAATGCTATAAGCTCTTTATTTTTGTTCAATACCCGTCATTTCTTCATAGTTATGTGTACGCTTTGTTCATAAACCGTTCCATTTGAACTGACAGTTGCTTACCCGTCATTACTTCATACTGGGTTATTCATAATGATGGATATTGAACTCAATACCCGTCATTTCTTCATAGTTATGTACACACATTGTTCATAAACCGTTCCATTTCAACTGACAGTTGCATACCAGTCATTTCTTCATACTGGGGTCTTCATAATGATGGGTATTGACCTGACAGTTCAATACACGTCATTTCTTCATAGTTATGTATATGCATTGTTCATAAACTGTTCTATTTGAACTGACAGTTGCGTACCCGTCATTCTTATGTTTTACTACGAACAATAAGTATGTGTATGGGACAATAGATATGATAGCACATATTACTGCATTTAAAATGCAGCTTTTTACTCAGATTCCATTGAAATATATTGTTGATACTTGAGTTCACAACTCATAACTACGAATACTCGAAATAGTTGCAGAGTATCGATAGTATTTTATTAGTGATATCTTCAAAATTAAAAAAGTTTATGCGTTGTAGGTAAAATTGAAATATAAAATGCATCGTGATTGTTAGTAATGAACTCGTCTTATTATTTTCTAATAATCGAAATTAAGTAATGTTGGACATGGTAAATAGATGGTTGGGTGACATGTGCAAATATTTTCTGTATTTCACTTCCATTGAGCACACACTGAACGTACTATTCCTGTGAATGTACAAACAACATTGGAAGCGGTAAGTACTAGTATGTGTGACCATATAGAAATTCTTTTTAGAAATTATATCGAACATATTATTTTTAATTTACATATATACTATTTTAGTAGGTTTAAAACACATTAAATACCTACTCGTATACTCTGCTAAGTGGGTGATAGTTAAATAGTAATATACTATGGTTTTGCGCTGTTTTTATTTTTTTTCTGATATTCAATAGGATTATAATTCAAATCGGTTAGGTGTGTGTCGGAATATAGGTAAAGAAGGATTCTGTAGTTATCTATGGTAATGTAAGTGAACCATAATAATAATTAATTTGAAGTTCTAATAAAATTTTACAATTTTTTTCAGACAAACATTTTGCAAACGATGCTTAATAATGGATAAACTTGTAATTATGAGCAGAATTCACACTGTGATGGTTCTATACACAATTTGTCCTATATAAATGTGTAAATATAAGCCTAGTATATCTGTAACAGGCATAAAATATGGGATTCTCCAAATTTTTAGAATCACTGGTGTAGTTTCATAAAAATATCATTGATTTCACCAAATATTTAGAATCACTGATATAGTTTTCCGGCAAACTCGATGTAAACTTCCAATAACTGTTTTTTTATAATTTTGACTAAAAGTTTCAAAGATATATGGGACGGGACCATTTTTTGTATATCCTAAAAAAATATTTTTGTTTTTATGATAGAGTAGCTCTTAAAAATGTGATGCTGAATCGGGTAAACTTGGCTCTCTTCGGGATCGGCCAAGTGAACTACCTTTTTAGACACACCAAACGCATTATTTTAAAATATCAAGTGAACTACTTTTAGGTGCACCATGTGGACTCTTTGATTAATATTTTGTTGGAGTATAATTTAATATAATACATGAATGTCATTGTGCATAATCAGTGTAATGATTCAAATGTATACAGTTAGTGTTTAATATTTTATTATACAGATATATCTAAAATTGTAAGAAACTGGGAGATAGTCACAGAAAGACAGAAAAATGGATATGATAGAACAATAAGGTTTCCTTGTTTCTCCATGGAACCCTAAAAAGGAATCTTAGTATGAGAGGATAGTATATAGCTATTTTAATTTTTTGAAGTTCTTTAGGCGCGTTATGAAAAAATGATGAGAGTGAAATTTTAAGATTCGTCACACAAAAGTTACTGTATGAAGTTGCAGCGGTTGCAGTCTCGAAACAAAAGTTATTGGCACCATCGTCGCCTCTGTTCACTGTTTTCATATTCATAGTATTTATCCACATGTTTCTAGTGTCTAAATTCACACACGTGTTTTAGTTTCATATAAGTGCAATTTATAAATGTGCTGATAAATTATATTCAGTAGTGATTTAAATTCAATATTTTGATTAATATATTTACTATTCGTAAATATTAGTGAAAAAATAGTGTTTATAGACTTTTTCAAGTGCTCCAATATAATTGAGGTTATCTATCCGTATGTATTATTTAATGATGCCAAAGAAGTATAACTTCTCACGCGTGTCCATAAGTACACGCACCCTTTTTTTACATCTGAAGAGTTCGTTGCGGGTTAATTGAAAGGAAATCTCACCAATAGATGGCGCAGAGACTTGAGCATTCGCAACGGTGATTTTTATATCAATGTAGATAACAAGATTTTGATATTTTGTGATAATAAATTCTTCCAATAACTTTATATCAATGTAGGTAACAAATTTTGATATTTTGTGATAATAAATTTTTCCCATATCTTTATATCAAGGTAGATAACAAGATTTTGATATTTTGTGATAATTAATTTTTTTCAATATCTTTATATCAATGTAGATAACAAGATTTTGATATTTTGTGATAATAATTTTTTCCAATATCTTTATATCAATGTAGATAACAAGATTTTGACATTTTGTGATGATTAATTTTTCCAATATTTTTATATCAATGTAGATAACAAGATTTTGATATTTTGTGATAATAAATTTTTCCAATATCTTTATATCAATGTAGATAACAAGATTTTGATATTTTGTGATAATTAATTTTTCCCATATCTTTATATCAATGTAGATAACAAGATTTTGATAATTCGTGATAATTAATTTCTTCATTAATGATTTTACATGTTAAATTCGACTATGTATTTGAATTTGATTGTTAGTAATAACTCGTTTGCTGGTAGTATATGGTATCTTACAGCCATACAACGCGGTATCACACCCCCGACACCTCTATACTAGCGAACAGATTTAATTGCCTACACAGGGCTGTCCAAACAACGGCCCGCGGGCCGCATGCGGCCAGCGGCTTGTTTTTATGCGGCCCGTGACGCATATTTTAAATCTACAGTGTAAAATAATCAGAAAATAGTTTTGGATACTTATAAATAGTTTGGATAATAGAAATCTTTCTCAAAATATTATATATAATTCATTTATTTTTAATCTAGTAACATTCCATTCGCATGACATCATTTAAAAGTGAAGTTATCTTTATATTTTTGGGGGAATTCCCGGAAAGTATTTTGTTTACAAAAGATGTCTGTAAGTAAGATGTTTATGTTAGTATTTGTTTGTGTCCGTATTAGTTAAACTTGTGCTTTCATTAAGTTCGTATCACTGCCGCTTTGAATTTCACACGTTATTTAACAAGTAATTGTGAATTTCACAAGTATTTAACCAGCCGGTTTGAGAAAAATACTTAAAAAACTTCATGATGTCTACGAAGAAGCGAAAAATAAGTGATTGTTCATCACTTATTTTTGCATTTAATGAGAAGTGGGAACTCGACTATTTTATTTGCAATAACAATAATAAAATTCAGTGTATGATTTGTATGCAAGTTATGTCTGTGAGTAAATAATATAATGTTAAACGTCATTATACTACTTTACTTGAAGAAAAATATAAAAAACATGTCGGTGAAGCCAGAAAAATTGTTGTGGCTGAGTATAAGAAGAAACTAACGCAGCAGACAAGTTTTTTTTTCAAAAATAAATACAGACAATGAACAACGTTTGGCTGCTTCTTATGAAGTATGTTTGCAATTAGCCAAAGCTAAAAAAACATTCAGCGACGGAGTTTTTATAAAAAAATGCGCAGATGCCATGGCTTATCGCTTTATGCAGCCGAAATTGGCGGAAAAATTTGAATCTGTAACATTATCTCACCAAACAGTTGCGCGACGAATAGATGATATGGGAGAATTTGTTTCGAAAAAAATATGTGATTACATTGTAAACTGTGAATATTATTCATTATGTTTGGACGAAAGTATCGACCAAACAGATATCAGTCAATTAATAATTTTTATTCGCTGCATTTCAAAAGATTTTTTGATCACGGAGGAAATGTTAAATTTAGTGCCGCTACATGGATCAACTAAAGGCAGCGATATCTTTCAAGCTGTTAACAAAACTGTCATAGAATACGGTGGGTTTCAAAAATGTTCTTGTATTGTGACCGATGGAGCAAAAGCTATGACAGGAAACGTTACAGGATTTACGGGATATCTAAAACAAAATGGCATTGATTGTCCATTAATCCATTGTATCATACACCAAGAAGCCTTATGCGAAAAATCTTTGCGCCAAATGAATGTCATGAAAATAGTTGTTAAAATAACAAATCTTATTGGAGGCGGAAACAAAGCTTTGAGTCATCGTAAATTTCGAAATTTTTTAACTGAAATTAACGCAACCTATGGGGATCTGCTGTTGCACTCAGAAATCCGATGGTTGAGTGCTGGTGCTTGCAGCGTTTTTTCGATTTACAGAAAGAAATTCCCATATTTCTTAAAAATGAAATAAAATCTGACACTACTGATATGGAAACTAAAATGCAAGATCCTGAATTTCTTGCTGATCTTGCATTTTTGACTGATATGACACAACATTTGAACGAATTAAATTTAAAATTACAAGGCAAACAACACAATATAGCCAACTTGTATGGATATGTGAATGGATTCAAAAATAAACTGATATTGTTCAAAACGTCACTGGAAAAAAATGATTTTTCTTTTTTTCCAAGTTGCGAAGAACATTATACCGAAATGAGAAATTTTGAAAGATGCAACTTTTCTGACCACCTGAAGTACATCGACGAGGTAATTTTTGAATTTGAGCAGCGTTTCGCAGATTTCAAAAAATTAGAGAGCAATTTGTCTCTTTTTACGCATCCATTAACGATTCAAATCGAAACCGTAAAGACTGATTACCAGTTGGAATTATGTGACGTACAGGCAGACCCCTTTTGCAAGTGTAGAACAGAAACTGGAATGGATTTTTTTAAGATCCTTGGCGATCGTTTCCCCAAATTAACAAATTTTGGCTTGAAAATGGGATCGATGATGGGCAGCACTTATTTATGTGAAAGCGCGTATTCAACCATGAACTTTATAAAATCTAAGTACAGATCTTCACTGTCAGATAAGTCACTTCTTCATGCAATGCGTCTGGCAACAACGAATGTTGATGTGGATATCGATGTGATTGTTGAAGATAAATTAACGAAGAACCAATAAACGTCTAAAGAAATTATTACCCTGTATTTTATTTTACTTCAAATTAAAAGTATTTTTAAATGTGATACACTGGAATAAGGTGTTCATTGTATTTTGGACTTTTAACAAACCATATGAAAAGACTATGTCAGACACCACAAGGATGCGTTTTCCAACCACATCGCGTTCAAAAAAACAATGACTTTTAAAAACAGTTTGTATTTCAAAAATGCTCAGTGACACATTTGTAGACATAAAATTATAGGGACTAACCAAATAAGTTGGCGATACAAAACAAAATTATTTACAACAAACAAAAAAGGGAGACAAAACAATCTTCTATCCTTATTGATTTTATTGCTTTCTAAGCACGTACACAGAGCAGTAACGGACCGTTTTATTGGATTATTATAAACTAGCGTGATCCGTGCGAAGTCTTCGCATTATTTATTCCATTATGAAGCTCAGATGACAGATCAAACAAATATTTTACTAAAATTGACATATATAGATACGGCGACATAGATATATAGATATACGACATAGAGACGCAAGTATCAAAAGCATTGAGCTAAAGCGCCACTTTATTTATACGTGAGTGAATTTGAAATTAAACAAAAATTTTACCGACCGTCAATCATATTGACGTTGAGCCGTTAGATGGCAGCATTGCTGTTTTGTGTATATAATTTTAATAATTAATTAATTTGGAAAAACAATAGCAATAATAAATTTTTTAGTTGTGGATGCCGGTAGAGCAAGCAATTATATAATCTATAAAATGATATATAATTTATGTGGATTAGTTGTGAGGTTTTTTCTAAAAAGTGAGTGTAACATCTTAACCTTAGCGTATTAATATATATGATGATGATGATGATGATAGTTATCAATTAAGACTGAATTACACAAATTAAACTCAAGCAAACATCGCAAAACCAAAGAAGTAACACGCGTACTCGTTATTTGCGGGTGACGTTAAACTGGCGGGGGGAGGTGAGTGTCGCTTCTTTACGCAGTAAAAGTTAATATTCTTTAGCGGTATAATGAGATTTGTGATTGACATTTCGTGGGCATATGGCTGATGTAGCAATTAAATTGTTTCGGAAATATGGATTCGTGTTGGATAATTCAGAGGATCTTCAACCCTTGTCATCAATTCATCTGCTGTGCACTTCATTAGTGCAAAGCCAATTAGAATCTGGCTCCATTATTTGGAGCCCACGAAGCCAAGTGCAGTTCGATGATTTAACATATACCAACAACGTTCCCCTGATATTTGTATATGAGACAGTATGGCTATTTTCCTTTATGTTTCCTACCGATTTCTTTTGGGTACGCTAAGTATCTATTCCTTGCAACTGCGAAGACATATTGCGCTTATGAAATTAATCTTCCAGTTGTTAAAAGGATAAATCCCCTGACCTGTATTATTATGAAACTTCGTGTTTGAAAATTCCTGCGCTCGCGAATTCATCATACTTTTGCTATACTTCGTTCTAGAACCGAATTACATCGCAACTCTTCAGTTTCCCGTAGTATTCACCTGATCGCGCTTTTGTATTCATGTTTAATGTAAAAGTTTAAACTTTGTTAAACCATTAATTTCTTATCGTTATGAATATATTACCTGTAATGTATTGACAAATGTGTGATATAATAAATAAAATAAAATAAATAATCCTGATTAATCATCAGAAGTAAATATCGAATTATATATGCGTTAGTTTAAATACGTATCTTAAATGGCTATCATATGCTAGGTTACAATTTGATGAGTGACCAAATTTCAAGGAGCCTTTAAAAAACAGTAACTAAATCATAAAATGAAAAAAATAAAAAAAATGTTTAAGTTTATTTTTTCATTATATGATTTAGGTACTGTTTCTTAATTGCTCCTAGAAATTTGGTCACTCATCAAAATGTAACCCAACAGATGAATTTGATGTTAATTTAAGGCTCCATCTCTGTTTCTCACATGGTCTATATGGATTAATTTAAGGTGTTCGCTTCGCTAAACACTGATAAATGTGGCTAACAACATTTACCGTTTTTCATCAGTCAATTGCTGATAAAAAAGAGTCAAACGCTTTGTGAAAGATAACAACTTCAAGGCGTTGAAATATTATTTATTCTCAATATATTGAAAAATAACTTACTTTAAAAACATTTTATAGTAAATAATTAAATTGCTTTTATACTTCTATTCTATAACCAATATTATTTTACTAAACTTTCAATATCAGTATTATAAATAAAAAGAAGTAGAAATGCACAGATAAAAAAAAAGTAAAAACATATAGCAGTTTGGAGGCAAAAACTTAAAGTTGATTTTAACTTATATATTTAAATTGTTTATGTATATATTAATTTTTTTTACACTAACAATTTTTTCAAATATTTTCCCTTATACGTATTTATATATGCAAAAATGATATTACACAATTGAAAAATAAACGTTGAAATAACTATCACGCAATTGGAAAATAATGTTTTAATTCTATGGTAATTATATGTTGTTAATATGGCGTTTGTCTTTATAATTGTAGCCAATAAAAAATATTAAACAAACTTTAAATGTCCATAGCCTGGCAATATTGTATTCACACTGTAATCGCAGTAACTGAAGTATTTTTATTTACTAGAAAGAAAAGAAGAGGAAAGTTATGTTTGTTTTCTGTAGATTCACGCAAAAAGTGCTAATTCAATTTACATAAAACTATCCCATTTTAATAGCTTATAGTCGCTGATCTAAATATCAAGATACGATAGATAGATTAAAGGAACATTCAACCAAAAAGAAATGACAACATTAATTCATTTCCGCCATCTATTGCAATTACATGAAACTGCGTTGTCAGTCACATGGCCGGCTGTATGCGACCGTAGATGTAATCTTGTCGTGGCGTTAACTTATTTTACCATTTAAACAAATTAAAAAAAAATAGGTTCACAATTTGTATGCAGGCTTATTGATATGACTATGCTTAAATAGCTCGGAATTTATGCAAAGAAATGAAAAAAAGTTATTTTTCCATAGAAAAGTCTTAGACGACATATATGTAGAAATCGTTATCATAAATAAGCCATAGTAACTGTTTTTAAGACGACATATATGTAGAAATCGTTATCATAAACGTTTTAAGACGACATGTATGTAGAAATGTTTTTAAGACGACATATATGTAGAAATCGTTATCATAATCTGTTTTTAAGACGACATATATGTAGAAATCGTTATCATAATCGTTACTGTACTTAGACGACATATATGTAGAAATCGTTATCATAAATAAGCCATAGTAACTGTTTTTAAGTTAAAATGTTTATTTAATTTGTTATTCATGTGAGTATCAGTACTGAATATTATTCCTCGGGATTCCCGAGACCACTAGTACTGACTGTAGAACCACCTAAAATACCACTAATCATTGTTTAGTTTTAACACGTTTTTAGTGGTTAGTAACCACTAAAAATGTTTTTACATACTAAAACGGAACTAAATCCACTAGGTTTGGTGATATAACCATTAAGTTAGTAGCACTGAGTTCCTGTTGAAGTAATGATTAGGCTGGCCGCATATGCTCGTTTTCCGGAATCGATTTCCGAACTCATTTTCCGTATTCGGACACCCGAATGCGTGAAATCAATAATTTGTTCCGTACGGAAAAAAAGCGGAGAATTCGGATGTCCGAATACGGAAAAAGAATTCGGAAATTGAATACGGAAAACGAGCATATTCGGAAATCGAATACGGAAACGGCTAGGCTTACATGTATTTGTTCATTAATGTGAAGTTAGTCTCGTATTTGGAAATACCAATCATGCTTCTTGTTTATGGTAGCTTTCTATGGTAGTTATTTTTCTTTTTTAAGGTAACCGTTTCGACACTCATGTCATAGGCAGAATAAGGATATTTAATTTTGAAAATATCCCTCTCAAATAAAACACTTGGGGATGATTCAAAAACTATTTTATTTTATATATAAATGATCCACATTTTGCACTTCTAGTTCTTTATGACGTTGCAGTTGTTGTAATGCTATTTTTTCATCATCTTTCCCATTTTTATACTGCTTATATTGTTTAAGCAAACAATATGAAGCAGATTTTTGACTAACTGGCTGAACTAATATTTACTGGCTTTTTACAGATATCGATAAAAAATGACGCGTCAAAAATCTTCTGCGTAATTCAAGCCTAAAGCAATTTCCGCTTGTATAATAGTATCTTATTCTATTTTCTGTCTATGGCTTACTTGCTTCGTTAAATTTCGTTAAAACGTGTTCTTTTCTATCTCATATTCCAGGTTTTTGCAAATGGTACTGTAATGATTTAGATAATAAATATGACATACAAGTATCATTTTTACAGGACGTGAATTGCGAGACATTTGAGCTCGGGTTGTTTCTTAAAGTTTTGTATATTTTCGCAGTATTCTACTGAATGTAGATTTATATAAATAATATTCTAATTTTCCAGAGTTAAATGAATATTTTCCAGGGTTAAATGAAAAACAGCATAACATTTTGAGGTGTATGACTGTTTTATGATAAAATTAATACATTTCACCCCAAAATATTTAGATATAATACTACTGAATGTTCTGCTCAATTATTATTTTGATTATGTAGTAAACTTCCAGTGTGAAGCGATATTCATAGATCATCATAGAAAATCATATATTTTGTCATTACCATTTTAATGTTTGGTACATTGATAACTTCTTTTTTCGTCTCATTATAACAATAATAACTATTACAATTACTGTGACCTTCAAAAGCTTAAGACAGTTAATAATATCTAGATGAAGTTTTTATATTTTTTCTAATAGTGGAATATTTTGTGGTCTCTTAAAATTAATTGCTGCGCGAACTCCTCTACGTAAATGACTCATTAGTTCAGACGTTAATCATTTGCATTCACTTATTTGTTAACAGTTTGCCACTTTGTTGTTAACTAAAATGAACTGCTCCACGAACTCCTCTACGTAAATGATTCATTTGATCAGACGTTACTAATTTGCATTCACTTATTTGTTATCAGTTTGCCGCTTTGTTGTTAATTAAAATGAACTTCTCCGCGAACTCCTCTACGGAAATGAGTAATTTGTTCAGACGTTAATAATTTGCATTCACTTATTTGTTAACAGTTTGCCACTTTTTTGTTAACAGTTTGCGTTCACTTATAGGTATCTTTTGTGAACTACAAAATTTCATCATTATAATGTCTAAGTA